>WNWU01000162.1:6361873-6516983 GCA_012654045.1 Ptyas mucosa | reverse complement strand
TATATATATATATATATATATATATATATATATATATATATATATATTTGCATTGCTGATTAAATTCTGAAAACTGCATGACACACCTTTTATATTTGGGGCCACAACTTTCTTTTCAGAGGATGTTTTCTATCCTTTAATTATCCAGCTTAATTTTAGACAATAATGGCTGAGAAAAATATATTTAGGAGCATAAGCGGCAATTGACCTATCTTTCCCTTCCATGACAGCTATAGAACAATAAAAGAGAAAGAGAGGAAACATCAACATTGTTCTACCTATTTATTCCATAATACATATAGTTTAACTCTCAGGTCTTACTGTCTTTTCTTTTCTTTCTTTTTATTCTTTCCATCCTATTATCCTTTACTAATTCAGGACATATAAAATTGTGATTTGAAATGTTAGAAATGAAGATTAAAATTATATTGTATAGCTTTAAGAATAACACATATACATTATTATTATTATTATTATTATTATTATTATTATTATTATTTATTAAATTTGTATACCGCCCTTCTCCCAGGGGGACTCAGGGCGGTGAATAGCCAGAATTAAAATACATACAGTATGAAAATTAAAATAATTTAAAACATAATTAAATTTGTTTGGCTACCCCAATTTAAAACCCCTTCCCCCTAAAACAGATAAAATATTTTAAGCCAGCCTGGTTTGCTGGAAGAAGAAAGTCTTCAGAGCCCGATGGAAAGTATGGAGGTCCGGGATCAATCGTATCCCTGGGGTAGCATATACATATACATACACATACATGTATATGTATATATATATATATATATATATATACATATGCATAAATATATACATATGCATGTATACATAAATATATAGCAGACATAAGATTGCCTAGAGATTTGCAGTGAAGAATTACACTCTTGCTCCTCTTCCTAAAAACAGTTTCATCTTCTTTTACTGCTCTAAAACATAAAAAGACACAAATGTTGCTCTACTTTTTATAAGGTGTAACTAACCAGTGAGACCTCACCTAAACTGATTCAATTTAAGAAGAAGAAAAAACGAGATTTCTATCCATATGCACATTAAAGAAACAGCTAATGTTGGATTCCCTAGCATCTCCGTTTAGTTAGTTGATCTGAGAAAATAGGAAAAGAGATTTTGCATATATTAGTTATCTTATTGAAATACTTAATAATTAACCCTGCCTTAATACTGATTCTTAAAATAGTCACATTGTACACAGCAGTCCCTCTCTTTCCCCAAGTGCTGTTCACATCACCCTTGAGTCAGGACAAAAATATTCTGGTATGAAATTTACTGTTCCTATTGCCAAGCCCTATTCTGTATTGATTGCCAGAATTGCCATTCACTGCTACTCACGTGATTTCCTTCTATGATAATGAGCAAATGAACTAAATAGATTTACTTGACTTGAGAATACCCTTGAAGAAGGAGCAAAGTAGAAAAATAAATATTGCCAGGCCATGCTCTAAGCCTCCAAGTTGGAATAGATCCTTAAAGTACTTCCAAAATTAAGAACTAACAGAATGAGGGCAGGGTCCCTGAAGATGATATCAAGAGTTAGTACTAGCAAATTGAATAAGTAGCAAATCACAAAGTCCCCACTCTTATAGGATATATTGACTTATTATTTTCATCATCATAATATTTGGAAAAAAATGTATGTAAATCTGTCATCTCTTTTGCTGAGGTGTAGCTTCAGTTAGACAAAGCATAAACTGGCAATCTATCAAAGCTCTTTATTCCTACATCCAGTTCTCCTACAGGCTATAAAATAGCACTGGCACCCTAATTGTTTCTACTGCAAAAAAATAAAATAAATAAAGATGGAAAAAATAACTGGGGAAAGTCAATATCACTTTTCTGTGTTATATTCCTCCCCTTCAGCTCAGAAAGCAGCAGGTAGAACAGAACAGGGTGGGTGACTGTTTAATGTGACTAGATCACATGGGGAAAAAAAAACCCACTTCTGAGTGCATCAAAGTGCATCAAAAAGTGATATTCTTCCTGCTGTTGACAGAACCATTTCATGACTTTGTTGCTTCCTTGTATGTGAGTGTGGTTGTGTTTTTTGTTTTTTTTCCTTCAGCATTACCTGGTGGCATAGATGATGTCTCTATTCCTTTATTTCACCTATGGGGAGAAATTAATTCCTGTGGGAAAGAAAACAAATGCGCAAATAACAGCTAGGTGAAAGTTTGTTTTGCCTCCCTATCTTTAAAACAGACAATAGCCATGGGGAGATGACTCAACCGACCCTGACAATCCAGACCCATCCCTATCGAAGCTGTGACCCAGTGGAAATGTCCTATCCCAGAGGACAGTTCCAGCCAGCAATCCGAGTGGCCGACTTGTTGCAGCACATCACTCAAATGAAACGGGGACAGGGCTATGGATTTAAAGAGGAGTATGAGGTGAGATGAATATTCACTCACTTGAATAATAGAAAAAGATTGAGATTAAAGCTACTGGAAAATAATCAGAGTAAGTCCTGATTGAAGAAGTATCTCAATAGTTACGAGACTTATTTTTATGTGTTACTGATCATGGTTTTCCCTCTCTTTCTTCCTGAGTCTTCGTTGCAGTCCTTTTTCTGTTGCAGAGCTCCTGTCATTTATACATTTGTACATTGGCAATTTTCTAAAAAAAAATTGAATTTATGAGAAACTGACATTGGGTCTGTTTCAAAGAGTATAACTAGTTCATATGTGACAGCTATTGGCTTGATGGTGCAGCTATTATATTTGTGCTGGAAAATCTGCCTGTCTGCTGCTAGACCACCTGTTAATGGTAGTATGCAAAGCCTTCAACAGCTCAGGAATGAGTTAACTTAAAGAATGTTCCCTGTTATATTAGTCTCCAGTCTATGGAGATTCTCGGTCATCCAGGTCATGGTTGTCCCAAAGGTGCTTTTTCAAAAGGCAACTGGACTTTCTTTGTTTTGCCTTGAAGACATTTCGCTTCTCATCCAAGGAATTTCTTCAGTTCTGGTTGAATGGTAGAGAATGGAAGGATTTATATTCCTTGCAGTCATCTGGTCATTACCACTCTTTCTGAGAGTCATTGAGGCCACTTGGAGGTTTATCTGTGTCATCAGGGTCACTTGAGTAGTACAAATAGAGATGGAGCCTTCTTGGAACTGCTAAAAGGGCTGTATTGTACTTTCCTTGAAGAAATGTCTTCAAGGAGAAGCAAATCTAGTTTCCTTTTGAAAAGGCACCTTTGAGACATTAGCCTCCACTATTCTAGTTTTGCTGTTGTTCATGTACAGCTTGTGGAAATGTCATCTAATAAGAATTCTTTGCATGGCACTTATTCTGTCAATTGGAATAACCTCCCCTCTGCAATTTATCAGGACTAGCCCTGACAAATTTAGACCACTGTATGTTGGTCGTCATCACTCCTGGCTCACCTTATATTTATATTTTTAATGGTTTAATTATACCTTGCAAAATAATATGCTTATTTGTTTTACTAATATAACATAAACTAACCAGAGACTGTATTATTATCATTAATTATTATTTGTAGGAACTAAAGGTATTTAAACAAGTGTTTCCCGAAAATTCTTACATGCAGCAGAATGCACTGAATTTCCCCCTTAAATTGTGATATAAAACATATAAAATTATTGTAATACTTTAAGAGCTAGTTTAAAGATCAGACTCATTAAATAAAGGGGGGGGAGAGAAACAACTTTGATCACCTTCTGAGTGTCTGTAACAGCTAATAGCTCTTCTGACTGCTAGATGTCACCTATGAAGACTCAAGCCTGACACTCTTCTATTATTTTGGCATGAGGCTCTTTTGTGAAAGAACCTTAAACTATTGGAATAATTTTGTTCATTTAAAAATGTATTTCAAACTGCAATGGATTGTAGATCTGGAAAGTGGAATAACACTTCTAGACTTGAGTGTCAAACCAAGCAGCTTATCAAAGAGACCTGGTATGCCAGAGATTTTGTAATTATGAAGTTAAAAGAGTAGCATTCTGTTCTAAAGATTATTTTCATCTTTCCTAGCTCAATCCAGTAGTTAAAGTGAAATTTGTGGTAGTATAATTAAGAAGCAATTACCTGTACTGATGATCTTCTGTTTAAATCAGGCACTATTGTTGGGCATCTGCTCCACTTGAGCACCCAAGTGGGATCAAGTTGTTGTACATTCCTGGCCACATAATTTAATTAGCAGCGATAGACATTTTAATTTTTCACAAAGCCTCCAGTCAAATACCTCTCTAGATATTACGATACTATGAGAAAGGCCAATGTTTACTCATTATTGTTACTACCAATAGGACCCACTTCAATAGAGATTCATATATCATACATCACTTTGCTGACCTTGAAACTGACCTTGGCTACTTGTTACATTCTTTTCCTAATTCTCAGTGGATGAGATTTCATCCTGATGACCCTAAGGTGTGAGGAGACTGGGAGGTTAGGTATTGGTGAATATCACTTTCAAAGTGCTATTAGAGCAATTCAGCAGTATAGGGTAAGTAATGATTCACTTATCATTGATACTGGGAATATAACAATTATGACACAGTGTTGAGCATCTTGAAAGCATGTTCTTATAACTGCCCTTGTCCTTTAGTTAATTGTACCCCTATTTACTTGGTCTTTTTTTTTTTCTTTTGCTGAAATGTTACTTAGACCGGAGGCCTTTACAGAAACAGTGGGCAAATAATACTCAAGATCCAATAACTGAATACAAACAGAAAATAATGGCTAATGGAAGAAAAATCTCATGAAAGTAGAATCAAGTGTTCACTGCAGTTGAAATATATCCTAAAATGCCCTATCTGTATAAATAGACCCTATATCTGAATTACTATAGATAACCATATACCTAGGACAGGATGACTGAACTGCACTAAAAAGAACTAACATTTTTATTTTACAAAAAAGGAAGGTTAACTTTAAAACATTGGCTATTTTTAAAAGAAATTTCTTAATAGAGAAAAATCTGCTTTCTCCCCAACTGCATCTGATGGTGGTTTAAATATACCAGGTTTGAAAAAAATCTAGTTTTCAAGGCTTGTGAAGAGTATCTACTGTTTTATTGAAACAGAAATTAAAAGCTGACCATGGGAAAATGCAAGACAGAGTAAACACTTATGGGGGAAAAGAAACTCCATAATTTTTGCTGTCTTTCAAGCCTCCAGAAACTATCACTGAATTTAAGAACAAATTGCCTAGTAATATAAGATGAGAAAAGTTATGGTTATATCGGTGGTTAATAGAGATAAAAAGAAACAAAAGTGGGGAAGGCAGAAAGACATCATAAAGAATCACTTAGCCCATTTTTGAACAGATCATTAAACCTTGTAAACAAACAAAGTAATATTGATCAGTCTTTCCAGCATATCAAAGGACAACTATTTTATACACAAAGTGAACTCAAATCACCTTAGAAACTCAAGCCCTGTTGATACTAATTCTGGTATCATGCCTCTGAAAAATATAATTTTGAGTTTCTGGCTCCTTTCTTCTTTCTCTAACACCGTGTTGAAAGATTCACTCTTACTCATAATAGTCCTCATTTCTTTCCAAGTAAAATAAATTCGCAGGATTGGTGGGAAATTAAAAGGCATCTTAGTATATTTCTTAAAATACAGTTAGATAAATTAACTTTTTTGTAATGGATCCCTAAAAGACCATGCTCTGGTACAGAGTTAACTCCTGCAAGATGCTTCCCAAGGCAAATGCTGTTTGGTGCCTTTTTGCAATGAAAAAAAGAAAATGCAGTAAACAGCAGCCACAACTCAGTTTCTCTAGCAAGTGCTTAGCACACATAATTCCTCAGCCGGTCCCTGTAGGTGGCACAAATAAGAATGGCAGCCAGAGGCAGATTTTCTGCTTGGGGAAAGCATCAGAGATTGGCTTAGAGAGCATTTGCCCTGGTAAGCATCTTGCAAGAGTTGCACTCATACCTGAGAATGGCCTTTTAGGCAGTGGTGAAATTCAATTTTTTTTTACTACCAGTTCTGTGGGCATGGCTTGGTGGGCATGGTGTGGCTTGGTGGATGTGGCTTGGTGAGCGTGGCAGGGTAAGGATACTGCAAAATCTCCATTCCCACCCACTCCATGGGAAGGATACTGCAAAATTGCCATTCCCTCCCTACTCCTGGGGGAAAAATATTGCAAAATCTCCATTCCCACCCCACTCTGGGACCAGCCAGAGGTGGTATGTGCTGGTTTTCTGAACTAATCAAAATTCCCGCTGTGGGTTCTCTAAACTAATCAAAATTCCTGCTACCAGTTCTCTGAACTACTCAAAATTTCCGCTACTGATTCTCCAGAACCTGTCAGACCCTGGTGGATTTCACCCCTGCTTTTAGGGGGATCCATGACAATTAGTCACAGCCAACTCTTCATGGCCAACATGCCATGGCAAACTTACCACAGCCAACTCACTGCAGGACAAGAGTTATACTAATATCAAGGAAATGATGGAATAGAATCATTGAAGAAAGGATGCAAAAGGAGGGACAGAATGAAATGTAAATGGCAAAAATTAAAATAATTTTTTGTTTATTTTAAATAATTAAGTAGGATTGTTAAATTGTACTGCAGCAAGTTGTCCCACGGCAAGTTGACCCATGGTGAGTTGGCTGTGGCAAATTTTTCCATTCCCCTTTTAAGGACAGACACTCTTGGCTTTAAAGAAAAGATGCAGTGGTCCTTGAAGAAATGGAGTGAAGTAGTAAAGTAAAGAAGAAATCATACAAGAGTAATTCAGAGAATATTCTGGCCACCAAATGATAACATTGTATGAGACAGAGGAAAGGAGGGGAAATCTATTTTCCACATTTTATAGGAAACATTACATTTGCATTTCATGCTTCCAGGTGTCAATGAAATTTTATTCTATCCTCGTCATTAATGTTGCATCTTTTGAATGTTGTCCCCAAAGGGTGCCAAAGTCAGAGAGATAATACCACAAACAGTATTAATACCAAAGGACATCCAGCCCTTTTTACCTTGCATTACATTTATTCCTACTGCTGGCTCCTCATCTCCTCACTTGGGTTAGTTCCATAATCTGTTTTGCCTCAGGTGACCTGACAAGGATTAGGAATGGCTCATAATAGAAGACACTACTTATCTTTTTCCCTCAACAAACTGAAAGATTAAACAATAGCAATGGAGTACGTACGTATGGTGATTTAGGAGGCAGTGTTGATTAAGGAAGCATTATGGAATGGAAGAAGTTGGGAAGAATGGCCTCAAGGCAGACAGGAGTCAATGCCTGGATCTTTAAGAAGATATTAAAGTCTGAAATGGTACAGGGTCTTCTGCTTGAGCAGGGGACCTCCAAGATCCCTTCCAACTCTGTTACTCTGTTATCTTGAAATATCACATTATTCTTGCCCATTTATCATTTTAATCACTGTTCCATATCTGCTATATTTAACTTAAACTAATAGGGCCAGAGCGTTACTAGGTATCAGGTCTTCCATTCCAAGGTAGGACTAAAGTGCACATTCTTTGTGAGTATAGTGGACACAGTTGTTGAATGGGTACTTGATATTTTGCTTTGTGTGTGTGTGTGTGTGTGTGTGTAATATCTTTCAGTGGAGCACACTATTGCAGGAGCAGACTGCCTCTGTGTGACATATTTGAATATGATTTCAGAAAAGTATACATTATACTACAGTACAGCGGTGATCTATCTGGCTCATGCAAACCGGTAGCGGTGGCAGTGGGAGGCTCCGCCCACACGCCGGGACGTCATTATGTCCCGTTTTTGACCCTCTGTGCATGTCGTTCCCAAACTGGTAGCAAAAGTAAGTGGATTTCACCGCTGCTACAGTATGTATACTTGCAAATAAGCCCATCCATGGATAAAATTCAGGATTCAAATTTTAACCCAAATAGCATGAAAAATGGATAAAACAACCTGCATTTTTCAGGATGTTCTAGTTAAAAATTCAAGAGTCTTCTTATTGGCAGATGGGCTTATCCATGAGTATATATAGGATAGATAGGTACTTTTAAAAAACTGAGAAAACCCATTCCCATTTTGGCATCTAAAATTCACAAGTATTTATGGTATATATAAAAAAGAGTTAAGCCTTCATAGTTAATAAATACGGCCTCTTCCAGACATTATGGCCCTTTATGACATGTGCTAAGCAGCTTTGTAAAGTATAGATAAGATGCCTTATGGAGTGTTAATGGGCTGTGAAGAACTGAATTACTCTTACTCTGATAACCTCAAGATAAAGTTGCTGAAATGCTTAATGTAAGTAAGAGCCAGGTTTAATTTTCAGTTTCTGGCAGCTGTATGGCATTTAAAATTATATCTCCACTAATCTTAGCACTTTGATGCTTTTACACACAAGGTCGTATTTTGTTTCATTTTATTTTAAAGGCTGCAAACCTAAACAAATATCAATGAAAACATTACTCCATATTCAGTTTCTTTGCCATGTTAATAAGTTTGCCACCAAGGACATTTCAATATCCCTTTTTTCTTTTCCTTTTGAAAGCTGGGAAATTTATGATGGCTATTTTATTATACCCTATATTGATTACATTTAATTATATTCCTCCTTTCAGGATAAAAATCTTTGAAAGACAAGCAACAACAGGATCATTAGTAAAATTACACTAAACAAAATTTTAAAAGCTCTTTCTCACAAGGTTGGTAATCTTTTCTGCCTTGCAACTGTTCTTCATTTTTTTGTGGATGGCAAAAATAAAATTAAGATTTTCTGACTTTTTGCTTTGTTTTTTTTTTAGGAAGAGTGGAAGGGGGAAATTTGTACAATTTATACAAATGGTCCTCGATTTACAACAGTTTATTTAGTGACTATTTGAAGTTACAATGGCACTGAAAAAAAGGGATGTAGAGAGCCATTTTTTCTCTGACAACTCCATGATCAAAATTCAGCCACTTGGCAACTGGCTCATAGTTATGACAGTTGCAGTGTCCTGTGGTCATATTTTTGCAACCTTCTGAGAAGGTATCCCTTCTGTAAATAGGGAAGCCATATTCACCTAACAACTATGTTACTAAGTGAACAATTGCAGTGATTCACTTACCAACTATGGCAAGGAAGGTCATAAAATGGGACAAAAATCAATACTTGTTTTGCTTAGCAACAGAAATTTTGGGCTCAATTGTGGTCGTATGTCAAGGACCACCAGGACTTCCGCTTCCGGTTCCGCTGGCGACAGACTCTGATCGGGCTAGCTCTGGCCCCAGAGTCCGATCCCCCCCATCTGGAGGCCCTTTGGGCCAAGCGCCCCATTATTGGGGCGTTTGCCATTTGAGGGCGGCTCGCCAGGGGTCCCCTGCCTCACTTCCAGGGGCCGGGAGGCCGATGCTGGCGCGCCCGAGGCTCCAGAGGGGGTGGGAGGCGATCAGCGGCTTTTTTCGAGGCCGCGGAGGCGCCACAGCGCCTAAGGGGACCGGTGCTAGTTAAGAAGGCACAACGGACTGAACTGACTGACTGGAGAGTGGAGCAGGCATCCTGGAGGCGAGAGGGGGGGTTGGAGTTTCCCCCCCCCTTGTAGCTGGAAAGGTACTGTGGCAGAGAACTAGGGGGAAGGAGATGGAGTGAAACCCCTTACCTTGCTGACTTTTCCTTGGAGGATGGCTGTGGCAGAGTTTGTTGGAGAGGTCTGGTGGCCTCTCTTCCCAGTGGGCAATGGCGGTAGTCTGACTTCCTGCTTCTTTATTTATGATTGAAGACAACATTCTCCTCTGGCTTCCTGTTTGACCTACTCTATACTTCGGACTCGTTGCTCCTGTGAGCGCCCACTGGTGGATATTTGAAAAATTACTCTGATTGCTAATCCCTCTTTCTTCTCTGGAGATTTGCCTTTTGATCTCTCATCTTCTACTGATCTAAGATGGCTAAGGGCCATAAATCAGCAGCAGCTGATATGGAAAAAATTTTTGGAAAGACTGGCAAAATTGGATCAGAAGTTGGACAAGTTAGATGACGTGCAAAAAGGATTATCTGAAATTAAATCTGAAATGACACTTATGAAAAAAGATTTAAATGATGTTCAACAGCTGGCAGAGCAAAACAAGAAGAAGATGGGGGGTCTGGAGGGGGAGGTACGGGCACTCCAGAAGGTGGAGGATGGGAGAGGAAATGCAATGTTAACTTTACAATTGGATAAGATGTCTTATTTTCTCAGGTTCCAAAACGTGGAACAACTTGACCAGGAAAATTTGAGAGAAGTGATGGTTAAAATGTTGGGTGAATTTTTAGAAAGAGATTTGGAGTCTATTGGAAGGGATGTGGACTTGGTGTACAGAGTAAACTCACAATTTGCAATTTTACATAATTTACCAAGAGAGATTCATATTAAATTTGTGAGAAGGGAACTGAGAGATGAGATATTGAGAAAACAAAGACTGGGGGCGCTGGTGTACAGGGGCAAGGAGATCACCATCCTGAAGCAGATTCCCAGACAGGTACGAGAATCAAGAAGAAAATATTATTTTTTATCAAATAAGCTGTACCTCAAGGGAGTAGGTTTTAGGTGGTTGATTCCGGAGGGCTTGATGATTTTTTGGGAGGACAGTAAGAAGAAAATTAATAATGTAACGGAAGCTAAGGCTTTTTTTGACCAACATAAATCCTTCCTAGGTGGAGAAGATACAGGAGCCGAAGAGGGGGAAGTATTAGATGATCAAGGAGCGGAGGCGGACGGAGCTGTTGCGGCCCGGGAGGGGGAGGGAGGCCAGACCATGGTTTTAAGAGCCAGAACTAGGAAATGAAGAAAGGAGGGGAATCTATTGTTTAATGTTTTTTTAATTGACATTTTTCTTTCTCTCTCTTCTTTTATCGTATTTTGTATAATACTTTTTTTGTTTATATAATTTTTATATAACCTGGTTGTTTGTTTCGATTTAAGATAATAATGTCTGTTGTGTGAGAATTTAAAAAAGAAAATAATAATTGAAATATCTTTATATAAAGATATTGAAAATTCAACATATTGTAAACTATAATATTGTATATTTTTAACCAATAAAAACTTTTTATAAAAAAAAAAAAGGACCACCTGTATATTGTGTTATACTTTGGAAATTCGTGGGTCTTTTTTAATATATAAAAAATAGTCAAAATGTAGACTAACCATATAAAATACATCTACTGATTTATTTTCCAACGCTAAATGACAAAACAGGGGAAAAGCCGCCATTTTATTTCTGGCAATGATCAGACGTGGCATAATGACTGCAAAGGAAATTTTAAGGGACTCCTGGTCTGAGACCATTTAAGGGCTGCTTAAAGGGGAACATAATCTAGATGGAACAGGCTCTGAGTTCACTTTTCTTGCACTCCTTCCTCTTCCTTGGGTGAACTGTTGCAAAACACAATTTTCTTCTTTCATCTATCTGGTCCATTAAATTACATCATCTCTATAGCTGTAATCCTCAATACTCTTCCAGTGTGATTAGTGCGGTTTAGGTTGAAAATATGCTTGAAGACAACAGAATGAAATGATCAAGTCAAGAGGTGGTAGACTCGGTAATTCAGCAACACTTCAAATAAGATGATACTTTCAAAAAAGTACTCCTCACTGTAAAAAGCTATCTCAGAATACTGAGTCTGCTAATATTCTACTTATATAAAAGAGTGTTTTATTGTAGAGATGAACTTTCAAAGCTTTTGACACCTTCCAAGTCTGTGATTCTTTGAACACTTGTACATTTAGGGGGAAAGAGAATGTAGTCAAGCACATAAATCAGTTCTACAATTTTAAACAGCCATGTATGACTGTCTACTACATAGAATGCTAAAAATTTCTAAGTGGCACTTTTCTGGAGGTGATTTGGAGAAGACTGAAACAAAAAATATTTGAATAGTTATAGTTTGCCTTTTCTTTTTCATCTGATTGCATTTTCCAGCTGTTTTTAGGCTGCTGGTTCACTGATCCCCCCCCTTCTCTCTCTCTTTTTTTTAATCTATTAAAAAGCAGTCTTACAGTTGTGGATTTTCATCTTTGGCTCTGCATTTGTATCATTTAAATAGCAATATCAATTTGTTATTCTTGGACCATTTCCCTAACCTATGAAATCTGTTTTTTATATTATCACCTTATACAGTAATTTAATATTGAAGAATCAGAAACTAGGACTAAGTCTTCTGACATTTTTCTTTATGCCTGCATTCAATTTATTATTTTTTACTTAAATTATTTATATGGTTTTCCATCTCACAACGGTGACTCATTTTTTGATGAGGAAACACTAACACCATTTTTCAAGCTATTTATATATCTACATAATTGTCATCTCATGTAAGTCACAATTAACTTGCTAATGAGAATGTCAAATGCCTTGCTGAAATTACTATATACTATGTCTACAAAATTCCCACAATGTACTAAAAACAATACCTAATGAAAAATGTGATTAAATTAATGCATTAGCTTCTAAAAAATAGTGGCAAGCGATTTCGTGTATCAAAATTATAAATTTGGTTATAAAATCAGAGTTATCAGCTTTTTCCAGTATGTCCTATGTAAGGATTAAATTCACTTCTTTTAGAATAAAAATGCATTTATTTAAAGCTATGAATGTCCTATGATATTATTTTGGAGATTTCAAATTTACCATCCTGTGTCCATGAATAAAATGGAAAATTGGGGTTTTTATTTTGTTTTTTGTTTGTTTGTTGCAGCAACTAAATTATTATGAGTTTTTCTGAACAATTTATTGAAACAAGATACAAAAGTATATCTTGTCTTTGATGAAGAAAAATGCCTTATTTCAATTACTTTTTTTCTTATATTCTTCCCCACTCAGAACATCAGATGCTATTTAGGTAGCACTTTCTTTGTACAACAAAATGAGGTGTGATCAAAGATCTTCCCATTTGCTGCAACATTATTTCATAAACATAGAGATTGAGCTACCTCTCATTTATTACCCATTTTAACCAAGAAAATCATCCCTAGTGCATCCTGGAATTACTGCTTCACAGAACTTTTATAAACTACAGTCTGGCAAGCTTTGTCTTTTTAAATAAAACAATTATTAAATTAATAGTTAAAATAACCCACAATATTTTTATTTATTTATTTATTTATTATATTTATATACCGCCTTTCTCCCATAGGACTCAAGGCGGTGTACATTTTAAAAGATCATTCACATGTTCATGTTTAGCCCCGCCTGTTGGAACATCAGGGTCTTGAGGGCATAGCGGAAAGCACGGAGATCAGGGATATTCCGTATCTCTGGGGGCAGTTCATTCCAAAGGGTTGGAGCCCTCACAGAGAAGGCCTTCCCCCTGGGAGTCGCCAGTCGGCATGATTTGACTGACGGTACCCTGAGTAGTCCCTCCCTGTGAGAACAAACTGTTCGGTGGGAGGCTATTGGTGGCAAAAGATGGTCTCGTAGGTACCCAGGTCCTAAGCCATGGAGCGCTTTAAAGGTGATGACTAACACCTTGAATTGCACCCGGAAGACCACCGGGAGCCAGTGCAGCTCGCGCAGGAGAGGTGTTACATGGGCGTAACGAGTTGCGCCCATAATCACCTGTGCGGCTACATTCTGGACCAGCTGGAGCCTGCGGGTGCTCTTCAAGGGGTGCCCCATGTAGAGAGCATTACAGTAGTCCATACGGGAGGTGACTAGGGCATGAGTGACTGTACGCAAGGCATCCCGATCCAGAAAGGGACGCAACTGGCGGATCAGGCGAACCTGATAAAAGGCCCCCCTGGCCATGGCCGTCATGTGCTCTTCTAAAGATAGCCGTGAATCCAGAAGGACACCTAAGTTGCGAGCCCTCTCTGTGGGAAGTAAGGTCTCATCCCCAATTGTCAGTGATGGTACCAGCTGACTATACCGGGATGCCGGAAGCCACAGCCACTCGGTCTTGGAGGGGTTGAGTCTGAGTTTGTTTCTCCCCATCCAGATCCGCATGGCCTCCAGGCAATGGGACATCACAGTAAGGGCATCATTGGGGTGGTCCGGGGTGGAGATGTATAGCTGTGTATCATCAGCATACTGATGAACACTCACCCCAAAACCACGGATGATCTCGCCTATCGGTTTTACATAAATGTTGAATAAAAGGGGTGAGAGGACTGATCCCTGTGTCACCCCACAAATAAGGTGCCTCGAGGTCGACCTCTGACCCCCAGCCAACACAAACTGCAAACAGTCAGAGAGGAAGGAGGAGAACCACCGAAGCACGGTGCCCCCTATTCCTAACCTCTCCAGCCAGTGCAGTAAGATACCATGGTCGATGGTATAAAAAGCCGCTGAGAGATCTAATAGGACCAGGATAGAGGAAGAACCTCTGTCCCGAGCCCTCCAGAGATCATCAACCAATGCGACCAATGCCGTTTCTGTGCTGTATTGTGGCCTGAAGCCCGACTGGTACAGATCCAGATAGACAGCTTCATCCAGGTATCGGGGTAGTTGTTGTGCCACCACACTCTCAACAACCTTCGCAACGAAGCGAAGATTGGGGACTGGACGATAATTTGATAATATAGCTGGGTCCAGGGAAGGCTTCTTGAGGAGGGGCTTCACAACCGCCTCTTTCAAGGCGGTGGGAAAGACACCCTCACTCAGAGAAGCATTTATAATCCCCTGGAGCCAGCCTCGTGTAACCTCCCGGGAGGCCAGTACCAACCAGGAGGGACACGGGTCCAATAAATATGTGGCAGCACTAAACTTGCCTAGAATCCTGTCCACATCCTCAGGAGCCACAGAGTCAAACTCTTCCCAGATACACTCTCAGGACCTACCCCCATCTCCTCCCCTGGATCTACCCAATCGGAGTCCAGGCCTTCCCAAATCTGAGCGACTTTATCATGCAGGAATTGCACAAAATCCTCAGCTCGACCCTGTAAGGGGTCTTCACGCACCCCCACCTGAAGTAGTGAGCGAGTCACCCTAAACAGCGCGGCTGGGTGGTTCTCTGCAGATGCAATAAGAGCGGAGAAGTAGCTAGACTTCACCACTTTTATCGCCACTAGGTAGGTCTTAATATAAGATCTCACCTGTGTTCGGTCAGATTCAGATCGGCTTGTCCTCCAATCACTCTCCAGGCATCTTTTCCGATGCTTCATCTCTCTCAGTTCCCCAGAAAACCAAGGAGCTAGTCAAGATCGCCATCGGGTCAGAGGCCGCAAAGGCACGACGCGGTCCAAGGCCCTAGTAGCTGCCCTGTCCCAGGCCACCACCAGGTCCTCAGTCGAGTCGTGAGCCAGAGTCTCAGGAAATGGCCCAAGCTCCGTCAGGAACCTCTCGGGGTCCATCAGGCGCCTGGGACAGAACCACTTGGTTGGTTCCATCTCCCTGCGGTTGGTGAAAGTGACCTGAAAGTCCATGTGAAGGAGAGAATGATCAGACCATGACAAGGGCTTGATGTCTAGATCCCCTATTCTTAGATCATTCAGCCACTGATCCAAGACAAAAATCAAGTCCAGAGTGTGATTCCCCAAGTGGGTGGGGCCTTGAACTACCTGGGTCAGGTCCATGGCCGTCATGGAAGCCATGAACTCCCGAGCCACCTCTGACATCTCACCAGCAGATGGCAGGTTAAAATCCCCCATAACAATAAGTCTGGGGGTTTCCACCGCCACCCCGGCTATAACGTCAATATCACAACCAAAGAAGCTATGTTGTCAGCTCTGGGTTTCTATGGACCGTATACGGTATTAGTTAACAATAGTAAATGATGAATTTTGTAATTATGGGTTTCACATAATATTTTTTTGGTACCATTCATGATTATAGGATACATTTCTTGTCTGGGAATGTTAAGCTAATGCCAACTCTAAATCCATTACATATTTAATATTCCAGACTATGCTGAATATATGATTTTGGGGGGAATTTTATCACTGAAAAAAGACAGAACTTGAGGTGTGAAGGTATTCCAATAAGAGTTTGTTACAGCCTCTTCTCCATTCATACTGTTGCCATTTCCAACATCAACTCTTGTTCTAAGTTTTCTGAGCCTATCAATGCATGTGAATTATCCTAGGTTGCTTTATGAATAGCCCCAAACCTGATGGAATAGACTACTACATGAAAGCTTGCAAAAGAGATTTAAATTTATCCACACATATACAGTACTTGATGTGTGTATGTTTGTATGCACTCCATATGTATGTGTCTGTATGATTATAATGGGAGAATTATATGGAAACTCCTATACTACCAAGTGCTTTTACTCGTTTATTTATAGCACAGCTTTTGGCCTCAGTTTAAATGCTATATATGTATCCTGATATTTCATATGGACATGAGAGAGATAATCTCCATCTCTGTGTTAGAGATGGCATCATAATGACAATGATAACAATACTTGCCCTGACTCCCTTTTATCAGTAAAAATAATATATATTATTTTTAATCAAAAATATGCAAAAATAAGCAAAATCCTTAATTGTTTTTTGTTCCAATTACATTAGTATAGCCATTTATAAGTTACATAAGCCACAGGACACTAATGGGCTCTTCATTATTGTTCATTGTTGTTTTCCTCAGAAATCAGTTGTCTTGGCAGTGTGCTAAATTATATGATGCCTCTCTCCTGCCCTCTACTTCATTAAGTTAAAAAACAACAACCTGAAGGTCTTCCCTATTTTATAAATATTCCATTCTTTAATTTGCAGGCTCTACCTGAAGGGCAGACAGCATCTTGGGACACCGCCAAAGAAGATGAAAACCGCAATAAGAATAGATATGGCAACATCATCTCCTGTAGGTGCAAATTCAAACTGAACTGAACTTCCTGTGTGTATCTGTAAGCATCTTATATGTATAAGAGCATAACTGTAACAAAGAATAACTTCCTAGTCTTTAGAACATTTCAGCTTAATAACAGCTTCTGTGTTAGTGTTTCCCCCTTCCCCCATTTTTTTCATTGATTTATTGTTCTTTGTATAGATTTACATTGGTCTCAGTGGACCCAAGTGACAAAAATCTACTTTTTTTGGGGGGTGGGTGGGTGAGAGGGCCGGTATTCTCATACATCGAACACACCTGGGAAAAGAGGTAGGAGAATATCAAAATCATGACATCAAGCTCTTTTCCCAGCTAAGCATATGGCTTTTTGTTGGTCAGGAACCCATTTTCCCCAGCGCAAAATGCAGGCAGAGCTGTTGATGGATTTTGCTATTTGGGACATAGTGTTATCTCCACATGTTCTACAGAACACACAGAAGTTGGGTTAGGAAACTCTACCACTTTCAGTAGGGCAGGCTGAGAGAGATCAAAGAGTGATGAACCTCTGATGTGATTCATATGATTGATAAAAGGTAAACAGTGAATCTTTATGTACAAGATTCATTTCAATGAATAAGGTTTGGTGTCACCTGCAGGTAAGCAAATTCCACAAATGGGCTACTATCACCAAGAAGACCCTAGATAAATTAACTAGTCCATATACAAAGAAGTAGGGATGCGGTGGCTAAGTGGCTAAGACGCTGAGCTCATCGATCAAAAGGTTGGCAATTCAGCAGTTCGAATCCCTAGTGCCGCGTAATGGGGTGAGGTCCCGTTACTAGTCCCAGCTTCTGCCAACCTAGCAGTTCAAAAGCACGAAAAAATTCAAGTAGAAAAATAGGGACCACCTTTGGTGGGAAGGTAATAGTGTTCCGTGCGCCTTTGGCATTTAGTCATGCTGGCCACATGACCATGGAGACGTCTTCGGAGAGCGCTGGCTCTTTGGCTTTGAAATGGAGATGAGCACCACACCCTAGAGTTGGGAACAACTATCACATATGTGCAAGGGGAACCTTTACCTTTACCTATACAAAGAAGGAATCATAAACAGGACTTCTCTATCAATCTCAGTGCATAAACTAGCTGGTATATAACAGGTCACTAAAAATTATCCCTGCGATTGAAAAAACAGATCTACCACATTTGAGAGACTTCTATGTATTTGTTTTCGTTGTTTTGGATTGCACAGTGAAACCAATATTTGTGTTGCAATATTACCAGTAGCATGGCAGCTAGATTTTCACAATTGTTCTGTGTTGTTAAATTGTGACTTTGGACAATTGATAAACTTTAGTTGGCACTTTAGAAAATAAATTAAAGAAAGATCATTCATGTACTTGTTCTAAAATGTCAGAAACCCTATGATATCTATAGAAAGCATTACCCCACCCACATGTCTAAAAAAAGGTTTCAGAATTTAGTCAGAATAGAACATGTATAAGATTGCACTGTAATTATATTATGTTCACTAATAATGTAAGCTATAATGTAAGATATAATAATATAATGTTAAATAACAGCAAAATACATATAATATAACATGGAGAATTACTTTTATTCAAAGTGGAAAAGCTTTAGAGAGGATTTGGACACACTTGTTATACCTGTTGACGGTGTATCAAGGGGACTGGAGGCTAAAACATATAAAGAATGGTTGCTCTAATTGGGTATGTCTAGTTTAATGAAAAGAAAAACTAAGGGAGACATGTTCCAATATCTCAGAGCTTTCCACAGAGGAGAGGGAATCAGGCTATTCTCCAAAACACGTGAGGGCAGGGCAAGAAGCAATGGATGGAAACTAACAAAGGAGAGAAGCAACCTAGAACTAAGGAGAAATTTCTTGACAGTTAAAACAATTAATCAGTGGAATAACTCCCAGAAGTTGTGGGTGCTCCAACATTGGAAGATTTTAAGAAGAGATTGGACAACTATTGAAATGGGTATAGGGCAGTGCTTGCTAACCTTTTTGCCGAAATGTGCCAAAAATGGGGGAAATGGGGGGGCTCATGCACGCAAATGCCCACACCCATAATTCAATGCACCCCACCAACCCGTGCATCCGTGTGCGACCCCCCCCCCATTCCCCATGCTTTTGGCACACAATGGTGTGGTGTGCCCGGTAGGCCTGTTTTTTCACCCTCCCCAGGCTCCAGAGACTTTCTTGGAGCCTGGGGAGGGTGAAAACGGCCTTCTCCACACACACACACACCCAGAGGCTCTCCGGAAGCCAGAAATGGTCTGTTTCCTGACTTCCGGTCCCACCAGAAACAGGCTGTTTCCAACTTCTGGAGGCCCTTCGGGGGTGGGGAAGGCCATTTTCATCCTCCCCAGACTCCTAGAAAGCCTGGGGAGAGCGAAAAATGGGCCTACCCCTCCCACTCCTGGAGGCCCTCTGGAGGCCAGAAACAGTCTGTTTCCTGACTTCCAGAGAGCCCGGAAGGCCCGAAAATCAGCTGGCCGGCGTGCTCATGTGCGCTGGAGCTGAGCTAGGGCAACACTTGTGTGCCCACCGATATGGCT
Source organism: Ptyas mucosa (assembly GCA_012654045.1). Lineage (NCBI taxonomy): Eukaryota > Metazoa > Chordata > Lepidosauria > Squamata > Colubridae > Ptyas > Ptyas mucosa. The sequence continues at coordinate 6,497,732 of WNWU01000162.1, read as the reverse complement.
CCGCATGCCACCTGTGGCACATGTGCCATAGGTTCACCATCACGGGTATAGGGTTTCCTGCCAAGCAGCGGGCCTACAAGGTCCCTTCCAACTCTGTTATTCTGTTATTGATATCTCCCTAAAAAGCCACACTTTTTTTTACTGGAGTTTTATGTAATGTTAGGGTATAGTGAGTTTAGTGTTCCTTAACTCAGTATGTATTCTTCTAGAACTATGTGGCTTCTAGGTGAACCAATAAATTGCATTCTCTTTAAGGAAGTGCAAATAGATGCCTCAGATAATCACATTCAAAAACACCTTTTCCACTTCAGTTCAAAATAGCTGCACAAATGATAATGCTTTAAAAATGTTTTAAAGGCTCATGTAATGTGTTTGAAGGATACAAATGCAACCTAGGGGTCTGACTTAAACCACGACGCAGCTTCTAATTCACATAAATTAAAATAAATTGAATCCAGGATATATAAGCAAAGTTGTATAACAGCACAAAGGAGGAATGATAATTTATTTATTAAGTGTGTTAATGGGGCATAGAACATTGAGCACAAGGTAGGTAGCTAGAAAGTGCTAAGAAAGCAATATCAAACTGATTAAAAGGATGTTAACCTTTAGGAGAATGTTTACGAAGTTGAATCATTGTTCAAGAAAAGGAAAAGCTTAACTGCTAAAATGGATGACAAAATAGACATGTGAGCTTATGAAGGAAAAGAGCTGGAAAATAGATAACAAGATAATGACTTTTTCTTCTGGAATAATTGTTGATTTGAATTAAGAAAGCAATTAATGGTTTCTTAGAAATAGTAAGGATATTTTTTTAAAAAAAATGTGTCATAAGTGACATAAAATAGAGGAGTTTGTTTGGAAACAATCCTCCATCCAAAAACAGATTAGTACTAAAGCTGTCGTGAAGAAAGGCCATTAACTGTCTGAGAATCCTTTGGAGGACTGGAAGTATAATGGCTACCCACCTTGTAAGAAGTGATTGAGAATGATTTTCCTCTGTATAACAATGATTAGGGGGGAAAAATGTTGTGCTTGGTGGCAGTCAGTCACATGGTTAGACTGGATTTGGCATTTTTGTCCACCTATTTCAAGTCCCTCCCAAGGACCTGGAGTAGGCAGATGTTGTTGTTTAATGGTATTAAATGTATGGTTGCAGGAAGTAAGCTGCAACTAGTAAATCTGCATTTTGCAATCGACTTGTAGTGATTTTGTCAGTGCTGGTGGTGTTCAAATGGTGCTCCAAATATTTTAGAACTGCAAGTCTTTGTATCTTGTGATTTTCTCCAGATTTTGTCTTTCTATTCTGCTGTCTCCAGGTTCTATCATGTCAGACCTTTTGTTTTTCTTATCAACAGTTGCGAAGTCTTTATCTGGCAGGTGCTTGTCTGTTTGAATTCTCGAGTCCCAGAGTACTTTAGCATCTTCATTTTCTATTCCTTTGTCTATTTTACTATTATTATTAATGACTGCCCACTCCGATAGAGTCTGGGTACAAATTCCAAATGCACATTAAAAAACACGACTGCTATTTTGGATGCAGTAAAAAAAAAAAAGAACTAAAGAATTCTCCAGAGAAGACAAGTGCCTCTTAACAAATTAAACATCTTCAATGGCAATTATGTATGTTAACAGTAAGAGAAATGGAAATAAAAATGAATTATGTAAAGCAAAAAAAAAAAGTTGAGCTTGCAAATAAACCTGAGGAAAGGGTAGCATATCAATTACAAAAAAGAAAAGGAAAAGAAAATTATATTGAAATTACAGTAGGGAGATATGGTGTTAATGGCAAAGTGGCCATGCAAAAAGCATCTCATCAATATTATTACAATTTTATAAAAGAAATGACATCTCTCTAGAGAAAATAGATGAATATCTAAAGAAACAAAACTTACTGAGGACAGATTATGAATAATACAAGAAATTTCTGAAGCTATAAAAATATTAAATTAAGAAGGATTCTTGGACCAGATCAGTGGTGAGTTGCTACCGGTTCGCCCTAGATCAGGCAACCAGTAGCAGTGGTGGCAGGAGGATCTGCCCACCCATGCTGGATGCTTCTGCATATGCGCAGAAGCATCGCACATGAGCGTGCATGAGTGAACCGGTAGCAACAAATTTTGAAACCCGCCCCTGGACCAGATGGATTATCAGGTTTTAATTATAAATGTTTTGAGAATGAATTTTTGCAACCTTTGCAATACACGATGAACTCTATCCTACAAGAAAGAGTTCAATATAACACTAATAACTAGAGAGGGACAAAATCTGACTTTTAGAAGACTGTAAGCTGATGTAATTATTTACTTGTTGCATTGTAAATAACTACAAATTATTTAAAATGTTTCTGGTTAATAGACAGACAATAATTTTGTGGGTTTTTACTTGGAGTAGCATAATAATAATAAAAAAAAGCTGCACTGATGTTCTTAGATACAGAAAAGGCCTTTGAGAATTTGAATTAGGCTTTTTTGTTTAAAGTTTTAGAAGTTATGGATTTTATGGAATGAATTGTGACAAGGCAGGGATGCCCACTGCCACTTCTCTTGTTTATTTTTCTTCTGGAAATATTGAATAGAGATATAAGATAAGATGAGAGGATTGTAGAAGTAAAGATTAAAAAAAGAAACCTAGAAGTTAAGAGTTTTTGCAAATGCCTTGGTTTTAATTCTGGGAGATGCTTTAAAGGGATTTGAAATATTAAGGAACAAATTAAAGAATGTGGAGCAATAGGTTTTAACATTAATAAACAATAAAAAATAGAAGAGAACTGATAAATAAAACATGTTTTAAGACTGAGAAAATGGTAAAATATTTGGGTATCATTATGATAAATATGAACCACGTGTCAATTGCAGAATAATTATGTTAAGGTATGGAATTAAGTTTAAAAAGGATATATTAACATGTGGCAAAATACAACTATCATTATTGGGGAAAATTTCTGTGATAAAAATGAATGTTTTATCTAGAATGATATTTTTGTTTCAGACAATACTTTTACTGAAATTGATGCACCAGTAATAGAATGAAAGATGAGTTAATATAAGTTGTTGCAAGATGCAAAGGAAAGAAGGGGCCTGGATTTGCCTAATTTGAAATTGTATTTTACACTTGCTTCCTGGTTTGGATGAAAGAGTGGATGTTGTTGAGAAATATAAGGCTTTCGGATATAGAAGAATCAAGCCTGAGATTTGAGTGGCATGGATATTTGTGGTACAATAAAGTCAAGGTCAACATGAATTTTAAAAACCTTGTGTTAGATATGCCGTATTGAGAATGTTGAATAGAAAAACCCAGGTTATGCATGAAAACACTTCTGCAGCTCTCAGAACAAGAATCATATTACAGATGAGAAATAATAAGCAAATACAAATGACTAACCTATTGTCAGATGTGAGAATATTGTCAAGAAAAATATAAAACAAAATCAAGACAAGAACTCGGAGGGGCAGGAGATGTACATGTTTGTTTTATTTACAATTATTAGAAAGATTTAAAGTAGATAAAATAATTCATGGTTTTGAACATTTTAAGACTGAGTTTAAAATGGAACTGTGTACAAATGATGAACATGTAATTGCTAAAATGTACAAACTTTTATTGAAAATGGAAACTGAAGAAGAACAAGTGAAATATTGCATGATAAAGTGAGCTCAATATTTTGGTTATAATATACAGATGTACCGAGGGGAAATATGTGGTTGAAAGGATTGAAATTTACATTATGTTATAATATTAAAGAGAATTTTTATAAAATGCTGTATGATTGGTATTTGTCACCAGAGAAATTATCTAGAATGTAAAAAAATCCCACTTCAAACGTATGCTGGAATTATGAACAACAAGAAGGGACGTTTTATTGCCTGTGGTGGACGTGTAATAAAGCTAGAAAATTCTAAATTCAAGAACATGCTCTAATTCAGAGGATCTGAATATACAATTGAAAGCAATGATTTTTCTTTTGGAACTGGTAGACAAACCGTTGGAAAAAAGTCATGGAACTTTGTTTTTGTACATGACAACTGCAGTAAGATTCTGGCGTGCACAAAGTTGAAAAGATTCATCATTATCGACAATGGAGGAATGGCTGGTGAAAACTGACTTCTTTGACCGAGAAAAAACTGTAATTACATGTATTGCTGACTGGAAACCCCTTATACATGTTTTGCATGAAACAGAAAAAAACTGAGCTTATGATTTATGCTTTTAAATATTAAACTTAATAGATTATAGAAAGAAGAGAGGTATCTTGAACCCATCAAGTAAGTTATAATTGTAGCAATAACAGCTGCACAGAAAATTGGAAGCTTTACAGATTTTTTTTTTCTTTCCTTTTTTGGACTTCTCTTTGATTTTTTTCCTTTTCCTTACTTCATATTAGCTTGGGTTAGTTTTTAAAAACCTTTAAGAAAAATATATATTAAAAATTTAAAACATAAAAAAAAACAGAGAGCCCAAGCTAAAAAAAGCCAGCCACGATAATATCATGTACCATAACAGTAAATGTAAAAATTCAACGATAAGGGCCTCATAACCACATTCACTGCGGTCCCTGGAACAGAACTAGATTTGTAAGCCTTCCAGAATTGTCAGTGTATGGATGCTACTCACTGTTCTAGAAGTGGGATGGCCATACATAGAATGTTTCTTTGCTCCTGCAAGATGATAAGGTTTAAGAGAGAGGACCAGGAGTTTGAATATATTAGGTCAGCAGGAACAATTGTGATAGGCAACGCCATGAAGGGTTTTATAAGTAATGACCAGCATCTTGAATTATACCCAGAAAGTACAATTTCTGGGTACAGCCAATGCAGGTTACATAATGGTGTTGTTGACATATGGGATAATGAAAGGTACCTCTTACTGCTAACACTGTGACATTTGTATTGTAATTTTTATTTTATTGTTGTATTGTATTTTTTCAACTATTTGTAAACAAATAGTAAACAAATAGTTGAAAAAGTTTGAGAGGGGAGGTATTGAACATCCTATTAAATTCAGAACATAAATATAATAGGAACTATGGGGCTATACTCACTGCAATACTGAATGAAAAGTGAACTAGTTCAAATCTGATAACCCAGAATGCCTTTGATATTTTTTTTTGTACTGGAATTTTTTGCTATGCTTTGATTTATTATTTTATTCACTCACTTGTTTAAATTAATTATAGATGCCAATCCCATGTAATCTGGGCAACTATATTGTGTGCATTTTATTTTGTATGTAGTTGAAAATCAGTCCACTAGTTTTTGATCCTTTCTAAGAAATTAAGATTGAAATTATAACTACTATGTAATAATTTAACATTTTTACTAATTCATAGCACTTCCTGGCATGAGTGTATCTGATATCTTGCAAATTGATTGGAATCCAGAGAGATATATACAACATATTGTGTGCAAGATGACTTGTAGGCAGAAAAATGAAAAACTTGTGGCCATCACTTGGTAGACACAAAGTGGCTGCCCTAATTTCTTCTAACAATGAAGTAGTTGGTATTTGGAGGTTTGGAAGTTATTTTGTCAATTTATATCACTTTATAAATGGATGCTTGTTTTTGCATGGTATTTGATTGTAATAAAGTTAACTATGGCATTTTCTAAAAATACATTATACTCAAAACAGTTTACAGAAAAATTCTATAATCTCAATAAAACCACACATTTAGTTCACACAGAGTAATCTATTTCCATAGTAATCAGTTAAAATTTCTCTAAAATTTATGACCCAGAATTAATTTACAAAAACTAATATTATTAATAATTAGTGGGAAGAAGAAATATAGGTAGTCCTCGACTTAAAACCTTAGTCAGGACTGGAATTTTAATTGTAAATCATTGGTGTCATAAATCAGAGAATCATATGACTGGACTCAATTTTACAATGGCAGTAGTTAAGCAAACCACATGGTTGTACATGCAAACCCATTTTGCCCAATGGGCATTTTTGCCATTTTTTGCCAAAAAAAAAAAACCCTGCAAAAAATGTCATCACATGTGATCATGTGACCATGGGATACTGCAACTGATCATAAATGCAAACCAGTTGCAAAGTGCCCAAAATGTGATCACGTGACCTTGGGGTGGTGCAGCAATCATAACAATCCTTCAGATATTTGAAGACAACTATCATAGTTTTGTCTTCTCCAAATTAAACATACTGTAACTAATACAATACCTCCAACTGATCATGCTGTAGTTTCTCAGTGTTCTTTCTAACACAATGCCCAGAACTACATACAATATTCTGAGTATTGTCTGTAGAATAGAGACAATCTTGACACTATATTTCTATTAATACAGCTAAGATTGTATTTGCTCTTCTGTAGCTGCATCACTCAGAGGATTTGTGCTCAATTCACACACAATATCTAGATCCTTTACACATGCACTACTTCCCAGTCTTGTGTTTGCATTTTTACCTATTAAACTTAATGTTACTGGTTTCTGCCCATTGTTCCAGCTTATCAACATATTTCCGAATTCTGCTGTCTCCTCAAATGATAGCAATAGCAATAGCATTTGAATTTATATACTACTTTACAGTCCTCTTTGAGTGGTTTACAATGTCAGCATATTGCCCCCAGCAATTTGGGTCCTTATTTTACTGACCTCGGAAGGATGGAAAGTTGAGTCAACCTTGAGCTGGTCAGGATCGAAATCCTGACAGTGGGCAGAGTTAGCCTGCAATACTGCATTCTAATCACTGCACCTACATGGCTTCTGATAATTAGTATTTTACAGGCTTGCTTTATAAACAAAGGATTATTTTATTCTCACTTTTGTGACCAAAGCAAATTCATATAGAAATCAAAATCTCATAACTCTTAACAATGCTTAAAATATTAATAAGAGCACTGAATATTAAGAAGGATAACTGTTGCAGGACTTTATGGGGTAGAAAAATATTTTTGGCTGCCATCATTACAATAGATATGTCTCAAAATTGGCATTGTAAAATCCTTCCCATATTCAGTTGAAATTGACTCATGTTCTGTTTACCTAAGTGTTGTATTGTCAGCAAATGTACATTAAAACAAAAAGCCTGAGCTCTGTGCAAGAGCAGATGGCACTTAAATCTAATAGCATAAATTGGCTGAATCTCGTCCTCTGATTAGTCTACTCTCCTGATTCCTTGTCTTTAAACAAAGACTAAAGGTCAGACTAAAACCTGTATGTTGATTCATGGCTGATTCCCTGTCAGTGAATTTTAACATAAACAGATACTGAAGGTATCATCTAACACAAATCATCCATTCTATTTATACTGTATGCATATCTACTATGTGTCTATCTTGGTAATTAACAACAGAAATATAAAATCAAAGTCAAATCTCCAAATATCACTGAAAACCTAAGCCTCTCTCATCATCTTATTTTTTTAAAAATGACAATGTTCTGGCACCTGTGTGGTTTGTGTGATTTATATTATCTTGTGCTATGATTCAAAATATGGTCCAACAAATACCATAGTACAAAACCTGTACCATGTTCAGATTATATTAAATTCAAGCAGGGCTTTAACAAATCAGGATTTACAGTAAAGCACACAATAAACATATTGCTGGATAGTTTAGCCATGGTATTTGGAACTAATGTTATGTACATTTAAATGGAAACATAAACATGAAAACATCTTCCAAGTTTTCTCCATTTGTATACTGTACATTTTTGCATTCCTATTTGTTTTGGTTTAATGTTCTTTTATTTAATATTAACACTTTCTACCAATTATTTACAGATGATCACTCCAGGGTGAGACTGCAGTTACTAGATGGAGATCCTCATTCAGATTACATTAATGCAAATTATATTGATGTAAGTGTTGTAAGAAAATATTTTTTGCACAGAGAGATGTTTGTTTGAAGAATCGCTAAGCAAATTATCTTCGGGTGTGATCCTTACTTAGTGGGCTGCATTAGGTTTAAATAACTATACTTTAGTAGAAGACAGTAGCAGTACACTAGCCAATACCTTTTATGAACATCTACTCCACTAAATTCTTTGCAGGTTTAAGTGAGGCCTTTGCCAAGCAAGAGGACAGCAATTACTAAATCACACTCGTACCATAAGATAGAGTCCAGGATTTTAAGACTCAGACACATTTCTTCAAATGGAATTTTGTAAAACAGACAAAGAGGAAGAACGTACAATGTTTGGATCAAAATTTTCATCCCAAAACCAATACAAATTAATGATTTATTAATCAATTGACTAATTGAATAAGGCTCATGCTGTGCTTGCAATTTTCTGTTTTTGACTATATTTGAATGGGATGTGGATTGAATGGGATTGAATACCGTATATGTTTTATATTATTTTATTATTAGAGGAAAGTGCCTTATTCTGTGTCAGATTATATGTTCATCTTTCTGAAGTTTGTTCATTAGTTGTTTAATATTGTCTATTTTAACTAGCAATCACCTCCACAATCTTAGAAATTTTCTGTTAGTTTAACATTGAAGAAGAACATTGTGAGATCAGTGGAATTTACTATTAGGTAAACATACAAAGGAATGAAATGCCTTCAAATGCCAATGTCTAAAAAGCCTTTTTTTGAATTTTGACAAAATAATATATTGAAGGGGTAGTTCTTCTTCCCATGATCTCAACCACCCCATGTTGTTAGAAAATTAGAAGTATAACCATGTTGATCAATGTGATGATTGTTGAAAAAAAATCAGGAACTTGAAATGCAGTGTTTATTGTAAATCTATATATAAAGTATCCTGAAGAGATTTTGTGAAATTAAAGAACAGAAAGAAGGATAAAGTTAACAAATTAAATATACTCATCTGACTAATAAAAAATTAAATTTCGAAGCAAATTAAGTCTGTAACTTTTAGCAAAGTACTACACATCCTCTTTTCTCATGTAAGCCTCTATAGTTGTCAATTAAATCACAGTGTTTTTAACAGATCCTCCAATTAAGAAAAGGGAAAACATGTAAAAATGTATACTCTACATGATTTCCTTTTAAAAAAAAACCATATTCAAGCTAATGACCTCTTCTGCTTTGATAAGAAACAGATGTGTGTGCCACAGATGAGGGGACACAAGTGTCTCCAAATTTGTTTTATTAGCACAGAAGATAAGTTAAATCCTAAAGTAAATGTGGTTTAGGCAGGCAATATGAAAGTAAGGTCTAGTTTTTACGCCTAGTCATAAAACTCATTTCTTTTTGATACATAAATAGTTTCAGAATTTTTAGAATTTTCAGGAAATCTGAGGCAATTCCTATCATAAATAATTCATTCAGGCTAGTTTTATATAACTAACATTTTTGGGACTCTTTATATCCCCACTCAGATATGATCTTTAGAGGTCTGCAGTGGTCACCTTGAGAAAGCCTCATTTGTTTTCCAGCTATAAAATACAGTCTGGACATTTTACCTGTCTCTTTGTCTGTCCCAAACATCCAGATACTCGGTCTCCACCACTATCTTTCCTCTAATTCATACTCTAATTCTAATAATTGAGTGGTTGAGGATTTTCTGCCTCTGTCCTGAGGATACAGAGGAAATGCAATTTTCATATCCTTTTTTCTTACTCCAGATGCATCAAAGACAGCATTGATTTTTGTGATTTTAAGCAAAATTTTAACAAATCAAATGCATATTTGAATTGTGCCTGAAATTGAAATTCAATGGGTTTCCCTTCCTTGTCTTTTTTTTAGGGATACCATCGGCCTCACCATTACATTGCAACTCAGGGTAAGTACTATAGAATCAGAGTGTGGTCCGAATGACAGGATGCAAAGATTTTATAAAAATAATAAATAGATGGTATAAAGATGCCTGTTTTTGTTTTGTTTTGTTTTTATTGGATTTATATACCGCCCTACTCGCGAAGGACTCAGGGCGGTGAACTTCCACAGAATAAAACACATAAATACAAAAATTTAAAATAGAATAAAAGCAAATTAAATAATTTGGCTAATACAAATTTAAAATACCCAATAATTTAAAAACAGATTAAAATTTACATTTAGCAGGGGAAAAGATTTAGGCCAGGCCAGCTTGATGAAATAAAAAAATCTTAAGCATGCGACGGAAGGTGCGCAGATCCGGGATCGTCCGTATGTCTGGGGGGAGCTTGTTCCAGATCATAGGTGCCCCCACAGAGAAGGCTTTACTCCTGGGGGCCGCCAGTCGACATTGTTTGGCTGATGGCACCCGGAGGAGCCCCTCTCTATGGGAGCGTACTGGCCGGTGGGAGGCTATTGGTGGTAGCAGGCGGTCCCATAGATAACCAGGTCCTAAGACATGGAGTGCTCTAAAGGTGATAACCAAAACCTTGAAGCGCACCCAGAAGACCACTGGGAGCCAGTGCAGCTCGCGCAGGACAGGTGTTACATGGGAACGCCACGTCATTCCCATAACCACCCGCGCAGCCGCACTCTGCACCAGTTGGAGCTTCCGAGTGCTCTTCAAGGGGAGCCCCATGTAGAGAACATTACAATAGTCCAGACAAGAGGTGATGAGGGCATGAGTGACTGTGCATAGGGAGTCCCGATCTAGAAAGGGACGCAACTGGCGAATCAAGCGAACCTGATGAAAAATCCTCCCAGTCACGGCTGTCAAGTGCTCTTCTAAAGACAGCCGTGAATCCAGTGGTCGCATTCAGTCTGCCCAGAATCCTGTCCACGTCCTCAGGGGTCACAGGATCAAACTCATCCCAGATAACATTCTCAAGACCTGCCCCAGTTCCTCCCCCTGAGACTACCTAGTCAGAGTCCAGATCGTCCCGAATCTGAGTGGTTTTGTCATAGAGATACTGAACAAAATCCTCAGCTCTACCCTCCCACACTTCCTGGTGGAGCAGGGAGCGTGTCACCCTAAAGAGGCGGCCGGGCGATTATCTGATGACGCAATAAGAGCAGCAAAATAACTACATTTCGCTGCTTTTATCACCACTAAGTAATTCCTAATATGGGATCTTACTAGTGTCCGGTCAGATTCAGAAAGACTGGCCCTCCAACTACTCTCTAGGCATCTTTTCCAGCGCTTCAACTCCCTCAGCTCCTCGGAGAACCAAGGAGCCAATTGAGATCAGCGCTGGGTCAGAGGCCGCAAAGGCACGACCCGATTCAGAGCTCCAGCAGCCACCCTATCCCAGGCAGCCACTAGGTCTCCAGTCGAGGCATGTGCCAGAGCCTCAGGAAATGGCCCAAGCTCCATCTGGAACCTATCAGGTTCCATCAGGTGCCTGGGGCAGAACCATCTTACTTTAGCCTTGGGGGCCAGAGCATGCTACTGCTCAAAGACAGCGGGTGCGTGCTTCCTTAACATGATATGGCCCCCTGCTCCCGCCGTATCTGCCCCTCCCACTCACAGTGATGATCCATTCCACAGATGGTGAAAACACAATCTGGACAAGCTCGACCCCCCCCCATTACCCCCAGATCGCCACCCCCCTTGCTGCGCATCCTGGCCAGGCCCGACCCTCCCCTTGGTGGGTTTTCCCCAAACCCACAACCCTATTTCCCCCTAGAACCCCTTAAAAGTTTAACCGAAAATTTAAATAAAAAGCCCCTCAACCCCCTCTTCGCCAAGACCCGTCATTGAGGTAGGCCCTCGATAACGTGGAGGACCAGGCTTGTGAGAGGGGGGAATCTCGCAACGCAAGGAGCTGTGACCTTAAATACATCTAAAGCTCTGAGGTAGTGATAAGGTATGTCCAAGAGCTCGACTATGATAGTCCAAAATGTCCTAAAAAGAAACAAGGCAGGTTGACCATAAATGGGAGAAATTTCCACTGTCCTCTCATGACAGTGGCGGAGGCCTGAAAGCTGGTAGTGCCATTAATTTGGAAGATAAATTATTGTAGGTACTTTAGGGCAAAGTACTGTAGAGATGTATTTACTTTGTTATTCATCCTTGCCATTTTAACATAGATTCACTTAAAAGTTTTTTTTTCAAATTAATAATGATTTCTTTAATAATAGTATGAATTCTTGCATTTAATTTTTTTTCTTTTTGGACATGTTATCTTAGAATATGTTTCTAAAGATAAAAATAAGAGTTTAATTCTGTTTTGACATAAGAATTGAGTTTAGGACAATTTAATACACACCTGGGGGGGGGGGGTTTACACATAATAATTGAAATTTCACATGTGTTGCACTTGGTTTCATAGGAATCATTGCAATCAGTAAGATTCCTTTGTAATTAATTAAACTTGTGTTCCATCCTTTAATTTTATTTTTCCTCCAAAATGCTATTTTTTCACACGTTTACAATACAGTTTTTTAAAAGATGGAAAACACAATCAGAAATATAAAAAGCAGAACCTAGCACCCAATTCTCAAAGGCAATGAAAAGATTTCTGTTAAAAATCACACATTCATTTGGTAATTAAAATGTGACCCAGGAGTATTATCACCTAACATCTCACCCTATAATTAAGGGTGCATTTAGAATTCTTGATGCCATTTATACTTCATAAGTATTCTTACCAGACCTAGCACTATATCCCAGCATAAATTAATATTCTATATTTGTCTCATGTGTTACTCCAAAGTGACCTTCAATTATGAGTATTTATATCTATTTGTGGTACTAACTGAAAGTTTAGCACAGTATTTTAAATCCTAGTTACTCGTATGATTCAACAGATGTATCGCTCTTCAGACCTCTCCTAAGAAAATAAGCAGGCACACTTAGGAGATTTTGTTTCAGTAGTAGAAAGGTGGTTGGCAGACAGACAAATAAATTGAAATGTTTGTGCTAAGGTAATCTTTGGAAAATCTCTTTTGTTTTACTTATTCTGCCTTCAGGGCCAATGCAAGAGACAGTGAAGGATTTTTGGAGGATGATCTGGCAGGAGAATTCAGCAAGTGTTGTCATGGTCACCAACTTGGTGGAAGTTGGCAGGGTAAAATGTTAATTTCCAAAGTTATCAGTCATGTATTGTGGTTCATATCATTCTTACATGTGCTCAGTTTGAAGGCTTCTATACACCACTGACACATTAAGTGGCAATATATTCAAAATCTACTTCAAATTTGCATTTAAATACAGATTTTAAAATACATTTTGGTGTTGTCACAATAATATGGATTTCTGAATAAATTTGCTAACTGCATTTCTAAACTTACAAAACATGTTTTTAAATAAATGTTTGAGCTAAGAACTCAGAATTTAATGAAGTCTGAACTATAATTACATTTTAATCTGCACATTAGATGAAAATTAGAATAAGTTCATATCGCATTGCACACAGATCAAAATTTTCAAGCAATCTTACCTTGCAGCAATGTATGATATCACTTCTGATCTATATTACTCTGATTTCCCAAATTTTAAAGCATTTGAACAAATACAATACTTGCCCTCTGATATGGTATAAAAGACAGATGAAGATAAAATGAGAAGAGAAGAGAAGAGAAGGAGAAGAGAAGAGAAGAGAAGAGGAGGAGGAGGAGGAGGAGGAGGAGGAGGAGGAGGAGGAGGAGGAGGAGGAGGAGGAGATAGTCATTTTTTTTACTGTGACCACATGGCCCAGATTAAAAATGAAATTCTGTTGCCTGCTCTCAAGAGAAAGTATCTATCTATCCAAACACATACATAACACACATATACAAAAGCTATATACATACATAATTATATACCTGTATGCTATACATACATACATACATATACATATACATACATACATACATACATACATACATACATATATATATATATATATATATATATATATATATATATATATCATTGTCCATTTTGAATATGTAGTGGAAAGAGGAAACTTGAGAGTTCACAAGGTTGATGCTATATGGAACAAAACTGTGACTGAATCTAGATGTTCTACTTTGGATACCATGAAGCCTTCTCCTAGAAGGTAACAAGGAAAACAAGTCATGAAGAGGACGTGTAAGTGACCCAGACAATCCTGTGGACTCTGTTCAAGCATTGTTTATATTCTATGTCCTGGATAGAAGAAAGTGAGCTACAAATGATCTTTTCTGCCATCCTCACCACTCTCTGCACCACCTTCCTGTCTGAAGCAGTAATGCTTCCCAGCCAGACAGTCCTGCAATATGATAGGATGCTCTTGATCATCCCCCTATAGAAAGTGATAAAGACAGGGGAAGGAAGATGAACTTTTCTCATGAGAAGCAGAAAATGCAGGTGCTGCAGTCCAACTTCACCAGTGCCTCACTGTTGAGTGACCAAGCTACCCTACTCATTAGCTGCACACCCAGAAACTTGATGCTGCTAACCACCTTCACAGGTGAATCATTAATACGTAGAGGTGTGTGGCTATGCCTGCCTTTTCGGAAATCAACAATGATAAAAATTAAACAGTTAGCAAAGGAATGAGTTAAAGCTGTATACTCTTAATTTTTAAAATCTATACATTGGATATATACTAAGGAGGCTAATTTTAAAAGGACAAATGTGGCTTTAAAATTGGAGGAAAATCTAAACTATTCTGATACCAAAAAACAGAAACAAATAATCTGCAATTTCTAGTAATAAAAGACATAGAATCCAGTAAAAAGGGGGTACTATGATTAAATATAAAGATCAAACTAATAGTATCACAGCCAGCTTTAGAATTGACAATGAAGATACTGAAGTGATAGACACCTTCTATTTTTAAAAAATCAATTATTAATAGGAGCAGAAGTCAAGCAACCAGAAGTCAAGAAACATGCTGCAGCCTAGCACTTGGTAGGGTAAGAATAAAAGCCATGGAAGAAATATTCACATTCTATAATGTGTCTATACTTCTAAAGATCAGAACCATGCAGGCAATGGTTTCCCATTCTATGGATGTCAGAGTTCAACTTTGAAGAAGGAGGATAAAAGAATATTGATGTTTTATGAACTATGGCATTGAGGAAGATTCCTGAGAATACCATAGGTAGCCAGGAAAACAAAGAAATGGATCACAGAACAAATCAACTGAGAATTTTCATTTGAGGCACAAATAGCCAAGTTAAATGACCATATTTTGGACATACTATGCAAAGATCATAATAGGTTTGTAACATTGGGAAATGTAGAAGGAAAAAGAAGACAATGACCAGGAATAAAGTGGATAAATTTAATTACTGCAGTGATGGAGTATTAGGAGACCTGAAGAATCTATCCAGATCATTTTGAAGAAAGGTGAAAATATACTAAGAGTTGACACTGATTGGATGGCACATAACGTATCAATACAAAAAGGCTCTTTATCTAGCTGGAGCTTATAATAGCAGCAATTTTGCACAATTACCTAATATTAGTTGTACATTTCTTTCCCATCACCTTTTTTCTTTTTTGCTCAACTTTCCTGATGTCATCTCCACCCCCCCACCCCCCATGTTGATTAAATTTTATTGTGTACAGAATTCAGTTTTGACAAATTTAGACTGGATTCCTTCTGTCTTTCCTAATTTTACATACAGTAAAATCAGAATTAACTATTCAGTGAATGAACGATATTTTATGCTATCACTTTCCCAACTTTAATGTAGATCATCATTTTATCATGACAAATATTGTTAGGATAGCAAGTTTGGATGTTTGCAAATTGGTTGACAAACACTACAACAATCATAATAGAATTTGTTCATGTATCATTTATTCATATATGTATAATTATGTTTCCATATAAGTACATTACTAGTCTAATTCAAAGTGAAGAACTGCAAATACAGTCTGAAAAAGGTTTCCATAAACAAATAGGTTTCATATGTCAAACACTTATACCAAAACAAATAAATTACATCAATACTTATTGTTCTGGGTCCTTTTGGGTTACTAATAACTGATGCAGACAGCCATGTACATGAGAGGTCCTATGCAGTGTCCTTCTGATTTCTTCTTCTACAGGAATGTACATTTTATGCCAGTGGTGAAATTCAAATGTTTTTTATTACCAGGTCTGTGGGTGTGGCTTGGTAGGCATGGCTTGGTGGGCGTGGCAGAGGAAGGATACTGCAAAATCTCCATTCCCACCCCACTCTGGGGCCAGCCAGAGGTGGTATTTGACGGTTCTCTGAACTACTCAAAATTTTCTTTACCGGTTCTCCAAACTGCTCAAAATTTCCGCTACCAGTTCTCCAGAACCTGTCAGAACCTGCCAGATTTCACCCCTGTTTTAGGCCCATATCTGGACCTAAAAAACAATGTCTTGCAGCTCAACATCATACATTAATTTTCACTTTTGTGACTTTCCCCTCCATAGGTGAAGTGTGTCAGATACTGGCCTGATGACACAGAAGTCTATGGAGATATCAAAGTGACCTTAATTGAGACAGAACCATTGGCAGAATATGTCATACGTACTTTTACAGTCCAAAAAGTAAGAATACATTGGTCCTATCTTCCTCATCAAGTAATTTGTTTTCCAGTAAATCCATTTCTTTCCATGTTTCATTAAGAAATATGATAGTCAATATGAAATCATCACTATACATTATATACTTTAGTATATGAAGTAAATTAGACAGAGACATGGAGGACAAAAACATAGCTATGCATTATCTCCAGAATCAGAGAAGATACCTCTTTACAGAACAGCAACTTTCATGCATAGCTTAATAATTTCCCATAGACTAAGAAAATTCATACCAGTGATAAATAGAATTGTAAATAGAACCATAGAACTCAGAGAGACTGCTTAGGCCATCAAATCCAAATTTCTATTCAATATTTCTTTGATCTTATCTAGCAAAGACAAGACCATCATCCCTTAGGGTTATGTTGATTCCTCTCACTATTACAGCAAAGTGACACTCATCTTAATAGCAATAGCACCTAGACTTATCATTACTCTACATTATTATTTTCTTTCTCTTTTTCTTAAGAAAAAGGATGAAACTTTGGAGGAATACTATTAGGAAGATAATCATGATACTTCATACCACAAGTGTAGAAATTGGTAGAATATTGCTGTATAGAATAGACAGAATGCTAGCTTTCTCTCTCTGCTTTCAGATAAGATGTTATTTCTTTGCTACACTGCAGAAAAGAAATATCAAAATCTTATTTGAAAGCACTTTGAATTGTTTCCAGGAAGGTTTTCATTATATGATTATTTGTATCAAGCATTATGTTGCTAATTATTGGATTATGTGCGTAAGTGCATTTTTAAATAATTGCTACTTTTTTTCTGAATGTCATTCTTTAGCAGAATGGCAGAAAAGCATACATACATAATATATGTTTTGCATACATAAATGTTTCCTACTTTTAAATATATATTTTTCAGAAGTCATCATGACCAGAATAATACATTTTTTAAATACTAAAATAAGCTAAAACTATAATTTGTATGATCATAGCATTTTCAGAATAGTTATTTGGCATGCTTTCATTGTTCTTAATTTGGATTTCAGCCTCACTGAGTATACTTTCTAAATAAAAAGAATATATAGAAGGTAGCTTAATTATGTACCACTTATACTTTGGAGGTAATTGGAATACTTCTACTTTTTTGAAACTAGTTTGCTACTACTTACTGCCAAGATATTTATCATCATATACTGGATGTGAATTTGCCAACTTTAACAAAGCAAAGTTATGATTGCTTACTAGTACACAGCCTCTTAAGCAACATTTGTTCAAGGAATGATAGGGGAAAATTGCACAGCATTTTCTTGAATTAATTCATGAATCTTGAAATTTATTTATTTTTATTAGAATCACCCAAATTGTACACATACATGTGTACAAACATGTATATGTACACACAGAGAAATATACACATACATAAGCACACCTTTTCACTTTTCACTTTCAGAAAACACACAGAGACATGAAATACTTGAAGATGCAAGTAGAGTTGAAGGAAAGATCAATTATTCCCCCCCCCCCACAGTTTTTCTTCAAAATTGTTTGATTGTTTTAGGTACCCCATGAATAAGATAATAGAAGCACAGTTTTTTTTTTCATTGTAACATTCTAAGTAAAGTGAGATTTTATATTTAGATTGATTTCCTGTTGGGTAAATCTAGTCACCATCTAAATAACTTATATTTAAGTAGTAGTAATTGTTATGAAAGAGAATAGATGAATTTTTTTTATTATTATTATATATCCTTTTCAGAAAGGCTACCATGAGATTCGAGAAATTCGTCAATTCCACTTCACTAGCTGGCCAGACCATGGGGTTCCTTGTTATGCTACAGGTCTCTTGGGTTTTGTTCGACAAGTGAAGTTTCTCAACCCACCAGATGCAGGGCCTATTGTTGTACACTGCAGGTACAAACTTTGCTTCCATTTGTCATTTCCTTTCATCCATTTTCTCCAGTGCTGCTTACTTCCCTAGCTTACTAATCATTCCACTATCCTAGATAGAATGAATGTTGCATTATCCAAAATCTCACCATACAACAAATCTTCTCTAATGTTTATGGAGATTCCAGGTCCAGTTGTCTCTTGAAAAAACACTTTTGGGACAGACCTTCTGTATATCAACTGCATTTATTTCTCACATTAGATCCAGGAGTGAAATGCTACCAGTTCGCTCCGGTTCGGACCAACTGGTAGTGATAAAAACTACCTGTTCGGTGAACTGGCAGTAAAAAAAAAGCTACCAGTTCAGGCGAACCGGTAGTTAGCTACCAGTTTGGTTGAACTGGGAGTTTAAAAAGCTACCAGTTCAGGCGAACCAGTAGTTAAAAAAAGCTACCAGTTCCTCTGAACCAGTATTTCCAAACATCAGCTGTGCAGCGGGGTTTAACTTAGCTAGAAAACAGGAAATCCTGCTTTCTAGCGAAGCTAAATTGCGTGCCACAGCTGATCCCCTCTCGCTTCTACTTACCTTCCCAAACCTCCTTTTTGTGCATACTGAGCATGTGCGTGTGTGCACAGAGTGTGCATTTGGCACACAGTGTGCATGTGCGGCCAGCAAACGGATAGCAAACCATTAATTTTAAATGACCCACATGTACCTAACCTTTTATTTGTTAACTGTTGAAATAGCAATATCCAGTATAGTAGTGATGGCAAAATTTCCCTAAAGTTTTAGAGTCACTCAATAGTGAGATGGATGGCATATAAATTTAATTAATAAATCAGATGTTTTCTGGGGTAGTTAGAGCAACCAGGTTAGGGCTGCAAAAATTCAGGATGTCATCTACTGGTCATCTGATTATTTTCATCTCAAAACCTTATGGATAGTATGGATCAATACTTAAGAATACATTTAACTATGTTAATGTTACATTTATTACAATTCTGAATAGCAGGAAAGTGGATTAAAGAAAATGAAATGCCATATATTCATTAAGATGATACCAATTGTTCCTTGGTAGCTCTAGTTTAATCTGATTGATATTAATTCATACTCTATTCACATCTCCTGGATTTTGCAGTATTTCGTTTAGCTGCAGTTTCATCACATCCGGGAAAGGACATTGTATGTTCTTTCCTGTTTGCAGAATGATATTTCACAGTGGGAGAAAGGAGACAGGGAAGATGATTTGCATTTAGAGGCAAATCATTTTTTTTCTGTCCAGTCTGAACAACTGTGCATGGCAGAAATAGAATGTGAAATTATTTTCCAGTGAGACTCGCTGGCTGCCATTGTGAGTCAATCAAGGGTGAAAGTTTTGGTAGAAGCAGTGGAAATACCTAATGTCATGCAATTTTAGAAGATTAATTTTCTGTGGTACTGACTGCTGACCTTAACTTTGGAAAACTATCAGCAGCCAGCAACCATTTATATGCACAGCGATGACTAAATTCCCCCTTAACTGTTAAGGACAGGAATTCTCCTGCCATCAATTGTCCCATATCAGCAGCCAATGGTTACATTTGTATTCTGCTTCATTAAATCTTAAATAGGCCAATTTTTAGAAATGGCCAGAGTTAATTTGGATTTTATTCATGTAATAATTTATTGTCACTACGAGTTATTTTTAGGAATACAACAATTTAAAGAATAAAATATATGCAGAGTTCATATATTTTTTCCACTGAGAATCCAACTATACCATTAGTAATTTTGCAGTAGTGGCCATTTGTATTACTTTGGATTGTGGGGTTTTAAATTAACCAGCACAATTCTCTGCAGTATTTTTCTGGTACTTAAATTCAAATATGCTTTAAATGAACTCTGGGAAAATGTGATTTTAGTATATTTAAAGTTGATTGTGTGAACAAAATGTATTTGTGGAATATGTGGTATCTAAATAAATAAACTTGAATTACAAAATTAGGACTTCAGGGGAAAAATTCTAGTCAGCCTTTTTCTTTACACATTCTTTTTATGAGTGCAGAAAAGTCCTTTCTTTTCCCTTCTTTCTTAACTGCTACTACAACATTCAGTGTACAGATTGGATTCCCTGTATGCCAGATAAAATTGGAACTGTACTTCTGCAAGACACACATACCTGAAAGATTATGACACTCAGATCTCCAAATAGCCTGGACATTTTCACAGAAATTTTAACATCTATATTGTCAAAGTAATGAAAAGTTGGCATTTTGAGATCAGACTTAATTTCCTTTGCCCACAAATAACCTGCCTAATCTTCAAGGGCCAAAGTGCAGAAGGAAATATGCAGATTTTTAGAGACATATCCCTTCTGAAATAAACAAGAAACTTGCTTAAAACAAAGAAAGTGAAAAGATGACTGTTTCAAATAATGTAGCTCATCTCTCTTTCATCAGGTTTCATTTAAGACAAAGGCGAGAGCCAAATTTGATTTTTTAAAATTTTATGTCTTCTTTTTTTCTCTCAGTACTTTTTTTTACTTCTCTTTTTTCTTAATTTTGCAGCTTTGCAAAGGGAAGCTGAAATAGGCAGTAAAGCTCAGATCTTTGTAGCAAAAAGGGACTAAAGAAAAAAAATACAGCTGCATTTGTACCATATATCCTCACTGCAGTCTACAAACACCCTCACTTTATGCTTTTCCGTGGTTTGTTGATGAGATCCTTGTTCTGGTTTCCATCTCTCTTTCAGTGCTGGTGCTGGGAGGACAGGGTGCTTCATTGCCATAGACATCATGCTTGACATGGCAGAAAATGAAGGTGTGGTGGATATATTTAATTGTGTGAGAGAGTTGCGATCCCAGAGAGTTAACTTGGTGCAGACAGAGGTATCCTTTTTTGTTCTCTTGTTTTTCAGCCTACTCCTAAGCAAAAGTTCAGTACTTTCAGATGGATGTAAATTGAATAAAATAGAATAAAAGATAAACTTGTGAAAATATATATTTCAAAATATTTTCAGCACACTAGCTTAATTTTAATAAACTATGTCAGCTTAATTTAGTAATATTGCTTTCTATGATATAAAATACTTCTAAGCTCTATTATTGCTTAGGGATACATACATACATGCATACATCATACATACATTACATACAATACAATACATACATACAATTATTTTTTGCTAAAATTCTTACTGAAACAGAGATGTCTAGTATCACTGTAGAAAAGTCATCCTTTCCAAATGCCACTTTTAAAAATATATGATTCATACAAAAATGAAGCCTATGTTCACCACCAGATTCAAACAGCATGATTTATAATGGCCAACATTATATTCATAGTGTATTTTCTGTTGAAATAGTTAACCCGTATCAGTTTCCATGAGCTGAAATACAATCACCATTATAAGCACTTTACTAGATTTCTCTAATTACCTAAGATTCAAGTAAATTCTATAACACAGTACATTTTGAGGTTATTTTATAAGTGGTTGAACACTTTAGAATCAAGTTAGAATTTTAAATTATGTTGATTCTTTCTACTTGTGAAGCTGGTGAAAATCTTTTTGGAGTTGGGCAGCCTAGAAATTCAAACAATCAACTAGTCAATCAATAAATAAAGAGTGCTTATGATCTTCTAGTACAAGTTCATTCAGATATATTTATTGATCAGGGAACTGTGATTGTGTTCATTTTTCTTCTGGCAAATGATTAATGAGTAAAATAAGTCAATTGGCTTAACAAACAATGAAACTAGACAGAGTATTTTATGGTTAGAATATTTCATGGAATCAAATACTACCTTTATTTAAAATATTGAGGATTTAGGGTGAGCAATTTATTCAACCATGTAGACAGTAAAATGGCATGAAGGTAGATGGCTCTGTAGACTAGACATAAACAATTACAATGATAAAGTAGATTAATATGTAAGCAAAATAAACTCAGGGATGCCGTGGCTCAAGGGACACGGTGACTCAGTGGTTAAGACGCTGAGCTTGTTGATCAGAAAGATTGGCAGTTCAGCGGTGCTCATCTCCGTTTCAAAGCTGAAGAGCCAATGCTGTCCGAAGATGTCTCCGTGGTCATGTGGCCAGTGTTCTGTGCGCCTTTGGCATTTAGTCATGCTGGCCACATGACCACGGAGACATCTTCAGACAGCACTGGCTCTTCAGCTTTGAAATGGAGATGAGCACCGCCCCCTAGAGTCGGGAACGACTAATGCATATGTGCAAGGGGAACCTTTACCTTTTTTAAAATAAGCTCATTTTCAATCGTTTTTAATCTACTGAAATGATTTAATTTAATTTAATATCGAACTTATATACTGCCCTTCTCCCTGGGGACTCAGGGCGGTGTACAGCCAGAATTAAAAAACATAGAATATGAACATTAAAAAACAATTAAATATATATATAAATTTGGCCCATACTTGAAAAAGTGACAAACCAATTAAAAACGTTTAAAAATCTTTAAAAATCCTTTTAATGATGATATTTCTTATAATACAGTCATCCCCAATACAGTAATATTTGCTCCCTCTGGATATAATTTGTCCAGAGAGAGGGAAAAAATCCTTCTTGTACATCCAATGGTAAATTGTAAGGACTTTTCACACTGCCTAATTTTGTTGGATCAAGAAAGTGTTTTGTTTTCTTGTTGAACTGAAGTTTCATTAAAGTAAAAGACATTACAATTGCTTCTGAAGACCCAAATGATGATGAGCAATTAACTTTTTTGATATCTAGGAGCAGTATGTGTTTGTTCATGATGCCATTCTGGAAGCGTGCCTTTGTGGCAACACTGCCATTCCTGTTTGTGAATTCAGATCTATATACTACAACATCAGCAGATTGGATCCACAGACAAACTCCAGCCAGATAAAAGATGAATTCCAGGTAAGATAATGGATAAATAATGTTCCTTATATATCCTCAGTCATAGAAAATTATGGCCAATGTGCCTGTGTTAAAGTAGATTTTATAAAGATTACAAGGGATTTTAAGGATTGTTCAGGATTTTCTCAAGGAAGAAGTGAACCCTATAAACTCCAAAATCCATTTATTCATCCATTCATTCATTCATTCATTCATTCATTCATTCATTCATTCATTGTATTTATTGGTTCGATTTAAATGCCGCCCTTCTCCAGAGACTCAGGGCGGTTTACAATGCATTAAGCAATAGCCTTCATACTTTTGTATATACCTGCTTAGTAAGGCTTTCGCCCCCCCCCCCCCCAGCAGTTTTCTTTTTTATACAAAGTCAGCTTATTGTCCCCACAATCTGGGTCCTCATTTTACCTACCTCGGAAGGATGGAAGGCTGAGTCAACCTTTTCAGGTTAAAGTCCATCCAGCAAAGATCAGTGAAGACTTTTTCCACTCATATGAAATTGACAAAGACATCAAGGAGTCCAAATGGCTTTCATAGTCTGCATCAGGAAAAAAAATACTCAAGTTAATTCAGGATCCTCTTAGGATCCTCTCCACAAGAGTGTTTGTGGAGAAGAGCCAACCTTCCTCAAGTAATTTTTCTTGCAATATTCTATTTATCTCTTCATTTGAGAAAATCTCTCCTCTGTATAAAAAGGTAACGTTTACAATAATATCCGCATGAAAGTCTCCAAGTGTGCTTGAAAACCACTTGGAAACTACTGCTGGTTAAGAATGCAGTGGCATGGGCAATGATAGATGTGCACTATATGCCCATTTCCCGCTGTTTTGCAAGCTGCAGTGACTACCAGTTGGCTTCTAAATGCAAATTAAGTTACTGGTTGTTACCATTAAAGCCCTAGGTCCTGGTTACTTAAGGGACTGTCTGCCTCCATAAATTTCCACAGCACAGGTTATCTGGGCACATTCCAGTTGCCATCAATTAAGCAGTTTCATCTTATGGGACCTAGGAAGGATAGTGATGACTCTCACTGATGGGCCCTCATCTGTAGAATGCTACCTTCCCTGAAGGTAGAAGATTCATACTTCTCTCACTTTTCTGACTTTCTACAAATTGCTTGAGATCTGATTGTCCTCCTAGATTGATTATTGGAGGTTTGGCATTTGGGATCATCAGTAAGCTATCCTTTATTTTATTTTTTTTCTTTCTTTTTTTATCTGTAAGTTTCCCGAGGTGCTATAGAGTCAGGCAGCCTCAAAATTATTCATATAAATAATGTAATAAGAAGGTGTTTGATAAGTAGAGATTTCATAGATAGAGGCAAATGTACAAGTAAGCCCTTCATTTCATGTCCTATCTCTCCAGAAAATGATTACAAAACGCCTGGCTAGGAAAGCTTATGTCTAGAAGCATGTGATCTTTGTCAAATAATTGACATACACAATTATCCAGTTCACATTGTTTGGAAAAGAAAGAAGCCAAAGGAAATAGGTCAGGTTATTTCCAAGTTAATTTTGGGTGAGCCTTAAGTGTCTCATCCATCTTTAGACATAAGATATATGATTTTAAATACTGAAAAAGAAATGAGAGATGAGAAACTAAATTTGAGATGAAACTTCCTAGTCACAAGACTAAAATTGCAAAACTCAATCATGAAAATATAGGTAGGAAATGTGACTGCTTCCGAACATGCATGATACATTTTTCCATCATTATTACAAAAATTTGCAAACCATACTTAGATATCAGAGTTATACTCCTGAAAGGTGTTTATCCGAGAGTGTTATAGATTAACCATTGAGATTAGTTGTTTCTTGATTTTTAGTTCTTGTTTGTCTTAAGTGTTTGCTTTGATCAATGTTCTGAGTTATGCTCATATTGCTTTACTTTCATATTGCATTACTGAAAAGTTACAATTCTATGACTCAGAGAAAATGTGATTAAAAGCCCCCACCTGCTCCATATTTATACTTGTCAGACTCCGTGCCAAGGTCTGATGGCAAATCACAGCTTTTCACCATGCTTAACACAACAATTGATTGCCTATTGCAATAAAAAAATGTTAGAGCCAATACACATCTTACTGTATATGTACATAGCTCTCCTCAGAACTTAGTCTTTTCTGTCCTGTAAGTTAAAAGGGTCAGTCTTTTTATGGTCTTGAGGGACAGCTAAAAGATATTTAAGTAATGATCATCTTACTTAATGATGCATAGGAATCAGTTCCCAGCTTGCATCACCTTTTGGTATGCTTTCCTTCAGCTCCATTAGTCTGCAGGTGTCAGGTGTTTCTCCCTATTCCTCCTCCTGATTGTGGACAGGCAGAAGCAATAGTGGTTTTCCTTACTTGTTTGACTGAAGCAAATAATATTTCCTGCCTTTCATGCTCCTCTGCTCCTTTGTTCTTCTAACACTGGACAGTAGGAAGGGATTAAGAATGTGAGAAAACAAAAATGGGAAAAACACCTGTGAGAAGCTTCCTGTAATCAGTACGGACATCTATTAGGTACTGTCTTTTATACCTTTAAGGAGATGGAGCCAATACTACAAAGCTTCAATTGATGGCCAAAGCCTCTTGTTAATATCATTGTAGTTATTTTTGGCAGGAAGAAGTTGCCTGAAAGCAAATTCCCAATGGAGTCATCCTCAAATTTTGAGCAGATTGTAGAAGCTCCCAGATGGAAATCAGAATAATCAACCAATGCAATTAGGTGATGGTGGATCTGTACAAGGAAATATGGGCTACAGTGTGAATGTTGTTTGAGTTTAAGAAACCTTTATTGGACATTGAAATTTGACAAAAAATAAGAACTTTGCCTTTCTGTAAGTTCTCATTATAAAATCATTTAGACAAGCTAGCTATGTATTTGATTGAGAGGTGGTGAGAATTTATATTCAAGGAATAAGATTGAGTAGGCAATGGTTCTGTTAATGACTGTATTTGGCCGGTAAGATACAAGGGTGCATATGCTGAAGGAAAATGAATGTAGATGATTGAGCCTCTGTAGCAGTAAGTCTTCAATACAATTGCATACAAAAGAGTGCCTTAGTGGGGGATTTACTGTGTGAAGTAACCAGGTCCTCCACAAAAAAGACATTGGTCTTTTGTGCATGAATCTAATCTGTTTTTGGCAAATAGTGGGTTGTTTATTCCCAGATGCATTGGTTCAGCTTCTAAAATCTCACAAGTATGATGAGAAGTCAAGGAAACAGAACAGTGGTGACTTTCTTTCCTGACTATTCTGCAGCATTGCATCACATCTTCAACTGATGGCCAAGCAAATTAAATGCTGTCATATTCTCTGCAGTGCATTGACAAATGAGTTCGTCTTGTATTTCTTCTGACAGTCCCTCCCTGAATTGGTCAGTTAAGCATTCCAGCCCACATGCTGAACTAACAACTGAAACTCAGCAGCATATTCTTGCACTGAATACTTATTTTTTTTCAAGTGATGGATTTCACTTCAGCAGGCATTTGTTTGAGTGAATTGTCAAAGTTAAAACTTGAGCATGCCATTAAATTAGTAGTCCAAGTCTGGAATCTTCAAAATCAGAAGGGAGGGCATTCTCTCACAGTTATTAGTCTAATCATTATAGAAGCAGAACTATGTTAATCTCACCAAATATCAGCAAGAATCTATTAGCACTTCTTCAGAATAACACATTTTATTAAAAAGCATAAACCTTGATGAATTGTAGTTCATCTGATTCATATTGACAAAGGATTTAAACTGGGAGGGGGAGGCAAGGTGGTGCAGGAAAGGTGGTTAAGCAGGTTACATGCAAAATGGATTACAACTGGCACTTGTAATGTATTTTTACAAGGAGTTTATTAAGACTTTTTGAAATACCTTGAAAATTTTTGATGTATGTGAGTTGTGTGGTCTCTCCCTCTATAGTGCTGATAAAATTTTGTTGTTCCAAAACAGCTACCTTGAGATCTATAATTAAGTTTCTTGGGAAATTAAAATGCACCAATATTACTTTGTCCTTGTTTTAACTCCTGATATTAAACATGTCTATTAATTGTTTTGCACAAATTCTTGCCTAGTTGTGGAATAAGAGGAGATTGCTGACAGATAACAACATTTATTTAATTAAAGGAAGAGTGTGTAGCATAAATGTGCCACTAATCTTGATTGTCAAGCTGTTTGGGCCTGTGATGACACTGTTGGTGTAAATGTGGGACATCTGGTTTGTTGCAAGGCACGATTTCCTTTGGTTAGAATCATTGTTTGTTGCTGGTGAGGATCTGTTTCAGGCTGTATCAGTATAAGTAAGTATGGATAAACCACCCAGTGCCTAAGAAAGTGGCCACCACAGCTAAAATCCCAAAGAACGAATTAATACCAAATGTCAGATGGTATATGACAAAGCTTTCTTAATAGAAATAATATCAGTAAAAACAATATACTTAGTAAGGGGAGCTCGAATGCACCAATGGCAGGAGAGGCTACTCATAATCACTTGCATCTGTGCTTAGGGGCCTTTAGTACATGTATTTATAGACCTGGACACTCCCCTCCGATCTGGTATTAATAAATGGTGCCAGAATGATTAATATCCAAGTGGGTATTTCAGCATTCATATCAGTAAAAAAAGTCTGTGGGAACAAGCATTATTTTCTTGCTTCCTAAGCTGAATGTGGGAAATTGATCAATGGGAAACGGAAAGCCAGTTATGTGGCTAGCAAGACCAGAGGGTTAACTGCCTTGTTAGTTAGAGCAGTCAGGTCAATTGCATTGTTAGCACAAGGGCAGTTATGCTGTTAGAGACTAGAAAGGATAAGAAGGGAAAGCAGCAAGCTCATTGTCCCTGCTTCACAGTGTACAGAGTGGCTTTCTTTGGAGAAAAGAAGAAAGTAGCAAGGACAAGCTAGCTTGACCGAGCCAAAATTTCTGCATTGATCAACTATGTGGAATAATTTTTATATCAGAAAGTAATATTACTGGGTTATAGCTTATTGATATATTTTAGTTACTAACAACTGGCTAAATGCTTTGTGAATTTGATTGATAGGAAAACTATCTGGTCTCAGGGACATAGTGTTCACATTGTATGAGCAAGACCATAAATTGGATCCCCATTGTATGTGTTATGCAAGAAGGCTGATATTGATGTCAAGATGGCTTCAACAGCTCCAACAATGACTGCAAAGAGTTGTGATGTGCAGGTATCACTACCAGCCTCAAAAGATTCTGGGGCACTCTCTTGCCTAATTGGGACTACATGTGGTCCTTTGTTTTGTTCCGGTTGATTGTGATCAGTTGGGGTGGGGGTGGGGGGTGGGGAGGAGATTGTTTCTGAGACTGGAGTAAGCATAGATGATTTGGAGCCTTGAAGAATGGTTAGTAAGTTTGTTAGAGGGTCAGTATGTAACCTCAGTTAAATTCTTAGTTTTATTTTTTGTATGTTGGTTTTTTTAAACAAAACTTCTTTTCCTGTAGAGTACGGGCAGGCTAAGTGGTTTGGCTTTATACCTGATATACGCACTGCATTACAAATGTTAACATTCTTAATTTCCTATTCAGTCTTGGTAAAATAATCTCAAGGTACTAAGGCAGCATTTGGATTTAGTGTACTTTTACAATCTATTGAAGTTCTGTAACAATACAACAATGTCACTTGTGGCGGTTAACAAAATATACTATCACCAAATTGTTTGGCTTTGCTTATGTTATCACATTAATTATTTGGATAATTAATAATGAATTTTTAGAAAGAGTTTGACTTGTTAAATAGTTTCAAAATGAGTTCAGCAGAAGTCACCCATCACTAAGCTCAAACCATCTGGAGATCTGTAAGTCTTCTGAATTACTCAGTCTATCACCATTTTAAACATATTTTTCATTAACAATCTTCAATATGACTCATGTTCTATTTTTGTAATGTACATATCATATTTGTGTACACACTGTGCTTTTAAACCACACGGTTTGGCATAGATTTGATTGTTTCTATGTAGGAGCTGTCTAAAATATTTAAATACTGGTTCCTTAAAGAATTCTTGTGCACATTAAGTGAATGACCACAAAGATTAACAGGAAGAGCCTTATAGTAGCACTAATAGGCCCAGGTTTGTTTGTAGTTTATAGCTAACAGAACAATTTAGGACTGCAGGCATAGTGAATGTTGATTTATCGGATTAGTGAGAAGGAAATATTGCCAAATCATTAAGAGGCCAACAATCTATCCATTTGCATGATGTAGCTTACCATGTGCATCCTGGCAAAGGAAAGATCATTACAAGGGATTTAAGGTTGCGCATTTTGCCAGATTGCTGCCTGATGGGGCTCCATCAAAAGGATTTAATGGTATGTATTCTAGCATAAAGGCTTTCAAGAGTGGGGGGGGGATGGACTCAAATCTAGTTATAACGTGAATCAAATCTTGCTGAGATCATAGATTTAAATATCACATGTTTGTCAAGATGAAGTCTCTTTCTGGTTTCAACATTTAGAATCCCCATTTCTCTAGATAAAAGAGTAAATGAATGCTACTCAATATAGTGCTAGACTGATAAATTTCATTATATGTGGGGGACATTAATCTATTAATGGCTGTATAATTTCATAGATGAAAGATTCTATGACAGGTTAAGAATTATTGAAGGCACCAAATGCACTCATTTTTCAACTGAAACAGATACAGACTGTCAGTTGTATTTAACTACTGTATAAAGATGCTGTGGCAACATCTTTTTCTACCAGGTTGCCATGAAGTTGCCTTCATCTTCTCTCCAGCCAATGGTTATACAAGCTTAAATTGTCCTTAACTGTACCCATAATAAAAATATTTTCCCCCTGAAATGCAGTTGCAAGAGGTGGCAGTTGCATAATGTAAAAAATCTGACACTTCACTGCTCATATTGGGTGACCTGTAGCTTTGGATTTAGCTGGAAACATATTAGACATTTCAGGCTGATCCAGGAATACCCCTCTTTTTTAATTCCCAGATTCCCACCTCGATTGCTATTCTGATTTTTGACATTGCAGAAGCATAGGGAATAGATCTCCCCCTTCTGCAAAGTGGTGGAAGGTTCTGATTTTTAATTCATGGGATTTTACTCCATGTGCAGAAACAGCCATGGGAGCTTCTACGGCTTCTGCAAGACTGATGTGGGGCTGCTGGCATGTAAAGTGGACTTGTACAATTGTACAACCATGGTTGTAAAACCATGCTCATTTACCATATTTTTATATATTTGCAAATAGATTGCATGTGATACTTTGTGAACCTGTGCTCTTCTCAGATCCGTTCTTTATCAAAGAAAAGGCTCAGGAGCTCCTAGTTATCAGACACTATACATCATCAGTGCTAGTGGGCTTTGTTTCCTGTTTATATACAGTATGTTGCCCTGCCAGTGTTGATGGAAGTTTGGTTTTTCTCCTTGGTAGTTCCTCGTTTAGAGTATTGTTTTCTGCTTGGCTGTTTGTTTGGTGCTAATCCCTGTTTATCTGGAAATAGGATGCTGGAGATGCTGCTCTTTTTACATCCTTCTTAACTTTTTTTAGTGCCTCTTTTAAAACCTATTGTCTGCTTGGCTAAACATCCCCCAGTGTCCACTTGTTATTGAATCTTTGTGCAATCATCAGGAGAGGATTTTCCATATAAAAAAAGCAGCAGCAGGAAGAGAAATTCAGAGTTCAGGAAAAGAGAAAGAATGGTCATCCCAAAAACCTTTCCCACTGTCTTAGCTTCCGTACGCATGAGAAATAGCATAGGAGATCTTGATTTCAAATCTCTCATATCACGCAACATTCATAATTCTTCTAG
Source organism: Ptyas mucosa (assembly GCA_012654045.1). NCBI lineage: Eukaryota > Metazoa > Chordata > Lepidosauria > Squamata > Colubridae > Ptyas > Ptyas mucosa. The sequence continues at coordinate 6,466,893 of WNWU01000162.1, read as the reverse complement.
CCCCTGCCCAGGTTAGGGAGAGTGATTAATGAATGCTTTTTTTTCCCTGATAGCTGGTGACATTTGGGGGGAGTAGGAACAAAGCAAATCACTTTTTTTAACTTGTCATGTAATAAATTTATAAGGTAGTACAACTCCCTGGCCTTTTTACTGAGGCAGAAAAGGGCATAGATTCCGCCACCTGAAGATTGGAGGTAAGAATTTTATCATGGCCAGAAGAAAGAATCCGTAGATGGTCAAAAGTTATAGTTTGATGTTATATACTAAATGCAATTTTCTTGACCATATTATTCAAATTTTTAACAACTTGAATTGTCTTTAAACAGATAAACTGCAAAGAAAATTATTCAAAAATCTGTATTTTATAATTCCAGTTTTGATTATTGAAATCACCAGTCACTAGGAAAGTTCTGGATTCCCACCCACACCTCTTCCTGTATACTTGTATGACTGGTTTTGTAAACTCACATTTTCAAAGGACTTAAGAATTTAGACTACCTACTACTGAAAAGAATACAGTAGTTGGTTTTTTTCATATTTGAACCCATATATTCTCAGAAAAGATGGCCTGACGCAATATATAACTTTAAGTGGTAATAGCAATAGCAGTTAGATTTATATACCACTTCACAATGCTTTACAGCCCTCTCTAAGCAGTTCACAGAGGCAGCATATTGCCCCCAACAATTTTATTGACCTCAATGGATGAGAGGCTGAGTCAACCTTGAGCTGATCAGGATCAAACTTCCGGCAGTTGGCAGTTTGCCTGCAATACTGCATTCTAACTACTGAGCCACCACAGCTCAGTAATAATACAACTATTATTTAACACAAACAAAAAAATAACAATCAAACCTTATGTCACATTGTTAAAACAGCCATTGATACCTCACAACATGTATAATTCAGGAAGGAAGTGCTAGCTTATAAAAATAAGTTTCTAAACTATGTTTAAAGTGATCAGAGAGGGTAAAGATTGTAATGGGGACAAAATACATTGTACTGGTGTTCCAGACCTAGTTGATTCTAATTGGGACTCCTTATTGGGCAGCATTTTCAGTAGACACTTGGTTAGTGGACAAGACAGGTAGGACATAAAGTCACATCTTTAGCAAGTTTAATATTAATCGGTCCCTGGTTTTGCTCCAAATACAGACCCTTAATATTGTTACTCCTCGAGTACGTCCAGAAGATTGCAGCATTGGACTTTTACCAAGGAATCATGATAAGAATCGCTGCATGGATGTACTTCCTTTGGATCGGTGCCTCCCTTTTCTTATTTCTGTTGATGGAGAATCAAGCAACTATATTAATGCTGCACTCATGGATGTAAGTAAAACTCTTGTTTAAAAAAATGTGAAACAGAATAAAACTGAATAACTTGAAGCACTATTGTCTTTCTATCACGTTTGTATCCCCGCTTTTTCCAAAAATACTGAAAAAGGTATCAATACATTCAGTGGTGGGTTTCAAAAATTTTTTACTACTGGTTCTGTGGGTGTGGCTTGGTGGGTGTGGCTTGGTGGGCATGGCAGGGGAAGGGTACTGTAAAATCTCCATTCCCAACCCACTCCAGGGGAAGGATACTGCAAAATCCCCATTTCTTCCCGATCAACTGGGACTTGGGAGGTAGAGAATAGATGGGGGTGGGGCCCAGAATTTTTACTACCGGTTTTCCAAACTACTCAAAATTTCCGCTACCAGTTCTCCAGAACTGATCAGAACCTGCTGAAACCCACCTCTGAATACATTTCATCTCACTTTTATCCTGTTTGATCAGCTGGGCTGAGAAAGAGTGATTGCCATGGCTGGAAGGGAATTTGAGATCAAAATTACAAAATTATCAAGCCTTTTTTCAAAGTGAAAATTTAGAAATTGGATTGACTTTATGAATGAACATATATATAAAATATATATAAAAAATGAATTCAAATGAAAATAATATGATTCTATCAATTTTAGCTGAAAATGACCTGTTTCAGTGTGATAGTCTTTTCATCGTATAAATGAATCACTTTTAAGAGCAGGATATGGGAAGGATATCTCCCATACGTTAATTACAAAATGACACATTATAAGGGATGGGGAATGCCCTTGTATAGTGTATATTTACTCTAGATTCAGCGTCTATATTCAGCTGTTTGGGTTACAATTGTTTGAATCCGACTTTAAAAGAAACAAATCCAAAATGTAATCCCATATTTTTTCCTTCTTTCTCTTCTTTGTTATTTAACATACAGTCAGTTATGATTACAAGTGAGCACCTTTGCTATAAAATCTAAGGTTTGCATGTTTCACAATTTAAATAAATAAATACCTTCAGCTGCAGTATGTAATCTTGTCAGAATGACTCACAGGCATTTTGATAGCAAGTATGCATCTGTTATCTAACAGTTGAGTGCACAGGGCCCTTTACTGCTTCACTAAGCAAAAGCTGTTTTTTTTTTAAACAAACCTTCTGTGTCTAACTTCGAGCAGCTGCCAGCAATAAAACTGTTGGGGGTGTTTTTGTTTTGGTTTATCTTTACAAATATTCCACATAGGAACAAATTCCACAGTAAATGCTGAAGGGTTTCTCATGCTACATGCCTTCTTTCTGACCTACCTACCTTGATTTCAGATATGGCTTGCATTTATAAGTGCCTAACTCTGTAGCCATGTATGTTGTATCATATATATTCAGGACACACACCAACATGATGATTTCATTGCTATAAAATCTCTAACTGTAAAAAACAAACAAACCCAATCAATCATACATAGCTATATTACCAAGTCTTATTCTGTCCCTTAAATAAACAAGAATATTACATTACTTTAAAACATAGGGGGGGGGGGGGTTCCCCATTAAAACCATCCCAGGCAGGATAAATACCATTAGATAGGAAAATTGAAGAAAGAATTCTGGTTCTTTGCCTATATGGATGCCTATCTTGGAAGTTGCTTGGGGAATAGAAAAGAGAATGTTGGATCAGATGTATCTCTTGGAACACATGCCTACATTTTGGTGTCCCTCTAGTGATGACTTGTTCTCTTGCCTCACTAGTATGGTGACAGTGTGCTCTAGAAAGCAGGACTTTCAAACAACATTTCAAGGAGGAATCTTCTGCTGATATACAGTTAAGTCTTGAGTGAGACAAGAAGCTCAGGATCTGGGGAGTATTATTTCTGATACCTCTATCCACTTTTGTTACCTTGATGTATTTCAGGGGTGTCAAACTCAATTTCATTGAGGGCCACATCAGGGTTGTGCTTGATCTCAGGGGGCTGGCTGGGTGTGACCATCTCGATGTTACTCATGTCGGAGGCCCCTGTTGTCGCCTGAGTGCTCTGCCAGGAAAAACGGAGCTCCAGAAGGGAGTGCATGGCCCTCTCAAGCTCCATTTTCACCGGCAGAGGTACTGCGGGTTGGTCCTTCGCTATTTCCAGGGCGGTCCCACAGGCTAGTTCTAAGCACTCCATGGGCTGGATCCAGCCTGCAGGCCTTGAGTTTGACACCCCTGATGTAGATGAAGGAAAGTTCCTGGTAAATTTGGATTTTTTTTAAAAAAAATATACAGATTGATCTCTGGGTGTTTCTTTCTTCATAGCAATTTTTATTTGCTTTTTAATATGTTTTTTGCATTCTGTCAAGCTTTGCTATTCAGGTTCAGGTTAAGAAGGGCTTGGATTTTCTGTTCCCCACTGTAAGATTCTCATAAGAAATGACTGGCACTACCTCAGCATGGATCTTGATTTGTTTGGGTCTCAGGACTATTTTTAAGTACCTGTCAGAATGCTAGCTAAACTGCTTTAAGGAGATGGATATCTCCTTTTTAGGCTTATCCCAAATCCTAATCCATGTTTATTCTATAGATGTTCAGAAGGGATCGTTTATTCATTTAAATGGTAAGCTGTAGGCAAAACGCAATAATACTTTAAATGTGTAATCTCTTTTTTATGCCAGCATTTTCTTACACTCTAAAGCACAGGCATAACTTGGAATTTTAAAATATGAGGGATGCTAATGGCAATGTAAATAACAGGATCTGCCCTTCTGGGCCAAATGTTTTTCACTAGATTAATGAAAATTAGTAGTTGACTTCTAGAATTTTACTATTGTTTACTACCAATATGTTAGCAAATATTTTTTTCAATTGTAATGTTTTAGAATTAGATAAAGATTTTTAATTTTACACACTGTATTGATACCCTGTTTCTCCCAAAATAAGACATCCCCTGATAATAAGCCCATTTGGGCTTTTGAGCACATGGCAATGAGGCTGAGTGCTTATTTCAGGGTTCAAATAAAATATAAGACAGGGTCTTATTTTCAGGGAAACACAGTACTACTTTTGGGCCTATAATTTTGGGGAAATTTTCCTTAACTCTTTTTTATATATGGGGACTATGCAAAGTTCCCATCCTGTTTGGATACAGCCGCTATTATTCATGTGAAAGAATCCCACAAGCAGTGGGGCCCACCAATTAATGTACTTTTTCTGATTTTCGGTCTAAGAGATAAAATTATCTGAAATTGAGACTCATCTTCCTTAGGGATAAATGTGCTGCTTCTAACAATCACTAATACAATTAATTGAATTAAATATAAATATGATCTTGAATTAACTTCAACTCTAGGTGAGTGCATCGATTCAGTTTTCTTGACAGTGTTATGGCAGTAGTTTTCCATTGCCTTCTTCTGGCTCTTGTTTTTGTTTTATTCTCCAGTCTAGCCAGTAGCTCTAAAATTCCCAGGTACATTTCCCATCTAAGCATTAACATCTATCTAAGATAAATGCTTAGGGAAAATATGTCTGAAATATAATTGATACATTCCAACTTTTAGAGGTTTAAAGGCTTTTTTTTTTTTTTTTTTTGAGGCTATGCTCTTAAAAAGGAAGAAATACTTGTTTAGGTTAAGGGTAGCAGAAGCTTGTTGTGTCAACTTAATTTATCAGATTCCAGCTTCCCCATTATTGATTTCCTTAGGAAAAGTCTTGCTTCCAGCTGGCACGTTGAGTCATTTATTCTAATTGTTATGCAAAAGGGATAATTCTTGTTCCTGTGCTTCCTCTCTAATGAAATAAAACCTTATTATGCAGGCTGTTTCTATTCAATGGGGTGGCAAAAACAGAGTATGAGGTGTGATTTGTATAATCTGTTTATGTTAATCTGTTTGCCTGTCCATAGGCTCCCTGGTGTAATATGCTTCTTAATAAACAATAACGGGTTTTTGTCACTAATGTGAATCCTTTCCCCCCTCATTGTTTTTTTTTCTACCTTTAGAGCCACAAGCAACCTGCTGCCTTTATAGTTACTCAGCATCCACTTCCCAACACTGGAGCTGATTTCTGGAGGCTAGTGTTTGATTACAACTGTTCTTCTGTTGTGATGCTGAATGAAATGGATGCTGCCCAGGTAGGTGGATTGTTTAAGAAATAAGTATGTATAGATCAAGCATTTTTAGTTACTATTGGACCCACGTTAAATATACATGTCAGGGTTCCAAGTAATAGATCCATTGCAAGCAAAGACTCCAGGCAGGTAGATTCCTCAAAGAATAGCTTTATTGGAAATATCATATTGGCTCATATCTGTTGAAAACCAACTCTGAAGGGTCCCTCTGTTTTCACCTAATTAAAAGTGAAAGTTTCACCCTCAATCCCAAACAATCAGTCACATGGCCCAATCAAGGCAGAGTCCACTGGTCAGGTGACATCACTCCTCCTTCCTCCAGCCAGATGTGAGAACGTCCTTGGTTCCCAAGAGAAACCATTTTGTTTTGACTACACAACCACAGCTACCTCTAATCCACCCTCCCTATCCCTCAGCTCTAGTGTGGCAGCACTGAAGTTCCAAGATGGCTTCGGCCAGGCCAGCTTCAAGGTTGACAACATGGATAAATGCATTAATCTCATTCCTTTAATAAATAGTTTGGCTAACTCTTATAATAATTCCCATAATTAAACAAGAGTTTAGTGAAGGCTAGTGAAATATAAAGATGAACAATAATTTGCAAAACTGGGACTGGGGATCAAGAGAATGATTCCCTCTGTATCTGTAATTAATATTTTATGTTGTATACAGAGCGTGTTCGAGGTGTCTTTTAATAGAAATGAACATTCTAAGATTTCGTGTGAAAATTGGTGTTTTGCATTTCTCCTTTTTTTCCCCTTCTGATTTGTGTTTGTTTTCCTTTTGTTATGATCAGCTTTGTATGCAGTACTGGCCAGAGAAGACATCTTGCTGTTATGGGCCAATTCAAGTGGAATTTGTTTCTGCTGACATAGATGAGGATATTATTAATCGAATATTTCGGATCTGCAACATGGCAAGAGTAAATAAAAGTCAAATAATTTTCTATCAATATTCATTCTGCAGATATGAATTAGGATGCCTTGGGATAATATAATATTATATTATATCAGGATGTCTTGTTGGGATAATGTAGGTGGGATGATCATATTATTACTGTTTTTCAGCCTGCCTGCCTATCTCTTTTGACCATAGAACATCAGACAGTTTAGGGTTATTGAGAGGGGTCAGTTATAGGAAATGAAGCCAAAATAGTTATTTTGTGTTCCATTCTGTTTGTTCCTTATTAATCAATTTACTCTTTATCATTCTACAAGATGCTAGAATGATCCCCCCTCTTTACTTATTAGCTTGCTTGTATAGTTTTAGACCCCCATCAATTGCAGTATTGGCTAATATTTCAATAATGGGGGCTTATTTCCTAATTCCTGCCTTGTTTTTTATAAGCTATATCTCATCTTTCCTAGCTGTTCTCCATTTAACCTTGAACTTGAATTTTTAAAGCATGTAATGCACTAGAACAGGATGGCATATATGAATCCAAGTTTTGCATGAAAAAGGTCAAGGAAATATATAATCGTAAATTTTAGTATACATTCACAATTGTCCATAGCTTCCTCTAATATGGGCAGTCAGCTAATACAGGTATTCCTCGACTTACGACCACAACTGAGTCCAAAATTTCTATTGTTAAGTGAGACATTTGTTAAGTGAGTTTTGCCCCATTTTACATTTATTGCCACAGATGTTAAGTGAATTACTGCAATGGTTAAGTTACTAACCTGGTTGTTAAGTGAATCTGGCTTCCCTATTGACTTTGCTTGTCAGAAGATCAGAAAAAGTGATCACATGACCCTGGGACACTGCAACGGTCATAAATATGAACCAGGTACCAAGCATCTTAAATCACATGATCATGGGGATGCTGCAAAAGTCATAACTGTGAAAGACAATCATAAATCACTTTTTTTAATGCTGTTGTAACTTTGAACTGTCACTAAACGAACTGTTGTACGTTGAGAACTACCTTATAAATAAAAGAGAAAGGTTAACATGGTTTCAACATATCCCATTTGGCAGTCCCTCTTCCATCACCCTATCTATATTCTGCTACAAAGCATTGACGATGAAAACAATTGCTCTAATAACAGATATGGTATTAAATATCCCCTTTAACCTATTACTTGTAAGTAAAATGGGGCCTGCAAGGGTAGACACAAGAGTCAGACTATTTATCAGCTACAATTTTCTTTATAATGGTTTTAGAAAATAATCGTAGTGTCAATGCTAAATATGCCCTTGATATTCAATCTTTTGAAGTAAGATCATTAGCTGAATATCATTATTGTCTGTTAATTAAAAATGATTTTTCTTTCCATTTTTAAAAGAAAAGAATTTTTTTTATTCTAGAGCTGACATTGTCCCCAAATGTGCTCATCACATTCAAGAGAGAACTTACAGGTTCTGCTAGTTACTAGTAACTGAATCTATGTGGTATATTTCTAGATGATGTTTACAAAAGGCTTTTTAAACATGGCATCTTTGGTTTCTACTCTGAAGCAGGAAAAGTGTTTACTTAATTTTTCTGTTATAACTGAAGAATGTTCTAAGTCTTTGGAGAAAGGCGGCATACAAGTTGAACAAATAAATAATATGTATGCTCATTAAAAGGCCAGCTGAGATAAACACTTCTGAAAATATTCCCCAATTCCTGCAATCAAAATGAATGAGAAATCTTCTTTCAAAGTTCTTAAAATACAACACATATTCTTATGGTGGTATATAGAAGCATCCATACCTTCCTTTTCAAGATTCAAGCAATCTGCATTCTTTTCTTTAGCCGCAAGATGGGTACCGTATTGTTCAACACTTGCAGTATATTGGCTGGCCAGCATATAGAGACACTCCTCCTTCTAAGCGCTCTCTCCTGAAAGTGGTCAGGCGGTTGGAAAAGTGGCAGGAGCAATATGATGGGCGAGATGGACGGACTGTGGTTCATTGCCTGTAAGCATTTTTGCACCCTTGTTTTCTGTATTGAGTCTGGATTGCCTGTCTGAAAAGAAGGAGAAGCATTGCAAACTTGGTCACTTTGATGGATTACCCTCTATTGTTTAGTACACATAATTAAAGAAAATCTGAAGATCCAAATGGCTGCTTAATACAGCAGTATAGTATTATAGAGCTAAAAATTAATATGTTGTTTGTTTGTTATCATTAAGCCTGCCACTCAATAACTCTGATTCAATTGTCACTCTAAACTACTCCCCTTCTCCATTCATAAATCCTAGAATATTTATGTTGTGATGTCAGATGGATGAGTCTAGTATTTCCCTCATTACTCTAGATCACTGAGAAATGTTGAAGGCTGGCTAAATCAGCATGTAAAGTAGGAATACTGATTGGAATGTTTAGCTGGCAAAAGAAAGTGAAAGTTCCAGTTATCCAAGGATGTCAAATATTAATAATAACCTGTTATTAATTATATAGTCCAGAAGTATCACACATTAATACTTTATATGAGATATGATATGATAGAACTTATATTGTGTGTCCTAACAGAAAAATTAGAATGCTACTATGTCTGCTGTTTCTGTTCTGAATTTAAGGTCATTGCACTATTTTTATGAAAAACAGTCATGCAAGTAAATTGTATATATGGCTGTTACATGTAATTGGTAGTCTTGCATTTGGGTAGATCTTGTAGATCCCCTTGAAGTTCTCATCTGTTAAGAACAAAGTAATTTCCTAAACCAGCTCTTATTGTTTATGCTAGGAATGGCGGTGGCCGCAGTGGCACCTTCTGTGCCATATGTAGTGTGTGTGAAATGATCCAGCAGCAAAATATCATTGATGTATTTCACATAGTGAAAACCTTACGGAACAACAAGTCCAACATGGTGGAGACATTGGTAAGCATAATAGGCTGATTGCTTCTTGCTCCTTGAAATAAAATATTCACAGTCTCTTTTTGTTTCTAAGCATCCATTTTGGATTTGATGTTATTCTGATATTATTCAGATAATAGCAGAAGCTGCATTATGTACTTAGAAAACTCCTTAGGCACACTTATTTTAAAGTACATTTCAATTGCTTTTTGTTTTGAAAGGCAGGCAAACAGCATCTATCCATAGTTAATAAAACCTATTAAAATAAAATCCATTTAATTCAGTATTCAGTAACCCCTAAATACTGGGGGTGTCGCACACTTCCACAATAATTCAGAAGATGGCCTTTTTTAAACCTTGTACAAGCAGAGCACTTCTTTGTTATTCTATAAAGCTTTTCAAGCTTCCAGGTGAGCCTGAATGAAAGGTGTGTCTGTTTTGAGAATTGCTTTGAAAGATTTCCAATCTACTTACTCAAAGTCTATGAAACTCTGTTCGAATTTGTTTTTAAACTCTGGGTGCAAAATAGAAACCTTCAGTGTTCTACCTGTGACCTTTGATGTTATCTCTCCTCTATAGAGAACATTATGTGAGATAAGTTAAATCTATGGGCAAGTACGCAAATAGTAGACACACTGTCCCATACTTAATATACATAAAGTATACTTTAGATCTTTGAGGATGGTGTTTATGTGTTTGCTTGTTGAGATTTTAAATAATATATTCTACATTCTAAGATTATTTCCAGTGGTAATTTATGTGCTGTGTTTATTTACTTAATAACCCTAATAGAGTACTACTTATCTGTCCATTTAAGGGTGAAAAAGAAACAAAACAAGAAACATGAAAAAACTCAGCCAATTTTAACCATAGTGAAAGAATAAAATATAAATAATTCAAATAATATCAAATATTCAAATAATATCAAATAGGGAAATATATTCTCTTATTTGAGAGCTATAAAAGAAAAGGTCCTTTATGCCAGAGTAACAGATTTCTGGATAGATTTATAAAAAGTTATGAGACTTTACATAGAGGGACCAAAAATAAGTCAGAGTTTAAAGTTTAAATATTTTCTTAGAACTAACTCTGAAAGAAACATTAGTAGCAAATGTAAGACTTTTCATATTACTCTCATATCATCTAATATAATCACTTGCATTTTGGAACAATGGAAGCTTTCAGATATTTTGCCTGAAATGTGATGTAATTAAGACATGGATTAGTTCTGGATAGTGGGCAGATATTATCATCATCTAAGAATCCAGAAACAACATAACGTCAGGGGAAATGTTTGGGTTCTTTCTGGGGGAATACAACTACTTCCAAAGAAAGTTGAATTCAACTGTCCAGCCAGCATCTTCATTTTAATCTCAGCCTCAACCAGCCTTAGTCAGACAATGTGAGTATTTTACCTGCTTACTTTATATGAGATGACATAATGAGAGGTCTGAGAGATGACAGAATGATAGCTTCAATATATTGGTGAAGCTTAGCCTAAAATAGTTCATTTGGAACTGGTCTATAATTTTTAAATCAACAGGGTCAAGTATAGGTGTCTTAACTACTTTAAATAAAATTGAACAATTGCCTCTCTTCTGGATAGCTATTCAGAGGATGTATTAATAGCAACATTATGATAGCAATGAATAAAATGGACATATATTTTGGTCACTTCTTATGCTGGCTCTTGAAAGAAAACATGTCCATTTATTGCCTGTGGATTCCCCCTCTCCACACAACTCTCAAATTACTTAATTGTAGTTGGGCTATATCCATTAATTTCAGTAGGAATAAGGTAACCAGCAAATAATATAGAAAGTTTATTACATGGACACATATACACATATTGCAACTTAATTATTCCTCATGTGAGGGTACCCTGTAAAAGATCTCAAGCCTCAACTCTGTCAAATTGGGATATCAATGTAAGATACTGGATCATATGTTGATAATACTAAAAATCTGCACTAGAGTTTCATTGTTTTGTAACCATGATTTAAGATACTAAACTGGATTAATCTTTAAATATTTACAGCTTGAAATGTGTGGTTCCCAATTGTTCACTGGCATTCCAGTGGCACAATGGCATTCCATGAAAAAATTACTGACGCACTAAAATACTTCATAGTGCTATGAATCTCTGATTTTTGAGAAACTACTCTGCAGGGTTTTTTTACTACCGGTTCTGTGGGCGTGGCTTGGTGAACGTGGTGTGGTATGGCTTGGTGGGCCTGGCAGGGGAAGGATACTGCAAAATTTCCATTCCCACCCCACTCCAGGGGAAGGATACAGCAAAATCCCCATTCCCTTCCCACTCCTGGGGGAAGGATATTGCAAAATCTCCATTCCCAACCCACTCTGGGGCCAGTCAGAGGTGGCATTTGCCAGTTCTCTGAACTACTCAAAATTTCTGCTATCAGTTCTCCAGAACCTGTCAGAACTTGCTGGATTTCTCCCCTACTCTGCAGATACTAAGTTGTCCAGATATGTTGAAGCTTTCCATATAGTAGGAGCTGCAGGAGAAGCACTTTTGAAGTGTTCTGCTTTTACAGAAAGTTATTCATTAGATACATGAATCTCCTAGATCAGTCTCAATTTATTAAAACTTCTTCCTTGGGAATTATATTTAGTTTTCTAACTTTTCATCTTTAGAAGAGCAGGTAAAATACAGATTCTATGGTAGGCCCATATGTATTTGTCTTTTTTAAAAAAAAAAAATCTCTTTTTTGCATTTGATTTTTTAAAACATTGCATTTATTTGATGTGAATGGTCAAAGACCATTCTTTGACCATTCACATCAAGACCATTCTTTGACCAAGCTGATTGTGCTGTAATCTAAATCACTACTTGTAATATTGCCCATATTCTTCTACCTTAGCAATTTGATAAAATGGAACAATAATATTTTTAAGGGTCACATAGAACACTGAATGCAAATTTGGAACCCTGTATCTGTGTATGGGATTTTGGGGGATTTTGGGGAGTCTAAATGTGATATTAAAGTAGAGTGGATTGAAAGAATTAGTCACCTGAATATTATCTTGATTTATCACTGTGTTCTTCTTCTTCTCTCTTTCAGGAACAATATAAATTTGTATATGAGGTTGCATTGGAATACTTAAGTTCATTTTAGCTCATCAGGGCAGGGAGCTAAAGGATGCCTAAAGCTTTGGTGTTTGAAGGACATTGGTTCCCCACTTTACTTCAGAGGAGTAATGGGCTAAAGCATATATAGCTCTTCATCCTTGAATGAGAAACCAGGTCAGAGCTGAGTGCCGGAGGAGAGATCTGCTGCCATCTGTTTTTAGAACATTCTTGCCTTTTAAGCAACCCACTATGGCAAAGCAAGAGGCAGGGGGGAATATTCTGCTTTCTAATCCCTTCTGACTGCTTCTCCCTATCATTTTGGATGTGTCTTTTTTTCCTCCCTTGATGCAAACAGGAGTGTGTGTGTGTGTGTTTGTGTGTGTGTTTAAAATATCAGCTCCACTTTCTGTGTCTCTACAAATCCTCACTTTTTTATTTCCTATATAAGTCAGTTTGCTTTAAAGGGAAGCTTCATTAAACATATGTTTGGCTTTCAGCAGAGCAAGCCTTTGTGTTAAGTTTTTCAGATGAAAAAGCCACCATCATAAATGTGTGATTTTTCTGTCAGCTCTTATTGTCTTAAAAGCAGGCTATGGAATGAAGAAGCTGCCAGTTAATGTTCTGCCTTGATTAATACACAATGCTACTAGATTTTGAATGTTCTGCATGGATTGGTTAAATCTTAATGGATCCTATCAGCTGCAGTGCTGGTGAAGCAACTCTGTAAAACTGTACCTCCCAGCAAAGTACATTGAGGTCACCCTGAAATTATCTTCATGTTTCAAATTATTGTTCCTTTGCTTGGTAATGAAATTCATTTTGTTTTATCATAAGTATTTGGTTGTGTGCAGTGTATATTTTACAAAAGGGGGAAATTGAAGGATGGGCTTAAAATATGTACCTTAAAATATGTACCACCTACACCATGGGTGTCAAACTCGCAGTGTCACGTTGCCATCATGTGATGTTTTGTGATGCTTTTTCCCTTTGTGGAGCTGGGGTGGCTGTGGCCTGCATGTGATGCATCCAGCCCGCCAGTTTGACACCCCTGACCTACACAGTCAAGATCTGATCTGTTGTATGAATAGTACAGTTGATGGACTTGTTACATACCTCATTAACCGATGTGGTAGAAAGCAGTGTTCTAAAATATCCTGATTATATAGGAATGGGTGATTGTAATTTCCCATCTTCTGATGAACTGCATTTATATGTAAGATATTGACATATATGAGTTTACAAGTTAGGCTGGCCAACCACATTACCCAAACAAGGGACATAATGACAGGCCTTCAAATTTCTTTGTCAGATGAAAGAAGAGATGTGAATCATTTTCCTTAACCCATGTGTTAGCTGTCTTTTCTGTAAAAGGTACTGTTATTTATGGTACATGATAAACTTACTCTCTTGCCTCATAATAATTACTGCAGCAACAATCATTTTTTAAAATTAATTTTGTAAAAGAAACTAGCCAACAATTTTATGCCCTTATTTTCAAAATCACAACTGTTTTGTCTTTGAGAAGAAAGATTCGGGGTGCATTATGGGAAAGGGGATCAAAGTTTTCTGTTAAATCTTAAGAAAACTTTTTTTTTTGAAACGAACACAAGACCATCGTGTTCTTTGCCTCAAGTCAACAACTGCACATTGAAATGGTAGAACTATGTAGAAGCTGAATAATATGAAATCGCCAGATTTTGTTTTATTATGGAACTGTCACTTGTTGAAATGATGTAGCAGTTATACTTTGGTATTTTTTAAACATTTAGCTATTCTTAATTTAGCCATTCCGCTTAAAAGAAAAAAGAGCCTCAAGCATAGAATTAATGCAACCATACACTTCTCCCAGATAAGAAATCTGTGAAGAAAGTGAAGGTTTAAACTTGGCATGTGACAAGTAAAATTAGCTCATAATGCTATTTTTAACTGTTACATCTCTCAGTAACTTTCTTCAATGTGTGTTCATACCATCCCCAACTACATATTATAATGTATACATAATATATAGTGATTCTTGTGCCTTTAGACTAATGCAAAAGAACAAACAGTTAGCTAAACTCTACCCCCCAAAAAAGGAATTTAACACTTTGCTCACCACCATAGATGTCTTTCCTTACAAATGCTTACATCATATATTTAGAGCACTTATCTGCAGAAATAGAAATATGATATTTCTCACTGACATCTGCATTACACTTATTCATTAAACTGATGTTGTTACGAGGCTACTCACAGCTATATGGGTGCACATAGCTGATCTTGGGTGATTCTGAAAGATTAGACAAGGTCAGATCTGGCTAGTATTTATGTGAGTCTATAAAGAAATTTTAGGGTTATAATCTAGAATTTAGGGCTATAATCTAGAAAAAAGTATCCTGCAAGCACGCAATTACAAACCACTTTAATATTACTGTCAAGACAACTATGCAGATGTACCTATGTAGTCAACAAAGATTGAGGTCAATTGAAAACAATATTAATCTCCTTTTTTACACTAATAGACAGACTATAATTGATTGTTGTAGATAGTCTCTTAGTCTCATTCTTCATTTGAAAGTGGAGAAATGTATTTGATTATATGTACCTGGAAGTGGAGATGTGAGAGAGAGGTCCATTTCAAATGGGGCAGATTAAGCATCTCAGTGGACTACTTCTTGGTGCAACATGCAAAATAAGGCAAAAACAGTTAAAATTTGACACAAAAACAGAAAAAAAGGATTCAACCATGAAAGGAAAAGCCTGGAAGCGACATACGCCAAATCTTAGTTGAAAAACAGCTAATAATTATGGGCGAGAAGAGTGTTTTGATTAGTTAGTTGGCTGGCAATGCAAACAGATTGGAACACATTCTGTTGTGATCCCTATGTGGATATTTCCCTACCTCTTTATATACTTTAAAAAAAGAAAAGAAAATAAAGATAATAGGAAAATTGTAGGGAAAGTAATGAAGGAGGAAATAGAGGTGTACAGCAAAGAGGGAAAGGAAAAAAGCATTGACTTTCAACTTTGTTTAGCACAATAAAGTACAAAATAGAATTACAGTCTCAACTTTTTACTTTATGAACTTATCAAGTACTAACCATTTCTATAATAACAAACTAGGTCAAGTAGCAAAACTGAAAGTCAAAAGTTCATTTTTTTTCCTCTCTTTCAAGAATGAAGTCCAGAAGCAGTTTCCAAAAAGAAACAAAACTGAATATATTATTTTCTCTAATTAAAACAGTCAATTTTGTCATCTCTGCTAGCTTCATCACTTTTTTGGGCCTCTGTATGATTTTATAGGATTCTAGTGTACACAAAGATGCACATAAATTGGGTTTAATCCTCCTCCTGTCCCACATTATCTATTGAAAAACATTGCCTCAAAGCTATTCTTGTTCCCAATATATGTATACGTATTTGCGTGCATATATTATATATATATACATAAACACATGTATAACAAAAATTGTCATCTGAAAATAGAATTTGTCTTGGATTTCCTGTGGCTACTATATGTAAACATTTAAAGTTCCCATTTTGATCCTAAATCTTGTTATGTCAAAGAAAAAAATCTCTAGCAAAAATGTCCTATTTTATTTGACTTATTTTCTTTGGGTCAGTAAGAAGGATGCCTTTCCTTTAAGATATTTCTGCTGATGTGATTCTACCTTCTAGTTGTTTCATTAATAACCAGGCAATCAGGTATTACATGCATTGATTTTTGACATTTGAAATACAATGTTAATTTCCACTTTGAAAAATAAAAGGGCAAAGCAGCAATAGCTACAAAACATTGTAATTTAATAGGTACCTTTAATTAATAATCTTTTTTGCTCTCTAGACATATTTTTTGCAAGTTCACCAGCAGGATAAAACTATTAAAACACGATAAAAGAATTTCTGCTCTAAATGTGCAAATAAATAAGCGACAAGTAGCTATAAAAGTGGTGGTATCTGAAGTTCTCAAGGAAATGTGAAATGCTTCAGTGACAAAGGGTACTTAACTTCAAGCAAGGCTGCTACTTGTGTGTGGCAGTATTTTCATTTCAGATAATCTTGATTACTGAGGAACCTTCATTGCTACTTTAACAGAATAATAGAATAACAGAGTTGGAAAGGACCTTTGAGGTCTTCTAGTTCAACCCTCTGCTAAAGCAGAAAATCCTACACCATTTTAAACAAATGATTGTCCAATCTCTTCTGAAAAAAACCCAGTGTTGGAGCACCTACAACTTCTGGAGGCAAGTTGTTCCACTGATTAATTATTCCCCAATTGTCAGGAAATTTATCCTTAGTTCTAGGTTGTTTCTTTCCTTGATTGATTTTCATCCATTGCTTCTTGTCCTGTCTTCAGGTCATAATAGGTTGACCCCCACCTCAGCCCCTCAAACATTGGAACACTGCTGTCATGTCACCCCTGGTCCTTCTTTTGATTAAACTAGACATACCCAATTCCTGCAACTGTTTTTCACATGTTTTCGCATACAGTCCCCTAATAATCTTGGTTGCTCTTCTCTGCACTAATTTTCAGTTAAGGCAAACTGTGCATCTAAGTTTTGTACAACTCAAATATCAGGCTTCCCTGTTTCAGGGCATCAGAGATGCTCTTGGACTTATGCAGAGGTGCCTTCTACCCACAAATCTTTGTAGCAGAGTTCCAATATGACAAATGTCCATTTGGGGACCTGTCATAATCTAGGTTAAATCTTGCTCGAATATAGTGAAACTATTCTTATGAGAAAGGTTAAAGCTTGTTGAGCAGCAAAGAGGCTGTGCTGTGACAATGTTGTAATTAGATATAGGGATCAGGGAAAATGTTTGGTAAAATCTCCAGAGGTGATGATTATATTTAATAAATTTAAAGATGCTAGAAGAAAGGCTGGTGCAAGGAAAGTAATGGAAGAAGGTGAAAATGGAACTCTGTTGTGCATGAGCTACTTTTTCCTGCTCAATTTAATTTTATCTGCTTACCTATGGTCTCCATGTGTGCAATGCATGCATGTGAAGGGTAAAAGGATTTCCACTGGCTTAATCTTTGGGGGGGGAGATATAAGCGGAAATCTGATATATTTAATCAGTGTACCTGCCACAAAACAACTTTCTGTATAGAAATATATGTAGGTTATGTATAGGCTATAAAAGAAAAAGTAGGGAAGCAGAGAAGAAGAGAGCAAAAAAATGATTTAATATGTTGGAAACATACAGGTTTTGAACTCTTTTATTTCCAATACTATATGTGAGAGTGAAAAGAAGGATGTGTGGGAGTAAAGTACATTATAATTAAAGTTACATTTTGTCATAGATTTTGTTTTATTACACCAGGAAAGTTTTTTGTATTGTTAATTTTAAAACTGTTCTAGCCCACATCTCATCCAACTCAAGGTGGCTGAAGCCTATTTGAAAGCACTAACAAACTTCCAAAAACATAACCCAATTAATGTCTCATCATAAAAGGAGAAGCTATAATACAGCTTAATTCAGAACCTATTAAAGCAGAAGAGTAATCAGCGGTTGATACAAAATCCTACAAAATAGCCCCAAAGACTCCACTCAGAAGGGATGGAGAACAGATAATAGCCTTCACAACAATTGTAAAAATTACGTGAAAGCAGTAGGAATGGCAGACTGTACCTGTTTCATTTATTTGTCATAGTTAAGCTATTTTTGTGGGTTTATACCCTATACCAGGGGTCTCCAAGCTTGGCAACTTTAAGACTTGTGGACTTCAACTCCTAGAATACCTCAGCCAGCTTTGCTGGCTGAGAAATTCCAGGAGTTGAAGTCCACAAGTCTTAAAGTTGCCAGGTTTGGAGACCCCTGCCCTATACTAATGCCCTCTTTACACAAAGAACATGAGCAAAAAAATTCAGAAGGAAAGTGCTTGTTGTTCAGGAGCGATAGTCACATAACAAGGTTATGAGAAAAGCTGTATAATGCAATTCTATGCATGTTTCTTTAGAAATAAGCCCCGCTTGTAATTAGATGCAGAGATGGCAGAGTTTTGTTAAAAAAAATAATTTATTTTAGTGAGGGCAACAAGAAAAAAAATAGATTTACATTTACATCATCATCCATCACTCACTCAGTCAATTTTACATATATGTCCTTATCTTTTTCTGTTAATGTATACATAATACTTGAGCTAAAAAGATGATTAAAGTTACACTGTAATATACAGTAAACCCTCAGAAAGCAGACCCCTTGATAAGAAAACTATACTTCCAAAAGCCTTTTTGTAGAAGCTAAATTGGAAAAAATGAACTTGTTTTGATGTGGATATTAGGGCAGAATTGTGTTGTAATTTGCTAACGTAATACCAACAAGCTGTCTCTGATGTGAAATTTAGATGTGAATGACAAATTATGTTGACCATTAACTGTGCACTAAAAAGCCAAAGTGCTTTGTTGATGCATTCTTTGAAACTTGGACATCAATAGTGGTATTGAATAATTATTAATGGGCATTGTAGTTTAGTATTTTGCAAACTCAGTAGCTGGGAATCTTAGTTCAACCTTCAACCTTTATTTACTGAAACCAACATTTTAAAATTTGTTGCCTTTCACAAAAGGCCATCTCCAGAAAACTGATTTTCTCAGACTTTGTGCTCAATTTAGTGTGCAGAAAACACAACCTATGCATCATGGCACATGTACATAAGCTCAATTATCAGCCTTTTAAGAGAGGGGCACATTGTTCCATTCTTATGGGTACATTAAGGATTGAATATAGTGATTAATATATAACTCTAGACAAGATGAAAAAAAATAGGTGTCTTGGAATGGCTTCTAGCAGTGCAGTATTGATTTGCAACAACTAAGTTCCACTTTGTTAGTGGTGGTGATGCAAGCCAAAATATTAAAAAATCAATTGTGGCAGAGGGAAGTCATAGGGAACTAGCAATAGTATGATTACAGAAAAGCTATTTCATTGTAATGTCATTCCAAAATTTGCATTTAAGAAAGAGAGAAGAGGAAAGTACTCCAATTTCAGGGATGAAATGCTACCAGTTTGCACTGGTTTGGGAAAACCGGTAGTAAAAAAAGCTGTCAGTTTGTCTGAACCGGTATTTTCAATAATCAGCTGTGCCCCATGATTTATATTCTAAATCATGCAGCACATCTGTTTCTTCCCACCCACTGTTCTATTTACCTTCTTAAGCTTCCTTTTTCCATGTGCAGCGTGCTTTTGGCATGCACTGTGTATGCACGCGTTCAGCACACGTTTGGCATGCAGCACACATGTGCGTGCAGCGAACCAGTGGCAAACTGCAGAGAATTGCACCACTGCCCAGTTTCCATGTCATCGTGGTAATTAAGGTCTCATGATGTAGATATTATCTTCATGCTCCTAAGTACATAGAAAATACACATAAATTTTCTGTTCTTAGATTCAAGGTAAGGAAGATTTACTATCAGATGTGACTGGAATGTTCAAAGGAAAATAGCTTCTATAATTTACTTGTACAATTTCTGCAGCTCCTATCAAACCATGTTTATCCTACTTTCTCTGTACAAGGCTCTAAATCTCATTCAACAATGCCTTTGAATAAAGTGATAATTCTGCATTGTTGTACAATATCTTAAGCTGGAGAAGTCTTTTATTTCCTCAGACTCTTCTCCACAACTAAACGCCACTGGATGAAATAAAATATTATGCATTGTACAGTGGGACACATTTTAAGCTACACTAGTATTCTATGCTTTCTTTCATTGTTCATAGACTTTGAATGGATCTGAAGCATATTAGCTTTCCTGAAATCATATTTCTTGTAGTATTGGAATTTAACATAAAGGAAACAAAGAAGCCCCCAAATTCTAATCATTTAAAAATGACAGAACACTGGAACATATTTTTTTTTCATTTATTTGTACAGTATGTCAGTAATAAAACACAAAATATAACATTCTATGTTGAGATGGAGCATTTCATACGTGCACACACACACACACACACACCCAAGACATGTAGACCCAGATTTTGAACAAAGTCAGTAGGTACATCTCTTTATTGAACAACTGGCAACTTTTGTGGGGAGGGCAATGATTAATGTCTAGAAAGTATTAAAACAAAAACAACAAAACCAAGATAATTTGTTTAAGAGAATAAAATGGCAGCTAGACTCAATTTTAGTATAATAACAATAAATCTCTCTCAAATTTCTTTGCACTGCAAGCAACCAGACTGCCCTTTTCAAAGGAGATCATTTTTCTTCAACTTGTTCAAAAAAGCTGCCAGTCTAATAAATTTCTTTTTGTGTCTTGGCCACCAGAACAACTATTGCTCTATAATAAAGAAATATCTGACCAAAAAAAGGTCACTATTTGTAGGTTTCTAGACAGCAAAGATGTTTGAAAACTTATCTCATTCCTTTTTAAATTTGCTTGCCTATCCAAATATATGATATGTTTTAGCTGTTATTCTGCTATTTATTCTAGTTTTATCGCAATAGCATTATAATTAAGTGTTCACACTGGTACCAGAAGAAATGAAATACTATTGATGGGCAGTGTGATTTGAGGAAATGAATAAAATTAGTGGAGTTTGCTGTCATGGAAACTTTGCTCAATTTGCTTTTGCTCAATTTGGTGACATGTAGATCTAGATGAAACAGTGTCTCGAAGAAAAAAGCTAACATTTCACTGTTTTCTAGCAAGATTTTGCCAAATAAGTTGCTGTGAAGCAAAATTCATATGGCTGAGTTGCTGAAATGTCAGCCTTTGCCGAATACATTTTTTTAAACCAATCATCCTTTAATATATTCAGATCCAACTGGATTTTGACTTAGAATTTTTTTAACTGGGAAATCTCACCACAGGGTGATTCTCAGTCTTGTCATTGCATAATCACCATGTAAATTTTGCCATGTCCTGAAAAAAATATTTTTCTTTTTTATAACTTTATGCTGTCAGTTCCATAAATATGTATATGCAAGATCACTTAGCGATGCTAAAGAGGGAGAAAAAAAATAATTTTGATGACTTTCTCCAAAAGTCATTTTTGCTACTTTTCACAAAAGAGTATTTTTCCAAGCCATTTGTTTTCCTTTTTTCTCCTCTTCTCTACTGAAATCATGTTATAGTAGTCAGCAGTTTGAGCTGGCAACTTTTGTTATATTAGTTTATTGTATGTCTTATAGTTCACATACTATAGTGACATGGCTAGCCACAGAATAAATCATTTAGGGTAGGGAGATGGCTGCATGACAAGGGAAGGATGCACGAGAACATGGTAAGCGAAACACATATGTGAGGACCCAAATATAATGTCAAATATACCCACAAAGGTATAGTGCCTGTAGACCTATAACTTTTTGACAGGTCTTTCATGCTCTCTGAGTTTGATTGTTTTCTTGAAAATGTTTCATTACCCAGTCTAGGTAACATCATCAGTGCTAGTAAGTTAGTAATAACCAAGCTCAGAGAACACCAAAACCCCTTCATTTCAACCCTGAGCTACAAATATTCTCCTTTATTGGCTAATTATTTTAGCCAATGATTTATTATTGGCTAATAATTTTATCCCTGTAAACTTGGGGATGAGGTTCTTGTAGCATCCCATGCTAGCAGTAAATTTGTGTTTGTTCCTTTGATCCAACTCTGTGCTAGCTGTCAGGGATTGTTTACCTGAGCATTGAGTTTATTTTCATTCATAGGGTTAGGGTATTCCCTGAATGCTTAATGTTACCAAATTAAGCTCTCTTGTACATGTTGGCTGTTTGATAAAGCACGTATTTAAAATACATACAAACACACACACAAAAACACACACACTATATGAAAATTCAGCACTGTGCTTTCAGAGTTTCTTTCTAGTTTACAAGGAAGGAAGGTAAATAATGTCAAGTCAATGAATATCAGATATATTTTTTGACTGTACATTACAGTGAAGTGTAACCTTTTTTTTACAACTGCAAGTCCATCTTATTTATTCTTGTAAATGTTTCCCAGATAATGTTTGTAATATGAGCTGTGTTGCAAAATCCATACAATAAACCTGTGATCCAAAATTAATGTTTTACTACAAAATTCTTGCACGAGTGTTTTTTGTTTTCTTGTTGTGAAATTCATTATGGTCAGGAAAAAAAATGCAAAGTATAATATAGTGGTCAAGAGGCAAAATATACATCACATCTAATAAATTTAAGGGGAATATTGTTAAGAATTTTTGCAATTACACAAGAAATCATCACTCTAAGCCTCCATTGCTTATAAAAATGACATAATAATTTTAAGGCATGACTTTTTAAACTAATTTGATACTGATTTCAGTTTGGCAAAAGCTGCTAAGATGAGGTAAATGAGAGCATTCTGAAATTCAAAATTTATTTTTTATACTCCAATATTATAAAAAGTCATCTGATTGTATTGTAAGCAGTCTGGGAATTGTGTCTGTTAAGACAAGTACATTTAAGAAATTAGTGGTCTGTTCTTATCTTTTCAAGTAGGTAAACATAGGATCCATTCAATATATATTTGCTAGTGACTAAAATCTTGAATCAAGGTTTCAAAACAAACAAAACCATTAAAGTTTTAATAACTTTATGTTCAATATTTTGTTTGTATCTGACCTTTCAACCAGATCCACATTTTCTGCTTGCTATGTTATCACTACAGGAATTTTTACCATTTTTTAGGATAGGAATAGATAATAGTAACCTCCAGCACCTCTTTCCCCCATCACACATACTGTATACCAGTGATGGCAAACCTTTTTGGCACCAAGTGCCAAAAAGGGAGCACTTCATGCGCGCTCATCTGGGCTGAGACCAGGAATAGGTGTTGCCTAGGGGCATGCACGCACCAGAGAATGTACTTGCGGTTTCTTCAGATTACTGCCAGCAAGTCTTCAGGTTACTGCCGCGCATGTGCATGTGCTGATCAGCTGGCCAGTGCACATGCTCATGCCGGAAAATGGAAGATCAGCTCTTCCGATTTCTGGCACTGATGCAAGCACAAAGGCTAGCTGATCATCACACACGCAAGTGTGCCAGAAACCCGGAAGAGGAACGGGTGACATTGCATGTGCCAGGCGACATGGCTCCACATGCCACTTCGGGCACGCATGCCATAAGTTCACCATCACGGCTGTATACTGATGCCCATGTTTGAAGCTCTACCTCTAAAATACTATTTTCTATCCCATATAATCTTAAACTCTTCTGTGTCATTAGTCTCTGTGCTTTGCTCTAATCTGGAAATATCCCCAGATCCAATTATCTACAGTGTGAGATACACCCTTTCCCTTTCAACAAATGGTCACTGCCCCTGTATAGCCATTTCATCTTGAGCTGCTTAACTGTTATGATCTCTCCTTCCTTTCCTCTGTTTCCTCCTCCAGCCAACCCAGCAACCATCTGTAGAGACTATGGAGATCTGTAACAACTTTGGGTTACCATGCATTTTTTCTGTAACCTCATTCAGTTCCACTCTTACTTCTCTCAATGGATGTTCTTTGGGGTTTTGCCCCTGACTAAAATACTGTCTTTTTATCCTGGCTGTGTGCTGCAATGGGTCCATCTCCCTCCTCTTTTTTTAAAAAAATGTTTAAAATAGGCCTATAGAAATACAACTACAAAGTTCCAACAAATGCTATCTTTACTTTTTTGTTTTTGTAAATCTAAACCATTAGCTTTTTATTGCCACCATAAGGTTTCTTTAGACCCACAGACAAAGAAAGAAATGAAGGACTAATGTACTCCCTTTAATTACTGTAGCATTGGAACAACAATAATACAATTAGGGGAAAAGAAAAGTGTCAAAGAAAAGAATGGAGTTAAAAAGTATGAAGCCACCCGTGATGCAAACATCTGGAAAAGCAAGAAAATGAATGGGGAGAAAATGATCCCTAAAGGGAGAAGAGAGGCATTGATAAATCCACCCATTGGGAGGCTAGCCAATGAGGCTTGCCTTCCTTGAAAAAAAATGGGAAGAGCAAGAAGCCAAGGAACAGCCAATCAGCACATATAATCCAGACTGTGAATCAAACCAGAACCAGACCATTGCAATCCAGAGTGAAATATTTAAATGTTGAATATCCCAGAGTAGCACAGAAGACAAAACAGATTAGGCTCTTCTGCACAATTGGTCTTTGTGACATAAATGCTTCAGGGCAAAATGTACTTAATTGTAATATAGGATGGAGCAACAAATGGCAGCAATTGCTCTCATTATTTCTTAACTTTTTTTAAAAAAAAGCATAAGCCAAACAGAATAGCACACAAGAAGCTTAGAAAACATTATCCAAGTTCTTGAAATGAAGGGAGGCCATCTCTAAATTGCAGTTTGATTGGAGAACAAAAACAACATAGCTCCCAGTGTTATCCCTGACCTTTTTAATTTACTATACCAAGAAGAATATTCAGTAGGGTTAAGGGCACCCCCCCCCCCAAACTAACTCATAGGCTTATTTACAAATGCTTGACATAGTCATACAGAACTGCTTATGTTTTTTGCAGTATAAGGAGCAATCACTTTATATTTCTTCCTCAGTTGCCCTCAGTTGCAGCCCCAGTAATAATTGTCTCTGTTACAGAACCAAACAGGGTTGGAGAGAGCTGTGGAAGTTTCTGGCTGTTGCTATTTCTGTCCTATTGTATTATGATTAGAAAATCTGAGAACAACATACTGTACATATCTGGAGATAAGAAGGCAGGCATAATACCACAAACAGCAAGAGATATATGTTCACAAGGAGGTTACAAGTACAGGTAGTCCTTGTTTAATAACCACTCACTGCAATGTTTACGATGGTGGGGGAATGAAA
Organism: Ptyas mucosa; assembly: GCA_012654045.1. Classification (NCBI taxonomy): domain Eukaryota; kingdom Metazoa; phylum Chordata; class Lepidosauria; order Squamata; family Colubridae; genus Ptyas; species Ptyas mucosa. The sequence continues at coordinate 6,441,876 of WNWU01000162.1, read as the reverse complement.
TGATTACAAGCCCTCATGTTTGCAGTCACATCACAGTCACATTTTTGCCATTTTGGCCTAGTCAGCCAGTTCACAATTATGATTACACCATCCTGCAATGACATGATCATCATTGTAGCAACCTTCGCTGCTCACTTCCAACAAGCAAAGTCAATGAAGAAGTTAACAGGAGGTTGCAAATGACAACCACATGACATCACACTTAATGATACCATGGGATTCACTTAACAATAGCAATAGCACTATTAGAGTTATATACCACTTCACAGGGCTTTACAGCCCTCTGTAAGCAGTTTACAGAGTCAACATATTGCCCTCAACAACCTGGGTCCTCATTTTACCTACTTCAGAAGGATGGAAGGCTAAATCTTGAGCCTGTTGAGATTCGAACTGCCAAATTGCAGGCAGCTGGCAGTCAGCAGAAGTAGCCTGCAGTACTGCATTCTAACCATTGCGCCATCACGGCTCAGCAACCAGAATTGCCATTGTACATAGGCACAGTCATATGACATTTACACTGCATCACATTGCGATGGCATTGCAGGTCCCAATTACCATTGTTAAGTGATGATATGAGTGAGAAGTTGAAGCTACTTGTCAGTGATTCCAACTATACTGAAACTGCCTCATGAAGATTTGCAAATGACACCAAAGATCATCTGCCCCATTAACTCAAATATTCTAAGGGCTTCTAGACTTGTTTTCTTACAGCTTTAATCTTTATAAACAACTATTTTAAGTCAATGCACTCTAAATTAAAGTCATTTAAAATCAATACTATTTTCTTCCAATTAATCAGCTTAAGACTAGAGAGCAGGTTCTGTTAAGGCTTCACTGAATCCTGGCAGTTTTTATTTCCTTTTATTTTCTCAATTGCTAATTGACTTATGGAATTAGAAATAGAGAAATGCAATAAACAAACAAGCAGATGAACAAATAACTACACAAAACCATTAATTAAAATATAAGTTGTGTGCATCAAATTTGAGTGTGTCTACAAGTACCTAAGGGAGGTTAAGGTAAAATCAAAATAAGCAGTGACCCCTAGTTTTCCGACACTTGCACAAAAAAGAGGATCAAGAAAACAAAAATAAATTTGTATCCAAACAGTACCACAAATGACTTCAAAGAGAAAATAGTGCATGCGTATTTCCTTTGTATCACTGATTAAACAGTTCTGCTGAAAAGTTGGCATCAAGCTATACCATGACTGAGTCTATACTATTATTCTCTTCTTTTAATTTTATTTTTATCTTTATTTTTAAGAATTAAATTTAACTAAAGTTTAATTTCCTAATTTTCTCTTGTGTGTGAGAAAAAAGCTGGACCAGATGGCTGCAACTGCTCATCTCTAATAGACCCAATGGGCGTCTATCTCAAATTGAATTCTTCTGCAATACTATTTTGGGCTCTGTAGTATTCTGGGAAAATGAGAATGTTGATTACAGAATTCGTATTTCCAATGGTAAAAGGAAGAACATCTGTGCCTTACATCACTGCTCAATTGAGGACCATTGTCTTCCTTCCTACAGTACACTAAAAACTTCCTTTTTATGACCCTGTAATCCCTTAAATTAGGGTTGGGGCAACTGAATGGATCTGAGCATTTACTAACCAGATGCCCTTCTTGACACCATGCAGAGTTCACAGCAAATATTTTTCTAGGAAAAAAACATCTGCCATTACTTAGGATTGAAGTCTCAACCTTCCAAGTGGGTGGTGAGTGTCTTCACCACTAGACCACCACACCTTTCTATGTTTTGCTTCCTACTACCCACTTTTATTGTCCTCATCAGAGGTATATTTGGCCAGGTACATGACTTCAGATCAGTGTTAATGTAAACCTCATATTTTGGATATAAGGGTAATTATTTTGTCAATATTTCAAATGTTCACACAAGAAAGAACTGTTTGCAATACATTGTGTTGTAACATTGGGCCCTGTTTAACATTCCAACATTATAATGATTATGATTTAAATTTAATTTTATATGCTAACTGACTCCCAGCAATTTGGGATGGTTTACAAATGATTTAAAACATGAAAACATGACAATAAAACAACAGGAAACAAACAAAAAAAAAAGATAAAGATGGTAGAATGGCAAACCAGGTAGAAACAATAGAAAAAGAAGCCTAAGTTTAAAGGATGCTTCAGGCATCCCCACCAAAGGCCTTAATAAAGAGCCAGGTCTTCAGATCCTTTTGAAACACCAGTAAGATGGGGGCCATTTACATTTTTGGAGGAAACCTCATTCCAGTGGGGAGGCACTGTGACAGAGAAGATGTGCTTTGCTTAGTTATGATTCAGACTCTGCCAACCCTGACAGACTGAATCAGCCAGGCAGACACTATGGGAATTGTAAACATTGGGGTTGAAGAAAGAACTTGACTCAGAAAAGGAGGTTTTATTCAGAAGTTGCCTTTAATCACAATTCCTCCCTCTTCATCTGACTCTGTTTCTCACAAAGGAAAGACATTTTCTGTCTTCTACAGTCAATAAAATTGTGAAATTAGAAAAGACCATAGAACAAACTAGTTTAAATCTCTGCAGTTTCCAGGAAAGCCAAATCTTACCATCAGCAAATGAAATTTTGTTATATTTAAGAGAAATCTAATAGGTGCAACTTTTACCCATTGTTTCTGACTCAGGTTTCTTTACCATCAACTTCCCCATGAAAGCCTTTTATGTACCTGAATACCAGATACTGAGAAGTTTTCCCTTAGTCTTCTTTAATGCAGATTAAACATCTCAATTTTCTTCATCTTTTGCTTAGAGATTGTGTCCTTAAATTCCTATATTATCTTTGTGTCCTCTTCCTCTGAACCTAATTCTTTAATATACCTCTAGAAATGTATTGCCCAAAACTGTATAGAGTACTTCAGGTGTAATCTTACCAAGTTGAATAAGAAGTCCATGCCTTTCATACAGTGCCTTTTCTAACGCAGCCCAGAACTATGTCAAACTTTTATGAGTTGTAATATGCTGTGTCTCATGTTCAACTTGCTATTAATAATCCCATCCGACCTATGAATTCCTGATTACATGTGTGTACCACATTCTTTCTCCTTAAATATATCATGAATGAAGATATTGAAGGACATCTTGTTCCTCTTAGCCCAATCTTCCAATTGGTCCAGATTGGATTGAAAACTTGTTATGTCAGCCTGGGTATTGGCCAGATTTCCTTATGTTATGTCATCCACAAGTTTGATAAGTAGCTTATTATTCTATTATCCAGATCATTAATAAAAATGCCGGATAATATTGGTCCCAAAAGAGATCTCTTTTTAAGCTGACTAATTATTGTTCTCCAATTCAATACAGAGTTATGAGTGCTGGCCCTCTGACTACAACTAGCCAGCCAATTTTATGTTACCATTCCAATCATATTTTAACGATTTTCAACTTTGGAGTAGACATTCTATTAGATACTTAGATTGGAAAGTTGAAATCATCTCAAAAGAAGGTAATGACAAGCCACTTCTGAAAATCTAGCCAAGAAAATTGCATGGACTTGTTTATATAGTCACTAAGTGCCCAGATTGCCAGCCCCTCTAGATAAATCATAGGAAATCAATTCCACATTAAAACCAGAACTACACTTTATTTAGATTGGCTACAATTGGCAAAATCTGGCAAGTTTGATTGTACTCTGTCTCATCTCCTTCTTATATATACTTCAGTAAATCAGCCTGTGTCACATCTGAATAATATCTTGTTCTTCAAGATTTAAGGAATGTTTCCCTTTTCCTAGGTAATATTTCTTTTATATTTTTGTCTGGTCTGCTCCCTGACTCTCTACAAGTTGGATTTGAAGAACCAAAAGAACAATAACAAAATTCCCTTTATTCAGTAATGTTTTTGCTAAAGAAATTAGGAGACTTATCTAAGATGACCTATTTTTTGACAAACCTAATGCTGAGTCCTAATAATCATGGCATTGTTTCAAAGATGCTTCCAAATGACCTACTTTATAATCTGCTCAAACATTTCCCCAGGTACTAATGTTATGTTATACTGGGATTCTCTTCTTTCTTGAAGAGAGTTCATTTGCTATTGTTCAGTTCTGTGGCTTCTGGGTTTTTTAGGATTCCTCAAAAATAACTGATAGAAATCCTAAAAACAAAGAAACTGCTTATAAATTGTTCTATAGGTGGCATCTACCACCGGCGTGCATTTCTAAAATGTTTCCCAGTACATCTCCACTCTGTTGGAAATGTAAACCGCATAAAGGGACATACTATCATATATGGTGGTCATGTCCCAAAGCTAAAAAATTCTGGAACAATATAAAAATGCAACTGGAACAAATAATAACTCAAAAGGTACCGTTAAAATCAGAAACTTACTTATTAGGAATACCTACAAGCAAATATGAAAAAGAAGTAATATATTTAATAACACACATTTTGACTGCAGCAAGAATCACATATGCACAAAATTGGAAACAAGAAGAGGTCCCGACTCAAGAGAAATTAATATCCAAAATTATGGAATGCGCTGAGATGGATAGACTCACCAAGGAGATCCAAGGAAAGGAAGAATCTGAATATTATCTGGTCTGGCAAAAGTGGTATAAATGGTTAGAGGGAAGTGGGGAAAAAAAAGAGAGAAGAGAAGAAGAAAAAAAGAAAAAGTAAATAAAAGAAAAGATATCAATAGAGTAAAATAAATTTTTACATCACATGAAATTTAAGAAAGAGACACCAGATATCAATAAAATAATATCATTATATAAGGTGAGAAAAGTAATATATACTTAAGAATATAGGATATTGATATTGTAACAATTCAGATATTATAGGTAGATGTCATTAAGAAGACGCTTGTTGTAAATTGTTTTACTTGCATTTATAAATGTATTACATTGTTTCTTAAATTAATAAAAGTTTTTTTAAAAAAATTAAAAAAGAAATCCTGAAAGCTGTTCAACCAGTTTCTTCAGTATTCCAAAATCCATGTCACGGAAGCCTAGGAGTTTGATGATATTCAAATAAACTAGAAATTCCCTTGTCTGATTCTTTTTGCCCCAAAGCCTCCCTTTTGTTCCTAATCTCTGCTACTTAGACCACCATTTCCTTAAATATAGAGATAAGAGCAAAACAGGAATGGAGTTTCTCTCTTTTCTCTTGATCATCTGTTAAGACTTTTTTTTCCTAAGCAGCATAAGCACTAAGCTTATCGTCCATCTTTACCTTCTTTATGCTGTTGATATATTTGAAGAAATCCACCTCCCTCAGTTGTTCCTCTCTTGATAGCCTTAGCTTATTTTCTGCTTTTGCGTTCCTGATTTCATTCCTTCATTCAGCTAAAGCTTTATAGACTTCCTTAGTATCATTTCCTTCTGATTCTAGTTAATATTCTTCTTTAGTCTCAACTTCTTTGCAAGATGCTTTTGCAAAGCCACATTGGCTTTTTTAGATACAGCTTAGCTTTCTTCCTCACTGTTATTGTTTGAAACTTCAAACAATATTATTATTAATTATTAAAACCCTCTATGTCAATGCTGAAATGGATCTAGGCTGAAACAACTATCTTTTCATTTCTCAACTTACCTCACAGCAGGGGAGCAAGGGAAGAGGCTTGGAATGTCAGACCAGACAATAACAACAGATTGTCCTGTGGGAACCAAGGTCATCTCAACAGGTGCTGGCCAGAGATTGGAAGGAGTTGCCAGGGAGACGCCAGAACACCCAATTGGACAATGTGACCTGTGACAAGGAGGGAGAGGAATATATATTCTTTAATTATACTAAAACCATGGGAAAAGGTTAAAGTTGGTTTTGCTTTCATGCATGCCAAAGTGATGTACTCAATAAAACAGTTCTTTGAGAAATCTGATTGTCTCAGAGTGATGACTTGGTTGGGTTCATCAGTTGGAACCTTGACACTCTACCAGAAGACGTACTCAATTTCAATACCTTTTCTTTTAATGTCCTTTTCTCCTGACATCCTTCTTACAAATTTCCTTAGTTTATTGAAATTGGCTTTTTAAAAAATCGATGATTTGTACTTGACTGGAATGGGTGTGAGAATTCATTTGCTCTTTACCAACCTATTTGTTAAACTCAAGAGCTCTAACCATGCATGTTCACTTATATCCTCATCATTTTAATTTTCTGTCAACTCCTCCTTTTTAGCTTCTTCACATGCACTTTGACTTGCATTAATCCAGGTGAGTCTATGATGCTGTAGAAGACTTTTAAATAATGTGTTATTTCCCATTTTCAGTCTCCCTTTTATTTTTTTTGTATTTTCTCTGTTAAGTTAGTAATTTACAACAAAAATTGTTTTGCTGCTGTGTTCATCCCATTACCTGCCAATTTATAACTCACCAAAGGTATTACATTCCTATCCTTCCCCTCTTGCATTCTGGTTTAAAGCACTCCTGCCAAAGTTAACCAGCCATCATCAAATATATCTTCTTTCTTTTAGCAAGAACAATTCCATCTCTGTAAAACAGTTCCCTCTTCTTGTCCTTGAAATTTATACTGCTTATGAAAAACTACTTGCACCACTTTTGCAAACAGGAGTTCACTTGAAAATGTTTCATTTCTCTTTGCTGAAATATTCTGTTAGATGGGAAGCACTACCTGAGCCAAAGCTCCTTTACCTTCCTTCTCAAAGCCATGAAATCACCCTTGATATGTTGGAGGTCATGCCACATGGTATCATTTCTGCTCACAAGGATGAGGAGAAAAGGTCTGTGATAAGCTCTGTCAATCTTCCTGTCACATCTCAGATTTCAGATCAGCATAAATGTCAAGATGAAAAAACTAGATGACAAATGGGAGCTTCTGTGCTGTTCAAGAGGGAGTCACCTACAATCATCATCTTTCTTTTCTTATCCTTGATGATTTGGTAATGCATAATTTTGACTGGGAACTAGTGACAGAGCTTCAGTTGTGAGGTCTTCATCTTGAGAGATGGTACTCTGGCCTCCAGATCACTAATCTTTGCTTTCATAGCTTCTGCTGTATGCTCACTTTATGTAGTCCACTTTAACTTCTGGTAGAAGGGCAGACATGGCCAACCTCATCTCTCACTGTGATATCTCCTCTAGGAGATATCTAGGAAGAAAAAAAAAGACTAAATATAATTGTTAAATATTGCATGCGATCAAAATGCACAAGAATTTGTGGTTCAGAAGGCAGAATATGCAGATGTTCCGTTTGTGTGTCTGATCCTTGTCCATTCCATCTTTCAGGTTTTCTTAGTATTTGGGTTCTGCCTTTTCTCACTTTGGCTCTCTTTCTGAGCTTTGAATAATCTACAGAATGTATATCTGTGATGCATTTATTTTGTGTCAGGACAAATGAGATATATGAGCATCAAAAAGTGAATATGTCAGCATTCCAACAGATGTCCCTCTCTTCCTTAGAAGGAATGTTAAAAACAAATGCAAGCTAATGTAAACTAAGAACAAGAAAAGAAAAATAAATAAATAAAAGAAAGTTAAAGTGTAAGAAGGAACAAAATAATAGAAAAATTAAAAAGAACAAAAAGATACAAAGAAATGGCATCTGCTCCAAAAATCCATAATGAGTTTCCATCTGCAACAAATATAAATATTGTTTTTCCACTGATCAAAGAAGTCAGTTTGGTCATGTTAGCAAGTTCCATTATCCTCACTAGTCATTTCTCCATTGTCCGTCTTTGTGCTTTAAATCTCAAACAACATTCTTATTTTCTTCATCCCAATTAGAGATAAAATATCCAATTCTTTTTTTAACTCCCTGCCTATAATTTCTGTCTTACTCTCCAGAATGTCCACTTTGTCATTCATTTGTTTTAAATCTCCAGATATTACAGAGCTTTCCATCTCCTTAATACCTTCTTTCCTCTTTCACCTTTACAAATCTTTGATCTATTCTTTTTCCCCCCAAAAGCTATCAATGTAGTATTAAGTGATTTAGGTAACTTATTGTCTCATTCCTCAAACATTTTCTGAAGTAAATCTGTGATAATTCCTCTCTCTGCCAATTGCTCTAGGGAGTCTCTCCTCTCTTCTGCTGTTTTTGCTGCTTTTGTCATGGTTGTCATTGTAATATTACAGCCAAACGTAAAAGTATCTCAGTTGCATGAGAAGGAATAAAAGGCAAGCTTGTCATTCCCCATTTTGTCTGCCAATGCCCTTAATACTTTTGTCTCAAAATGGCACTCTGTAGTAACAGTCAGCATCAGAGTTTAGCTCATATTACATTTTGTTTTGTTTTGTATAATTCACCAATTGTCTGTATTCTTATTAGTAAACAAAAAACATTCCCACGAAGGCCTGCTACATTTGTCTGTTTTAATTCCAATTTGTTCAAGAGCACTTTCACAAAAGTAATCTTTGAAAATAACTATCCCCTTTATTCATTTTAAACTTTCTTATAGCCACTCATTATTAGGCTTTTTGCCCAAAGTTCTTGAGTCTTTAACCCTTCCACCCCTCTTTTTTTCTTTGTAATTCAGAAAGAATGTCAACTCGCCAAAGTGAAATTCTCTTATCTTGCCACTCAACAATCTCTATTTAACTATAAGATAATTTCATCTGAAAAATTTAAGAAATGAGGTTTATGTGAGCCTTGTAAGCTTGATTGAAATTCATTGCTTCCAGCTATTCAACTCACAAGTCAACCATTAAAACCTCAGTTCCTCCTCTACTCAGGAAGAGAAACTGTCCAGAATGCAAGTGGACAATCTCACAATTTCTCCTTTATCTAGAAAGACTGTGCTAATCAGAATTCACTCAATCACATACTGATCTGGGCTGCAATGCTGTCCCCACTCATTGAGGAACATCACATCCACCATAAATTCTTGCTGGAAGCCACAATTTCTGAAGACCTTTTAGAAACCTGCTCAAATCTCTGTGCTCTGCAGATAAGAAGTGCGGTCATGTGAACTGCCACTTCTGACATAAACATTTGGCAAAGCTTTGTAGCTATGAATGGTAAAAAAATATCTTTCCCCACCAATCCATTTGCAATAGCAGTTGAAAGAATATGTTTCTTTCTATTTATTCCCTTTTCCCCAAACTCTTGCAAACAGAAAATTCAAGATATGATAAAAAGCAACAAGAAAACTAGGCAAATACTGATAACCATGTCTAAAGAAATGGTTATTATCAAATGTCATTATTTCTTGCTTTTCAAATCCCTCAGAGGAGGGTTTTTTTTTTAACAGCATTTCTTTGAGGGAATTCCAAGTTACAATGACCTTTTCATATCAACCTGAGGACAAAAATTTACATGAAAAGGAAAGCTTGTTTTTTTTTTTAAATTCAAAGAACATCCCTTCCCTGCTGGATGTAATAAAATGTCAGCCTGGAGCCTGAGGTTCGTACCAAATATTTATACATTCCAGATTTCCAGATGTAATTAACAATGAACCTACCTAGCTATGAAAAGAGAAAGGTAGAGAAGATGGAAAGAAGATGTTCACATTCAATAGAAATCTTTATAACTGATTTATTGTCAAGGAGAAAGCTCCTTAAATCTCATAAAAATCAACCACAAATATCTAACTTCAAATAGAAAGCCTATAAGTAATGAAAGAATAGATAATGGTTTCAAATGCTTCAAGTAGTTACACTATTTTAAGCAATATTATAAAGCAAAGAAAAAAATCTTAATTAAATTATATTTGATATATAATGCACATGCACAGACACACACACTATCTATTGAGCAGTCCTGCATCCCCCCCCTTTTTTTTTGTTTAGGATGCTCACAGTTAAAATTGTCCAGGTATTCTGAAATTGGTGTGTTGATTGAGTGATTCAGACACTTTTTGGTAAGGTTGCATGGATATCTACTGAGATACTCATAATTGGATACCTTTGGAAGAGGAAAAGTGAGCAACTTTGGAAATGGCAAAGTGACTTCATATCTATTGGAATCAAGTGTGTGTAGGGTTGTATGAGAAGGAGAGTGTCAGAACTGCCATCCTGAGCTTCAGCCTCGCTTTGCTAGATGCAGCGGTGGGTTAGTCCGGACCAGTTCGGGCTAACCGGTAACTCTAACAATCAGCTGGGAGTGAACCTTGGATAGTACAGTGGTCTAAAGCCCTGTTATTAACATCAGCTGCCTGCAATTATTGCAGGTTCGAATCTCACCAAGGCTCAAGGTTGACTCAGCCTTCCATCCTTTCTAAGGTAGGTAAAATGAGGACCCAGTTTGTGGGGGCAATAAGCTGACTTTGTATAAATATACAAAATTATGAAGGCTATTGCTTAGCGCATTGTAAGCCGCCCTGAGTCTCCGGAGAAGGGCGGCATATAAATCAAATTAAAAAACAAAAACAAAAAACCAGTTCACTCCGATGATCAGGTGGGTCTGCCCACCTGCCCCTGCACTTTACTGACCTATATCTTCTCAGCTGATTCACACGGCAGAGCGGATTGCCACACCTCAGCTGTGTTACTCCCCAGTAGTAATGCAGAAGGTAAGTTTTCATAAAAGAGTGTGTGCATGCACAGCAAGCATCAGGTGTATGTGTGCATGGAGTGCGCAAGCACGCATGAAGCGCACAATCACTGAACCAGTTGTTAAACCAGCAGTATCCCACCACTGGCTAGATGCCATCCTGCCATCAACTATGGGGGGGGGGGGAGCTACTGAGAAGAGGAAAACTGAAACTACTTATCATCCCTTCCTAAGACATTGGTTTATTGTCCCAAGGTCAGAAGCTTGGGAAGGAAAATGCAATGGCTCACTATCTAGCCCTCTGATCCAGAGACTGTTATCAAAACAATTCCTTTGAATATAACTGGACAATAGGGAGATAACAGGGTGGAGGAACAGGAAGGGGAAAGTTAACCAGAGAACCTTTGTGCACAAACTTTTAGTTCTGGCTTGGCTGTACTCTAACCACTTGGCTTTTAGTAAAAGTATACCTTTTGCAGAAATGGAGTCGAGGGTCTTTCTTTCCTAAGAACCCAAGCCAGGGCAGGTGTGACAGAGAGAGGTTCACAGCTGTCTTTCCCAAACTTCTTTTTTCCCTGATCCATAAAGTTTCTCTCTAAATGAATATTTCACAGAACAATATTTGTGGAAATAAATTAGAAATTACATTTTCAAACCATGAATAGTTGGATACGAACAGACTTTTTTCTGATAGTAGGCCAATTTCCACCATGCTTTCATCGGTTTGATGCTGTCATACCACATTGGGAACCGGTCCTATGAGTGATTTATACAATACAATCTTCTCTCATGCAACTGCTGAGCCTCTGGCAGATGTGGCCCAGCTGTTATTATAACAGGCATCATCCCCTGGCACTGTTAGAACAAAAAGCGTAAATGGCAGTTAGAACCACTTTGCACAGAAAACAGTTTTTGCAAATGTTTCCAGAAGACATTTTTAATTTCCCATAGAAAGAAACAAAGCTCGTTTTCTTTTGTAGGTTCAAAAGAATGTATTATGTTTGGTGAGTATTTAAAGGGTCTGTTTTCTTACAAGGTGCAAAAACATCATTCTATCTTCCTTGCATAGGACATGAAATGATGGAAAATCTACACTATATCATAAGAAAAACCTAAGGAGCCAAAGTTTGGAATAATCTGTAATTTTTAATCAACAAAGAATAAAAAAAAAATTCTGGAATGCAACTGGGATTCTAATTCAAATCAAAGCAAACTGAACACATGAACTGGTTTAAGAAAACACCTATAAGCATTTCCAGAAGATTGGTGCTGACAATATAGAAGAAGAATAGTGTTTTTTCCAACTATCTTGGACACTTTTTTTTTTTAAAGACTGTCTGCTTCTCTATTTTTATTAGTGTTTTGAGTTGTTTTTTTTTAAAAAAAGCAGTCTTCTTAACTTTGGATGCATCATGGGATCCTTTAGTTTTCTTTTTTCTCCATCTATTGCTTCCAACTTTTCAATTCATGAAAATTTCAGATGTGTGTGTGTATGTGTGTGCGTGTGCATGTGCATGTATGCATGCATGTCAATAGGAAGGTGCTGAAGGAAAAATAAAAACAATGAAAATCTTAGGAGGAAGTAACAAAGCCCTTTTGGATATCTTGATACTAGAGAGATACAGTAATCAGAGCTTAATTTTACTTGCAGATTAGATTTCAGAACCACCAACCGGCTTAGAGAAATATTAGACTGGATCCTTTATATGAAAATCCTCATTTTAAAGGGCACAACGTATTCTAATGTTTGTTTGTCTACATACACACATAGAAGAAGAGAAAGAAGAAACACAGTAGTTGTGGATGCACAATGAGTTTTTGACTGAACTAAGAGTTAGAAGGACTATATAAAGAAAATGAAAGATGACGACACCTGAGCATATATAAAGACTTGTGTAGTGGGTGTATGTATGTATTTTCATATATACACACACATTTAATTTTAATGTTTTTATGTTTCCAGTCTTAGCATTAGATTGCAACAATCTACCACTCATATTTAAAGACTAGAAATTGGTACTTTGCTTTGTCACTTACTATCTCCCCTTTTTAAATAAAAACATGTTTTAAACATTGAGGCCATATGGGCAAGTAGCTTATAAGTTGGAGCATTGTGGACCCATTGTAATACATATACACACTATGTGACCCACCTTGAATTAGACATTATAAAGGGAGATGTGGTCACTTTCCAATAGGACTGTCAGTTGTTGTCAGCACAGAGACTACAACAGGAGAGAAAACTGAAGGCTGTAGCGAGAATGCTGGGCTATAAACCCTATTGTTACTGATTGACTTACCCTTTCCCACTTACTGTGAACATTTTCATGCTCCTCACTGTTAGCTGTGATTAAACATTGTTTTATACAATCTAAATTGCTCTACAAGGCCATAAATTGAGATCTAATATTCATGATGGTGAGATCCATATTTTATAACTTCTGAGTATAATGGCCCAGAACCGTCACTGTGCCCGGGGAAAGACAAGCATAAAACAGAGCTGGAGTGGATACTCTGTAAATGATAAGGGGCCAATAAATACAGATTCAGCTGGAGGTTTGCATAAATGTTGCTTGGGTACTGTGAAGTATGGCTGTCTCTCATAATGTAAATAATTAAAAGGAAAATATATATCAACCAAATATAAAAAAGCAACAAGGCCTTTGGCAGTGTGTTTCTCCCGCACAAAAAATTGTAACTAGAGTTCTTGAAAATGGATGAAAAATGCAAACATACCCAACTGTAGAGCTTGGGACCAATACAGATAACAAAATGAATCAACAAAACATGAAATGTGACCTGCCAGGTGCTTAATAGTATTGTGTGAATATTCACTGGCACAAATAGGACTGTAATTGTCAACTGCCTGCCATTTATCAGTATTAGGCATAAGGAAAACTCTGTGCAGTCAACAAATAGTTGGCATTGCCTACTTTCTTATCCTTCAAAGTCACATAGCTTCTTGTGGCCAACTTCTAACCTTTTTGTATTTGAGCTGCTGGGACTGCTTACATCCATTGCTTCTTCTAATAGCTATAATATTTGCATAACTAAAATATAAACATCCAGGGTAAAATCACAAGAAAGCACATAATCATAGAAGCAAGCCATAATACCATGAAGCCCTTCCCCATGTAAGAAAAGGCTTAAGATCAAACACTTGAGGGTGACATACTAAGATTTTCATAAGCCACATCCCGATAGTGCAGAATATTCCCAAGACTGATTTTCCACAAATTGACTTTCTCCCCAACCATTTTTAGTGTTTACAATTACAATTCCCAGAATCCCTATCCAGCATGAACCAAAAAATATTATAACAGTCCATCTCTGTACTGATATTATGTAGCAATAGCAATAGCACTTAGACATATATATACCGCTTCACAGTGCTTTACAGCCCGCTCTAAGCAGTTTACAAAGTCAGCATATTGCCCCCAACAATCTGGGTCCACATTTTACCCACCTCGGAAGGATGAAAGAATGAGTCAACCTTGAGAGAAGTTGGTGAGATTCGATCTGCCAAACTGCTGGCAGCTGGTGATCAGCAGAAGTCGCCTGCAGTACTGCACTCTAACCACTGCATCACCATGGCTCTTTCATGTAGTATTATTATGGTTCGTTACCCAGTCAGCCAGATGTTCAAGCTGGAATTGGCATTTTTATCCACATATTAAGTCCCTCCCAAGGATTTGGGATAGGCAAATGTGGATGTTCGATGGTGTTAAAGTTTTTTTAAAAAAATATCAATTGTCTATTTTTTAACCTACAAATTGGTGTCTTTCTCCTTTTTGTTTGTAAAGATGCAATTGAACTTTCTGCAAACTATCAGGCATATTTAGTAAAGCCCAACTTAGAATATCATAAAATGGGCAGGCTTGAAACTTCCATTGGGTCAAAAGGATTTGCATGTTGTGCAGATCATATTATGTTCTCAACCAGGTGTCCAGGGATGGAAGGTGATGAACAGAAGAAGTAATCTACCTTCTCCAGGAAGTGCTGCTCTCCCGACTCCCCCGAATGGGATGTTCTCATTAGTAATAGATTTCTTACCACTTCTTTACCATCTAAGCTTTTAGCTGCATAACTATATAATAGCAGATTTAAATCTTTGATCACAGGTTGAAAAATTTATTATATTTGAGAGAAATTCATGTTATTGAAAGGGATTTTGAAATAGCTGCTAAAGTCCCAATCCAGAGTAAAGCAAAACTTCTTTTCAACATTGATGGCTTCTTTTTTTGTCTTTCTAGTTTCTTACTAGATAGACATATATTAATTCAGTCCAATTCTTAAAGTGCTAGTAGTAGTAGGAACTTGCACTGGAGACAGATTGAAAATGGACAAAATATACTGCAGTCTTATACAATTTTAGCACTGCACATATACTTTCATTACAAAATACAATGTTCTTTTTTTAAAAAAAAGAAATGAAAGAGATAACATTCTTAGCAATTTCAGTTATTACTTGGAGAATTAATTTAGGTCAATATATTTCTCAAAACTAATAAACATAATCATTGCTTATTCCTGCACATCCCATTGTACGGAAAACTGAAAATTCATTTTAAAAATTCATTTACTGTTATAGAAAAAATGCCATCATGCTAGCCCATTAGACTTTCTTAGACTTTCTTAATATTTAGACAATATGGCCTTCTGTACCACAACAACAAAAGTATTCAAACATGCTAATCGACACAAATCTAAAAACTGGAGGAAGTACATATGTGCAGTTTTCTGAATGCCTGCAGGTATTCTGTTTTTTTTATTTTTTTATTCTTTTTTATATGCCGCCCTTCTCCGGAGACTCAGGGTGGCTTACAATGCATTAAGCAATAGCCTTCATACTTTTGTATATTTTATAAAAAGTCAGCTTATTGCCCCCACAAACCGGGTCCTCATTTTACCCACCTTAGAAAGGATGGAAGGCTGAGTCAACCTTGAGCCTGGTGAGATTCGAACTTACAGTAATTGCAGGCAGCTGGATGTTAAATGCTGCCTTGTAGGAGACATTAGCCTCCTACGCCACTCCGGCT
This sequence comes from Ptyas mucosa, assembly GCA_012654045.1. Taxonomy (NCBI): domain Eukaryota; kingdom Metazoa; phylum Chordata; class Lepidosauria; order Squamata; family Colubridae; genus Ptyas; species Ptyas mucosa. The sequence continues at coordinate 6,426,421 of WNWU01000162.1, read as the reverse complement.
CCTGAGTGCCTGAATGGCGTTTGGAGGTAAGCTAAATATATCCAGCATAGATCACAGTGAGTGAACTTGCTTTATGTTTCAAAAGGAAGATAGGACTGTACTTCAATGGTCAAATACATTTTGTATGTAGAAGGGTGCAGAATCAGTTTGTGATGTCTTTATAGGGCTTGGAAAAACTCATCTGAAGTTCTGATCTCTTTCTCTCTTTCTCTCTCCCTGTCCCTGTCCCTGTCTTTCTCTCTCCCTCCCTCCCTCCCTCCCTCCCTCCCTCCCTCCCTCTCTCTCTCTCTCTCTCTCTCTCCCCTCTTAGCTGAAAATAAAAATCATCTGCACACTATAGGTACAGTTGAAAGTCAAGGAATAGTGAAAAATCTATCTAAGATTAAATATAAAGAAGACCAAATTAAGGACATTAGGTAGAAGAACCAACTTTAGAACTGACAATGAAGATATCAAATAGCTTTGGATAGCCTCTATCTTTAAGGATTGACCATCAATAATAAAGGAACAACTAGTCAAGAAATATGACATAGACTAGAAGATAGTAATGAAAGTAATGAAAAAGATATTCAGAAAATATCAGAATTTTGAAGGCAGTAGTTTTCTTGTGATAGTCTATGGATGCTGGTTGGACTGAAAAAGAAAGATAAAAATGTATTGACGCTGGCATTGGAGAGGATTCCTGTGAATACACAGATAGCCAAGAAAATGAACATCTGGATTATTGATAAAATGAATCAAGAGTTCTCACTTGAAACACAAATGACCAGGCTCATCTCAAATCATTTTGGACATGTTATGTGAAGACTCAGCTCCTTGAAACCTCTATTATGCTGAGAAAAAGGGAAAGAAAATTCACAAGAAGGTTTTGATTGCAGCAAACTGCAGCAGATTGGAAGACCTGAAGAGCCAGGTTGAAGATAATGTATCCTACAAAAGTTCTATGTGTATGATTGCTGAGAGTCAGCACAAACTTGATGGTATACAATCAAACAACCAATCAGTCCTGAAGTTATTGAAGCATGACTTTTTTGGGGGGAACTTTCCTGTGGTAATTTTGGCCACTGAATTTAGTATCAACTGCAGTTTCCTCCTTTATTTTCAAAGGCATACACAGCAAGTTCATGATTTAGAACATGTTGGCCATCTACTGCAAGACCCATTATAATTGCTACCACCATAATCAGACCAGGAGATTAAAGCTTCATCATCAACATTATAATAAATCAATAATAATCTTTAGTGTAAATTTAATTTAAAACTATATTTATTAAAAGTCTTTTTTAAAAAACAATCTAGTTTTTTAAATATTGTTTATCAAACCCTCAATGCTCTTCCTGATTTAATGTACTTGCTTTTTTTTTCTTACCCAGGTTTCAGAAACTATATACTGTATATGTATACTTTTTGATACTTTCATTCCTCTTTTCTAAAACTCTGGATTATTTCAGCTTCATTCTAGTGTCAATTTTTGTACTAAAACACCCTATTATTATGTTAATCCTTCTTTCTTCAGTTTGACACTTGGTTGACTTCCAGCATTCACCCATTGCCTTTTCATTGCCTGAGCTAAATTATGACCAACTAGATTAATTTCAGCACTGTGTGTCAGGCTTTGTGGCATAGGAATCAATGACTAAGATAAAAATTTTATTCTTTGTCTATAATAAACTGGTGCCTCTTATATGTATGATGTCTGGATGAATCTGAGTCATTTGGCAACTATATCTATTAAACTAGCTGCCCATTTCTGTTTTCACTGCCCTACTATCTTTCCTGAGAGTATTGGTTTAGGGCTCTTTCTCACGGCCACATTAATGTATTCTTCCAGTGTATAGAAAAGTAAGCTAGCACAAATTGCTTTGCCCTGATGGCCAAACACTATTCTGCCTCAGTGATTAAGCTGACAACCGGTGCTGTCCTTAGAGATTTAATGCTGAACAAGTTAGGGAAAGTTAATGAAAGTATGTAATTGGTGGATTTCCTGAAGGTGGGAAAAACATCCCTCATTTTTTCCTCTAATGGGGTGGGGCCAGACCTGAAGTGTAGAAGAGAGCTCTAAGGGAACTTATCAATAGGGTTTCCCTTTCAGCTTTAGAGGAAAGACACAAACTGCTCTAGAGATACTCTTATCACTCTTCCCAGTAAGCTATTAGGTCTGGGAGGGATGACCGGAGAAACAATCAGTTAGCTTGCTGGCAGCCATCAGCCGGCCTGAGAAGCAGCAACTATCAAGTGTTGGGGGGGGGGGTTAGTTTTAAACATATTGCATATTCAGAAGTGCACTACACATTGTAGAAATAGTCCTGCAAACAGTTGATGGGGGATAATTGCAAGAGACAATACAACATTCAATGGATAATTAGAACTGCAGAAAAAACAATTGCTACCAACCTGCCTTCCATTGAGGATCTGTATACTGCACAAGTCAAAAAGAGGGCTGTGAAAATATCTACAGACCCCTCACATCCTGGATATAAATTGTTTCAACTCCTACCCTCAAAACGACACTATAGAGTGCTGTACACTAGAACAACTAGACACAAGGAAAGTTTTTCCCCCAAATGCCATCACTCTGCTTAACAACTAATTCCCACAACACTGTCAAATAATTTACTAAGACTGTATTACTATTATTCTTCTCTTCCTTACTAATATCTATTTTTTCCCACTTATTACTATAACCATGTTGCTTGTATCTTTCAATTATATTGTTTTATTTGTTTGCTAGTACGATTTGATAGCTTACTAGTATCTTTTTATTCTTGATGAATGTATTTTATTCTCCTTATGTACACTGAGAGCCTATACACCTAAGACAAATTCCTTGTGTGTCCAATCATACTTGTCCAATATAGAATTCTATTCTATTCTATTCTATTCTATTCTATTCTATTCTATTCTATTCTATTCTATTCTATTCTATTCTATTCTATTCTATTGCTGTTTCCCACTTGAATTTCCTCCCAACACTACTGCATGCTTACCAGTTCCTTTTATAGATATTCTATTTCAAACACAGCATTCTCTTCTTCCAGAGCATCAATAAACCCATGTTTAAAAGTAGCCCCTGCAAATATTAAAGGCATGCTGTGGAAAGCAGAATATCTCCTGTTTTACTATGTCACCCCAACGGTGTTTTTTTGAATGGGTGGCAAACTTTGGGTGAGGGAACTGATCTTTTATCCACTAGTTCTGTGGTTGCATAGTTCAGTTCTGTGGGATCAGAGATTTGGAGGATTAAACTTTTCTCCATTTGCCTTTCTGTCCCTAGGTTGGGATGTGCACCTGCCTATTTTCTAATCCCAAAGAACATTTCCATGTGATTAGAAATTTAGAGATGGGAAAAAAGCTAGTTACCTCACTTTTTTCTCTTGCCTTCCTTCATAGCCTTGGCAGCCTGAAAATCACGTGCCGGGTCATGGAAGGGTGGCTGGAAAACCATAAAGACTTTAGTGTATACAAGAAGAAAGTTTGGCTTCAATGAATCAGTCACTGATGAGATATCAGAAGGGAGGAAGTATGTCTGCCTCAGCTTGAGCTGGTCAATAGGAACTGGGCAGCATCGCTTCTTCCTCAGCACTGTTAAAGAAGCATTGTCAATCGTGTGCAAGGCAAAAATTGCATTGGAGGAAGAGGGGGAAAGCTCCTTTAAAACTGGAAAAGCAGTCTTAAAACTGCTTTTACAGCAGGCTCAGGATGAGATGAATTTTGAGGATATGTCTCTTAAGAAGTTAGCAGGATAATAATATGAGGCTAAGACTTCATTGTACAAAACTGCTTCATATTTCCTTGCCAAATGTATTTATGCCACTAGTAAAATCAGAAAAATGGTGATTGCTCCTGCAACTTCACAAATGTGGAAATTTTAGACTGAAGTCTGATTTTAGCTTATGTGTCTGAGACCCAATCACCAGTTTATAACCAGAAATAGAAATGGATGGGAATTACGGTATCAGTACTAACAGCTATAGTGATTAGATTAAGAATTATAGTATTTGCCTTATTCTGTTACTTGATTGGATTCATTCAAGCCCAGAGTTTCTGATTTTGGCTATTTTGTTCAGTTCAAATTGTTGGGATGATTGTGCAAAGCTATGATGGTCAGGGATTGAAATAATATGTCTTCATCAATTTTACACACTGTTAATTTTGTTTTATATTCATTAGAAGATTATTCATAAATTAAGCCAATTCTTATTGCAAAAATGGAATAAAATATACCTCTTTTGTTTTATTTATTCATTCGTTAAATTTATATGCCACCCATATCACTATCAAGCAACTCTGAGCATCTTACAATGATATAAATAGCAATTAGAAAGCAATTAGAAAGTTAAAAACATTAAAACATTGAGCATTAAAAGTTGAAACATTGAAATTATGTTTATACTTAATCCTAATATTTATTTCATAACATTTATTATAATCATGCATTGACTTTGATCTTGTTATTTTTAGCTATTAATATTTGGCCTGTAATCCACCTGCATTTTAATTAACACCAGAAAGAGAGGCTGCTTAGACAAGCGAGTTCTTTCTATTAGCTTTGCAACCTGGCACGCTGCTTTGCTTTGTGCAAACTGTGAGATAACAAACTCCTTATTCTGACCCTTGTTAGATAATTATTTCCTGCTTTTGCCTTAGTAGACCCCCCCAATATTAGCTAGAAACTTCACTAAGTACCTAATATGTAACCTTCCCTTGCTAATACCCAAACTAAGCAACTTGGGGGGAGGAGGGAAAAGGAGATATTGAAGAAACCTGATTAAAGGAAAAGGCTCTTTTCATGACCATAAATTATGACATTATTTTTTTGCTGCTGTTCATACTCACCATGGCTGATTGGGGATGGGGAAAATCTCTCCAAAGCAGTAAGTATCTAGGATTAATATTTATTAATTGCAAATGTCCTGGCATAGAACATGGACTCATAGGACTGTAACGGACCTCTGAAGTCTCCAAGTCCAATCTTCTGCTCAAGACAGAAGAACTTATATCATCCCAGTCAAATGGTTTTTCAGTTTATTTTCAGTGAAGGAGCACCCACAAATCTGATCATCTGTATATTTCTTTTTTCAGTATTCAACCCACATAGGCTTAAAACTGGACAATATTTTTATTGATATATTTCCTTTTTCAGTACTTATCATTGTTACCCTTGCGACTGCTGACTGTACTTTTATATTGCCTACACCAGTGTTCTTCAAACTTGGCAACTTTAAGAGGTGTAGTCTCCTAGAATTTAGAGCTGACAGTTTAAATCCTATTCACTTCATATCATTTGGAAAAGAATCTGTGACCCTTTAAAAAAATGTTTAATATTACTTTATTATTTCAACTCTGCAGATCAAAGTTGCCCTGACTGAAATGAGGACAAGCTGGTTTAGAGAAAGATTTACAAAATGTGATCTATATTGTGATAGTGTTTATATTAGAAGCATGCAACATGTAAGAAGATGATCCAAAATTACAAGCAAAGTTTCACCTGGTCAATTTAGCTGACTAATAATTTCCAAAGCACTTTTTTTCTTCAAATTATCTCTTGGAATAGGGAATAAGGGTTTCCCTAAATGATATTGCTTTGATGCTTCTACTGTGAAAAAGTTGAACATCAATTAAATTCTTCCCTAATGTTGCCATAGTTATTCTGACTTTCATTTTATTTATGGGATAAGTAACGAATCTTTTTAATGTTTTGCTTTCTTATGAAATTTCTTTCTATCACGTGGAAGAAGTTGTTTTGTAACCCTTCCCCCCAAAATTTATGAGTTTAATTATAAATAGATAAAGGGAGTCTGTATAAAAAAAATATCCTGATATTTCAATAAAAAAGTCCCCCAGAAAAAAAATACATATAAAATCATTATAGCAGAATCTCTAGAAGCATATGATTCATATGCTTTATTTTGGCTGAGGCATATCCTGTTTTGTCTATTTCAACTTCCATCAGAAATTACGTCTGGCTAATTACAGACTCCTTTTGTTAAACTTGTAATTGAAGTTGTTTGTAATGATGAAAAGACAGGACAGAAACATAATAAACAAATGAGCATCTGTGATTTTCAGTTTATAAAACTTTAGCACTTTGAAATTCAAATCCCTAGAAATCCCACTGCAAACTATTTTTAAATATTGGAAACTCTACTTCAGAATGAAAGTATCAGAAAACAATATAGGTAGACCTCACTGCATTGCTGCCAAGTTTTGATAATGAACCTTTGACTGTTTTGAAACAATTATTCTCTCGGCTCCTCTGGTCCGCGTTCACAGAAGCACAAGACGCTCGGGTAGAGGTTCTTGTTTTCTTTATTTTATAGTGACTACAGCTCAGCGTAAGGAACCGGAACGTCTATGCGCAGCAAAGTTCAGCTCGGGGATCTTCCGCACGCAGCTCTGTTTAAATAGCCCGGGTTAACGCCCGTCTCTTAATGAGATGCAGGGGAGCGCTGAATAAAGCCGATGTGCCGTCACCCAGTTGACGTTGTCGCTGCCCAGAAGCATCCTTGCGCGTAGCCGGCTGATGATGTTACCGCCACCCGGAAGTCTCTCTGTGCGCAGCCAGCTGCTGGCACACACGCGGCAAGTACCGACCATCACCCTTCCTGGCCCCGACTAGACCCATACCCACACCCCGTGCAGAAACAGCCTAGACCGGAGGTTCCCGGACCCACCACCAACACCCGTGATATCACGCCGCCAGCTCCCCGCCGTCCTTTCGTGTGCTTTGTGGCGTGCGTGGGCTCACGCCGTGGATCCCCAGGCGAGGTGTCGAGCGGCGACAGGCGAGCTCGACATATTTAACCCTTGGGGGTGGGTGTTTGTGCGTGTGGGAGACGGGGACAGAACACAGCCTTAGTGGATTAGCATGTACCATGTTGATTGATCTTGTGCCAGGGTTTCCTAGGAGGTGGTACAAAGTCTACCGAGCAGTATTGCTAACTACCCTGATGTATGCCAGTGAGACTCTTTTTAAAAAAAAATTATTTATATGCCGCCCTTCTCCGGAGACTCAGGGCGGCTTACAATGTGTTAAGCAATAGCCTTCATAGTTTTGTATATTTTATAAAAAGTCAGCTTATTGCCCCCACAAACTGGGTCCTCATTTTACCCACCTTAGAAAGGATGGAAGGCTGAGTCAACCTTGAGCCTGGTGAGATTAGGACTTGCAGTAATTGCAGGCAGCTGGATGTTAAATGCTGCCTTAGTAGGAGGTGTTAGCCTGCTACGCCACTCAGGCTCCTCTTGAACTGTATTACAAGAGGCATGCTAGGCAACTGAACCCCTTCTACACAACCTGCCTCTGTAGAATTCTGAGAATCCAGTGGCAGGACAAGGTGCCAGACACAGAAGTCCTCTCCAGAGCAGGCCTGACATCAGTTAACAACCTGCTGATGAAAGCCCAGACACGCTGGGCAGGCCATGTTGCAAGGATGCCAGACCATCGCATCCCTAAACAGCTCCTCTATGGTGAGCTGTCTCAAGGAAAGCGATTGCACGGGGGACAAAGGAAGCAATAGAAAGACACATTGAAAGCCTCCTTCAAGCCCCTGGATATCGATGTTTAGGTACTCAGAGGGCAGATGAGAAATGTATCCAGATCATCTGAATTTATCACTGAGTGAATTTGAATAGTTTAGGTCTTAACTGTGCATTGTTAGCATTAATCGAGTTCCCAAAACAATCTATACAACACAATCTTGAAAAGTTGATAGGGTTTTTTTTATTTTAAATAAACACAATGAAAGAAAGTGGGAGAGCAATGTTTTTTTTAAAAAAATACATCTATATAATTTTAAATTGCAAACCTGGCTGAGAGATATAATTACCTTTGCATTAAGAAACTAAACTAACATGATAAATAAATTTATTCCATAAGAGTGGCAGTACAGATAGTCCTCAAATTACAACTGCAACTGAAGCTGGAATTATGATTATAAGTCATTTTGATCATTAAGCAGGTCACCATGAGACTGGACCCAATTTTACAACATTTTTTGCAGCGGTTGTTAAGTGAATGTCACGGTCATTAAACAAATCCGTTTTACCCAATGGACAGTTTTTGCTGGAAACAGGAAATATGTTGGAAACAGGCAAAAAAGTCAATAATCATGGTCATGTGACAGGAGGATACCGCAAACAGCCATAAAGGTTGGTTGGTTGTCACTCACTCAAGATGCAATCACATAACCACTCAGAAGGTGGCCATTGCAATTTTGAAATCCAGTCATAAGTAGCTTTTATGGGATCCGTCATAACTTTGAACAGTTGCTAAGTGACCAGTCATAAATCAAATACCTGCAAGCCTACAGCTGCTGCTACTATCAGGTCTGAACTGAATATTCTCTGTGTAAAGTCAGAAGAGTTCTTTGGGGTTTAATGAAGAAAATTTATAGGTAGTCAATATGAATTCTAATTACATGCAGAGAATGGATAGATTGATAGTGAGAGAAGAACTAAGGCAGCCTGTTTTTACTGGGTGGCCATAATTAGTTGTCACTTGGCTTTCACTGTAAATCATTTATAAACATATTCCAAATGTTATGGCCTATCAATAGTGCATCCAACAGTTAATGAGATACCTTCTCAGGTCACAAATTGAATGTCATATGCCTCAGTATGTTTTCCACAGGCTTTTAGTTCTTGCTTTAGTTCTTTGTGCAAATACTCCTCTATTCATCACAGTAACTTATTGCTGGTTATTCCTTCTAAGAAAGCAGTCTTATTTGAAAACAAGGTTTGATTTCTTCATTTTGACGTTTTCCATTGTCTGTTCTTAGAGCACATCTTAAAAATAAATTATGTAAGTGTGGTTAAGTAGCTAAAATGTTAGATTGGAATAAGGAACAGCTAATTGTAACTCTCCATTCAGTTATGGAGTTTACTATGTCAGTCTGACTTATCTCATAGATTTATTATTAGGAGGGCTACAAGAGAGTCCATATGTGCTAACTTCTGGAAAATATCAACAATAACCATAGCTAAAGTTCTGGAGCATAGCTTACTAGCAAAATATTACACTGGCAAGACTTATGAGCTCTTGTTTCTGGGACAGAAAAGGACAAGAGATTAAGGCAGACAACTCCTCACATGCTCCTGAAGCTTCAAATTCTTTCTCACCTCTTCAGATTCTTATATGCTGCTTTTCTACACTCATCAGGATCCCAAGTGTCACAGTAAATATCAGTGGGTCAAACTACTTAATAGTCTTTTTAAATGTGTGTGTGTTCCAAAGGTACATTTTCCAAAAGGCAACTGGATTTTCTTTGGGTTTTTTTTCTTTGAAAATGTTTCACTTCTCATCCAAGAAGGTTCTTCAGTTCAGAAGAACTGTTCAGAGATTTTGAAGGAATGAACTGAAGGAGATGAGAAGCAAAATGTTTTCAAAGAATCCCCTCCCTTACCCTCTAACAAAAAGCCTGATTGCCTTCTGGAAAAAGTACCCTTGGGACAATCATGACCCGGATGAGTGAGAATCTCTGTACACTTTGTTTTTTTCATCTTTGAGGGTAAAATAATTCAAATTAAAATTTTGTTGGAAAATTTATCATACTTTAGAAAAATTAGGAGAATAGGTATGTACAGGTAATCCTCAATCTAGCAACCATTCAAAGTTACAACAGAGGTTTAGGATCTGGTTCCAAAGTTCTGACAGTTGCTTCTTCCTACCCATCCCTCAGTGGTCATTTATGGCTGATTGCAGCATCCTGCAACTACATGACTGCAATTTATAACATTTTGTTTTGCAGAAAACCAGCATTTACCATTTTTCGGAGTATAAGACACACCGGAGTATGAGACACACCTTAGTTTTTGGGGAGGAAAATAAGAAAAAAGCTGATTGGCAGGTGGATCAGCCTCCCAGAATACCCCCAATCCAGGGGTGAAAAGCTCCTGGTTCGGACCGGATCACCCGATCCGGTAGCGATGGAGGCGGGAGGTTCAGAGAACCGGTAGCAAAAATCCCTGCCACCTCCCAACCCCCAACCTCTTCGGCCGAAAAAATACTTTTAAAAGTAAAAAAAAAAAGTCTCTGATGATCACGCGGCTCAGCTGGGATCATCAAAGGCTTTTAAAAGAAAAAAACCCTTTTTTTCTTTTAAATGCCTCTGACGATCCAAGCTGAGTTGCCTGATCGGCAGAGACTTTTTTTCTTTTAAGTGCCTCTGCAGTTCAGGCAACTCAGCTGGGATTGTCAGAGACTTTTGAAAGCATTTTTTTACAACCTCTTCACGGAAGAGGTTGTAGAAAAAGTACTTTTAAAAGTAAAAAAAAAATGGCCACGTCCACTCAGTTACATTACCACCCCACCCCAAGCCATGCCCACAGAACCGGTAGTAAAAATTTTTAGATTTCACCACTGCCCCAATCAGCTGTCCCAAGAGGTGAATTTTAGCAACAGGTTCCTTGGCTGTGAGCTTTGTGCCTTGCTTTGTTTTGCTTTTTTTTCTGCCTCTAAAACTTCTGAATCTCCATTTCAGAAAAAACTTTTTTTCCTGTCTCTGAAAGCCTCCGAAACAGAGCTACAGGAAAAAAGCCTCTGAAGCTCTGTTTGGGGGCTTCTTTTCTGAAGCTTTGTTTCTGATGCTTTTTTCAGCCTCTGAAACCTCCATTTGAGAAGCTGGGTGGGGCTACATTCAGAATATAAGATGCACCCAGATTTTCACCTTCTTTTTTGGGGGAAAAATGTGCGTCTTATACTCCGAGAAATACGGTACTTCTGGTTTTTGTCAAAAAATGCCACATAGCAAACAATATTTATTTATTTATTTATTGGTTCGATTTATATGCCGCCCTTCTCCTGAGACTCAGGGCAGCTTACAATGCGTTAAGCAATAGCCTTCATACTTTTGTATATACCTGCTTAGTAGGGCTTTTGCCCCCCCCCCCAAGCAGTGTTCTTTTTTATACAAAGTCAGCTTATTGCCCCCACAATCCGGATCCTCATTTTACCTACCTCGAAAGGATGGAAGGCTGACCTTCCTTGAACAGGTTTACTTACTGATCTCAGTGTTTACTTAATAACCATGGATCCACCTAACCATCATGATGAATCACAGCAAAAAAAGGTTGTAAAATTGATGACCTAGTTTGCAACTGTCACAAATTACAACTGTAATGGATGCACTCCATTACAGTTGTAAATAGAGGACTACCTGTACTATTTATAACAAACTTCACCAATTTTGTCAGGCCACTGTGCCTGCCAGAGCTATATAGATCATCTCCATCAGATTTTTGCCACATCCTTCAACTATATTGACACCTGGCCACCAGTAACTCATCTGGAAATTAATTAAATTAATTAATTAGTTTAAAAAAAGGAAAGCCCCTGGTAGCAATGTAATTTTCCCCAAACTTCTGAAAAGTACATTTAATTGGTGGCTTTCCCGCTGGTCTCCCTATTTAAATGCATTAATAATGCATTCCAAATGCCTAAAGACTAGAATTGCTCTACTGCTGCCCTTTTTAAGAAAGGCAACAACACATTCACTTCCAATTATCACCCAATTAGTCTCCTAAGCATTACTAGCTAAGTAGATATACTTTTTTCTGTACATTTTTTCTGGACTGTTTAGAGCAGGATAAATTTAAGTACCAGTAGGTCTTAGGGAAGATTAAATAGCAATACTTTATCATACAGTTCTTAGTAGAAAAATGCATTGACACAAATATACGACTAGTTATGTGTTACCTCTAAAGTTTTATAATCAACTTTTGATTTCATCTCTAGAGAAAACTATGTATAAAGATTGTTTCATTCAACCGTAGAGCTGAGATTATTTCAATTAATTAGGATGTTGCAGGGGGGAGCAACCCATATTACCCAAGATAGAAGTGATAGGGTAAGCTATCTCTTGCTGACATTTGAACTCTGAAAAGGAATGAACCAGGGTTGTCTTTTGTCTCCTTGGTCTTTAATATTTATATGAACTCCAATTGTCACTATCTTGCCCATCTCAGTGGTGAAATCCAAATTTTTTTACTACTGGTTCTGTGGGCGTGGCTTGGTGGGCATGGCAGGGGACAGATATTGCAAAATCCCCATTCCCTCCCCACTCCTGGGGGAAGGATCAGAGGTGGGTTTTAGCAGGTTCTGACCAGTTCTGGAGAACTGGTAGCGGAAATTTTGAGTAGTTCGGAGAACTGGTAGTAAAAATTCTGACTGGGCCCGCCCCCAACTTTTCTCTGCCTCCCAAGTCCGAGCTGATCAGGAGGAAATGGGGATTTTGCAGTTACCTTTCCCTGCATTGGGGAGGGAATGGAGATTTTACAGTATCCTTCCCCTGCCACACCCACCATGCCACACCCACCAAGCCACATCCACAGAACCAGTAGTAAAAATAATTGAAACCTACCACTGGGAAGGTTATTGCAAAATCTCCCTTCCCACCCCACTCTGGGGCCAGCCAGAGATGGCATTTGCCAGTTCTCCAAACTACTCAAAAATTCCGCTACCGGTTCTCCAGAACCTGTCAGAACCTGCTGGATTTCACCCCTGGCCCATCTATAATATCACGCTTCTAAGTCCAACAACAGCCGTGCTTCTTTATTATGGTAAGGTTGATATTCTTTAACTCAAGTCAGCCCTAGAAAAACTTTGTACCCTAGTGGACATCCTGAGAGAAGCTAGGCTCATAATAAACCAAATTTGTGTGTGTGTGTGTGTGTGTGTGTGTGTGTGTTTCTGATAAGGCCAATCAAGAAACCATGCTGAGGTTTTCTTCCACATTGAAGGAACTAAGTACCTACCTACTGCAAGAAAATGTTTTAAAACCAAGCCCATCACTCAGATATTATAGAACTTCTAAGTATGTGCATAAGGCCTATGAGAGGATGACTATAAAGGGGGGGGGGGAAATGCCCTGACATTTCCTCCCACTTCTGTTCACTCGAAAGCTTAAGAACCATTTACTGTGAAAGAAATGCAGCTGCTTAAAATAAGAGGGCTGCTTGCTGGTCTCAAGGGCTAGATTTCCAAGTTTCAGAAGTCAAGAAAAAGAAAAGTTACAAAGCGAAAGGATAAAAGGAAGGGAACTACTTGAAAGAAGAAGAAAGCAGGAAGGAGAAAAGAAAGAAGCCAAAAGTGCTTGTGGCAGACGGTACCAGCAGTTAGCAATGTGTTAGTATGAGTTTTGTGTACTATGTAGGGCTGTTGAAGAATTCCTGAGTACTCTGGGGAGGGAGGGATAAAAAATTCTGGACCCAGCTATGCCTGAGATTAAATGCTTGTGGTGGAGCCTGAGCAAGCTCAATTTGGGAAAATTTTCTGGCAATTACTGAGCAGTACAAAGCCTGGAAGGGAAGGACTGTGTCCCTAGAGAAGTGACAAAATAAGAAGGAAAGGAGAATTGTGGAGTGCCAATTAGCTAGTGTAAGAAAGCTCTATGTCAGAGGTCTTCAAACGTGGCAGCTTTAAGACTTGTGGACTTCAACTCCCAGAATTCAGAATCCCAGAATTCTCAAAGAATTCTGGGAGTTGAAGTCCACAAGTCTTAAAGCTGCCACGTTTGAAGACCTCTGCTCTAGGTGGCTTATCAGAAGAATCTGAAAGGCTGGGCTGATGGTATTACCATCACAATAACTCAGAACCTATAATCAACTATGCTAGCCAAAATCAACTGCATCAGCATTTACCCCAACTCAAGAGAGAAGGAGACAGTATTGCTCAACAGAATGTAGAGAAAGACAAGTGGGAGAGAGAAGCAGCAGAGCCAAACTGACATGGAGAGAGAGGCTTTGTAAAACCTGAAAAAGTTGGGTAGTAGCAACCGAGCACAGCAGTTAGAATGCAGTATTGCAGGCTAACTCTGCCCACAATCTGGAGTTCAATGGAGTTATTTTAGCCCAACACCCTGCCCAAGGCAGGAGTAATGTAGGGATGAGTTTGCTGGAATCAAGTATATACAATATGCTGGCTCTGCTTCAGGTTTAAACTTAGGCTTTCCAGTGATTTTATTTTCCTGGCTGCCATGCCCTTTATTGACATTTCTCCTCTTTCTAGAAAACTATAATCCAGAATGAGCTACAATTGTATAGCCTCTCTCGCTTTCTTTTATCTTGTTCTGCTGGCGAAGGAAACATTAAGAGTCAGAGCTACAATTCATCAGTGGCATTTGATATGGCTCTCCAGATAAGTCAGAGTGGCAGGATATATACAAGAAAATCTCTATGTCAACAAATTACATATTCAGTAATACCAGTGGTGGGTTTCAAATTTTTTTACTATCGGTTGTGTGGGTGTAGCTTGGTGGGCGTGGTAGGGGAAGGATACTGTAAAATCACCAGTCCCTCCCCAATCCAGGGAAAGGATACTGTAAAATCCCCATTTCCTCCCTATCAGCTGAGACTTGGGAGGTAGAGAGTAGATGGGGGGCGGGGCAAGTCAGAATTTTTACTATCGGTTCCTCAAACTACTCAAAATTTCCGCTACCGGTTCTCCAGAACTGGTCAGAACCTGCTGAAACCCACCTCTGAGTAATACCTGTCCAACATACCATAGCTCTCTCTCTGTCTCTCGGCCTTACTTTAACAATTGCCCTTCATCATACTGGAGGAAAGGTATAACAATACTCCCTTCACAAAACAAGTTTGCCTTTGTGATTTGGAGGAATCTGAGACTAGCCAACACATTTCTTCAACTGTCTTTCTGGAATAGCTTTTTGTAACTCTATTGCTAACAAAAATCCCACCTGTTCAGTGGATAGCTTTATTTGCTTTATATCATCAGACTGGAACCTTAACATCTGTGGAAGAGTCACAAGATTTCTTGCAAGTGCCATTGGTTTACTCAGAAAAATAATGTCTTCATTCTGGATTTTATAACCTTGTTAAAAATTATAGCTAGCTAGGGAGAGAGGGAGAGAAAGAAATGATAGAGAGATATAGAATTAATTTTGTCTCATCTGACTGGTCACTGACTACAGTAAGGGTATCAGTGGTGTGTTCCTCCCGGTTCGGCCCGGTTCGGCTGAGCCGGTAGCAGTGACGATATGACATCACCGAACCAGTTCTGTTTGTTCGGGAGCTGGGCCCTCTCACCCCTCACCGCATTATTCTTACCTTTTATTTGGCCCCACCCCCAATCTATTGCTGCCTCCCGATTGGCTGGAAGGAAAAAAACTGTTTAAACTCTTGCCAAGGGGCTTCAAAGGGCCTCCCTACAGCTGATCAGTGTTAAAAGGCAGTGTGGTGGTAGACCGGTGCCTCCAAAAACAAATGGGTAAACCGGTGCCTCCAAAAACAAATGAGTAGACCGGTATAGCTCTGCAAGCAGTTAAAAGCCTGATAGACCAGTACCTCTGCTAAATCCTAAAGAATTGTCACATGACCATCAAGCCACGCCCACAAAATAAGCCTTGCCCACAGAACCGGTAGTAAAAAAAATTAGAACCCACCCCTGAAGGGTATGCTATTGGTTCTACCATATGTAGAGTTTGAATAGGTATGTCTGACCTTAACATTTCAGTGCCTATGGATTTCAAAGTTTAAAACTGTTAGCAAAAGAAGACAAATCAGAAGAAATAAAATACCCTGATGTGGCATTTAGGTATGAGCTTCCTGAACCTCTGATACTTTTTATTCTTATTTTAATATGAAAACAAAAAAAGATTTTAAAAAAAAAGATTCAAAAAGGAAATAATGTCATTAAACCTGGCCCACCCAGAATAATATTTATCAGTCTTTTTATTACATCAGCCAAGAGTCAGTTCATTAATAGTAAATCTTTTTTTAACAAAATTGTTTATCTGGGATCACAGTGCCTTTCCAACTTTGAACATTAATCATTTTGCTGCTCCCAAATTCCAAAGTAGTAAGTCCATATTTTTCTTGATACAGTGATTTATTCCAAGGTTTTGGTGTGTAATTTAAAACTACATATCTTTAAACATACTAACAAGCCTATGGATATGAAATCAAACATGAGTAATAGTAGGGAATGGCCATATTGTAAGAGTAAGTGTCCTCTCAGCATTTTAGGTGCAGGGGCCGTGGCGGCTCTTGTGATTAGAATGCTGAGTCAGAAGACCGTGGAGAGGTTGACAGCTTGGCAGTTCAAAACCTGAGAGTGAACCACATGATGGAATGAGCTCCTGACAATTTGTCCCACCTCCTGCCCACCTACCAGTTCAAAAGCATGCAAATGCAAGTAGATAAATAAGTATCTACTATTACCCTTTCCATTCTGGTGGAGTAAAAAAAATTATACTTTAAAATAGAGAAGTTGAAAACAGAGGTCATTTTATCTCCCTATCAGCCACAGAACAACCATTAATCCTTAGAGATTTGGATTATTTGAGACAGGAGGAAATCTGTTTTCAGAAGAAGAAAAAAAGGAGCAATAAAATAAGTTTAGTTTGAAATGATCCATAACTTTGATTTTTTATTTTGCCTTTCTGTTTTTAAATTATAAGATTTTGTCTCTGTAGAAATTATTTATACCACTTGGAACCATTTTATGGCAGGATTACCAGGATAATCTTGTGGCTACCAGAACTTCCTTTATTTCTTTCCATGGTTTATCTTCTTCTTGTTGTGCCGTATTCTTCTTCGGATGTTGGCAATCATGTTGGTGATCCATGGTTTATAGGCAACTCATAATCCAAAGCTTAAATTCTTCCATTTTTTTCACACCAACTGCATCTACAATCCAACACTTTTGTGAGAAAAACCACCATTCAGCACAGTTCCAAGGAAGTAGCCATATTGCAGAGAATTTAATTTTCTGTGCACCCCCACTTTTTTTTTATAAAATAGGTTATTGCACTGAACAATACATTCCCCATCCGTTCAAAACCTGACCCTCCATAAGGCCATTTGTAAAATTGTTTGTGCCAATTTACTTGGATAGAATTTATATTTAATCTCTTGACATTCATTCCCACTCATACTCTTACAGTCCTTTTCCATCAGCATTTCAACTCATCTTCCACCTTGACTCTCCCAAATTCACCTTGATATGTATCTGTTGATTCAGTCTATCACTGAAGGCCTTTTTCTTATGATATAATGTAGTCTGCTGTAGTCTGTCATTTGTCTATATGTTTTATTAAATGTTGTTAGAAGTCTGTCTTGGAGATATTGAAAATCTGGGTAGAAATATGACTTTCAACAAATCTTTCCTCCTTATTTAAATTATGAGGAACATGTCTTAAATCTTCTAATACAGATTAATATATACATATGGTTTAACAGTTCTTTTAAATATCATCAGTTCTTTTTTCTCTAGGGAATTGATTTTATTATGACTTTAATCATCATTTACATAGAAACATAATGATTACCATAAAAACAAACAACATTGGGTGAATATTGGTTAAACCATGGCTTCAAAGTTCAAAAATAGATTATAGTGAGTCATTCTGTGCATAAATACCACTGCCAAGACAGAGAGAGCAGATTTACTTCAGTCATTAACCAGCATGGCAGCAAAAGAGGCTCAGTTTTCCAGATTTGTTCCAAATGAGATATTGTAAGCCTGACTTATTTATGCAGCTTCTGATGTTAGTTATTTACTTCCAGAATATCTAATGGTGAAACTTAACTTGGCATTTTATGTTTTAAATCCGGGGTACTTCTGTTTTAAAGAAACTGTTTTCTCAAATCAAAAGAAGAATATGCAAGACTGCAGTTGAGTTCCCGAGATTCATTTTTAAACTTCCCAAACTAGGGGAAAACTCCAATACCTACTATTGTGGAAGGGTTAGCCCCTTGCTGAAGCTACGTGGGTCCCTGAAAAAGATGTAGCTGCTCCCAAATTGGTTGCTCAATTCCATAGAAAGCCCACAGAAAAACCAGGGGGACCAATGACTCAACCTTTGTCTTACCATTGTCTTTTTGTTACAGACGGACGTTCCATGGTAGAGGGGCCGCATGTCAGCTCCAGTGTGCCAACCAGCCTGGAGCTGCCATTTGGGGGGGACGGACGGACATCAGAGACGACCACGGAGGAGGGGAAGCTGCACATTGTTTCACTGATCTGTTGGAGACCGAGATGAACAGTATAATCCTGAAATTTGCAAGTGTTATTCAGGTGTAATCCTTCTCAGCTTTTTCAAGATCCATCAAGGTTGGCTGGGTGGTGCCAGATGCTGTTGATTATTCTGCTTCAGAACCCCTAAAATGCTGAAAATAAAATAAATATAAAACAGGTGCTCTGTAATGGACTTTCCCCCTACAAACATAAAAAGAGATCTTTGCCTCAAATGGAAGAGTCATCCTCATTTTTTTTGCCTCAAACTTTGATAGAGATTCCTGTTGTTATACTTGTTTTTCCTTAAAGAAATAGGACTGAACATGAGATGATTTATAATGAATTGGGGACAAGCAATATTCTAATACCCCTGACTTCCCAACATATCCTCATATATAGCTGAAAAAAAATATCGGGAAAGAATTGCTGTGGTATATTCTCTCCATGTGGAAATAATGCCCCTTTAACATCCTGTAAATTTATCTGCATTTAAAAAAAAAAAGGAAATGAGGTTCATACTTTCAAATAATTGCTCCAGAAAGCAAACCTTGCATTCATAACCTATTTATTTGTGCATTTTGCCAAGAAATAAAGCTCAGCTGTTTCTATAACTTAGAACTAAAGATTTTCTAACAGTATTCATTAGATTTTTATCCTGCTTTTATTATTTTACTTAAGATGGTGAACATTTATTATTGTTTTTATTGTATTAAAATGTTTTTAGTATTTTAAGTGTAATATACACTTTTGAATTGTAAGAATCATTGACTGGGATGGGCAGCTATAGAAAGTGAATGGATGGATGGATGTCTTTTCTCCTCTATTTTCCCCATAACAACCCTCAGGCTGAGGTGAGTTGGATTGAGAGAAGATTACTGGCCCAAATTCACCCAGCCAGCTTTCATGTCTGAGTAGGGACAAGTTGGCTGAGTTCTTTGTATCCTGAATTTCTTACTAAGGCAACTTTCTTAACTTCTATTTAAAAGGAATTTTTAAATAGCTTTAGGAAAAGCTTCAGGAAAACAAGCTAAAATAAAATTTCAGCCACCTTCTATTCAACTTTATTCAGCATGAATACATCCTTCATGAACTTATCTTGTGACATATTTCTGCTTTTAGCATACTTTTACAAATGGTAATGCACAAGATGCAAATGCAAATTATGCTCCCTGGTTTCCTGCCTTATAACAATGAGGAAATGGTTCAAGGTCTCAGTATAAGAAACGAGTGTTAGATTGCATTTCTTTTTGATTTGAAAAAAGGATCAAAATTTGGAAATCTCATGTTTTCCAGCTGTCCCTTGAGAACATGTTTTTGAGATAAACAAAAAGTTGCAAGAGCTAGCCATTTAAACCCAGAAACCCCAATTTCAAGAAATAAGCTCTACTGAGAGATTTGAGTGAGTGAATTCTGCAATTCAACCTGTAGTTGCCCCTTACCTGCACCTAGCTATCACAAAGCTTAATTTACCATTTTAAGTCTGGTCTGACTGAAAGAAAATATTTCTGCAAGTTCCTAAATATTCTCCTGGGAAGTCTGTTGCACAAATTCATCAGTTCTATTACTGCTTCCTGATCTATATTTTATTTCTTGTACAGCACTCATTCAGGAAAAACAAGTCCTTTCAAAGCAATTGTTCTTATTTTTGTATTTTGATATAATTAACCAAAGATGAAAAAAAAAATATCTAGAAGAAACAAATGCAAACTTTTTCATGGAAAAGACATGGCAAGATTGTATGACTATACTTCATATTCACACACAAAAAGAGACTGTGGTGTAATGGTTGAGGGGCTTCACTAGTGCTCCTTTTCAAGCAGAAAAGCCAGCTGACTAACTTTACCCTAGTTGCCTTTAGCCTGAATATCTCATAACCATAGACTGGGAAGTCAAAAAACATCTGTCTACCAATCTGCACCAAACTGCTAAATTACAGTCCATATCCTTCAGAGTAGAGGTCTTCTTCATGCAATGGACTGATTCATGATGATAATGATGATAACAATAATATACACATATACATAAGCGTATTTGTTTGACTTGCTTTCTAGCTCATGACTAATCAGATTCTTGGAGACCTACAGTAAAATATAAAACCATAATATATAACATAAATATCTAAACTCAAACAATCTAGCATCAGAATTCCAATACCCTGCAGAAGAGCTCTATCTTCAGCTTCATTCAGAAAATAGCCAGGGTAGCAATGGCAATAGCAATAACACTTAGACTTATATACCACTTTACAGTGCTTTACAGCCCGCTCTAAGCAGTTTTACAGAGTCATCTTATTGTCCCCAACAAACTCATTTTACCGACCTCTGAAGGGTGGAAGGCTGAGTCAACCTTGAGCCGGTGAGATTCGAACTGCCAAACTGCAGGCAGATGGAAGTCAGCAGAAGTAGCCTGCAGTACTGCATTCTAACTACTACACTACCACAGCTCTTGGGTAGGTAGTAATCTGATCTTAGGTAGGAGACCATCCCAGAGAATCAGCACTGCCCCTGAAAGACAATACATCTGGGCATTGGCCTCATTAATCTTTCAGAAATAAAGAAAAATTAGTTGCTTATCTTGACACAAGAATGTGGTTGGAAGATTCCAGGGGAGAAGATGTGGTCCTGATGGAGCTAAACCATACAGGGTTTTTAGACAAGTACTAGGCAACCATTGTAGGGCCTGCAATATGGCTATCATATGCTCCCAACATCAGCTGCTCATGAGGATCTGGGCTGCTGTGTTTTGTACCAGTTGAAGTTGCTAGATATACAGTATATACATTTTTTTTTTTAGGAAATACCACTTAGAAGGAAAAACACCCTTATCTTTCCCAGTTTACCCATCCCCTTCTTTTGAACTGCTGTGCTCCATGCTTGTAAAACTTAGTTGATCCTGAACTTAATAGGGCCAAGGGTTCCACTCAGGGGTGGGTTCTAAATTTTTTTACTACTGGTTCTGTAGGCATGGCTTATTTTGTGGGCGTGGCTTGATGTCACGTGACAATTCTTTAGGATTTAGCAGAGGTACTGGTCTACCAGGCTTTTAACTGCTTGCAGAGCTGTACCAGTCTACCCATTTTGGGCGGCACCAGTCTACTCATTTGTTTTTGGAGGCACCGGTTTACCCATTTGTTTTTGGAGGCACCGGTCTACCACCACACTGCCTTTTAACACTGATCAGCTGTAGGGCGACCCTTTGAAGCCCCACGGCAAGAGTTTAAACAGCTTTTTTCTTTCTAGCCGATCAGCTAGGACTCGGGAGGCAGCAATAGATTGGGGGTGGGGCAAATAAAAAGTAAGAATAATGCGGGGGGCGGGGAGGGGAGGAGAGCCCAGCTCCCAAACAAAGAGAACCGGTTCGGTGACATCATATCATAACCGCTACTGGCTCGGCTGAATCAGGCCAAACCGGGAGGAACCCACCACTAGTTTCACTTCTGTCACAAAGAGAGGTGGGGGGATGTATCAGCAATAACTTCTTATACTGAATACTGGAAGTATTCCTAGTTCCCTCGACCTAAATTAAGGTTGGGGTTATTCCAATAAGTACAGTGTTAAGAGTTTCACTCAGATCCTTGAATGGAGAGATGCCCGATCTTTATCTGCAATCTGGAAATGGGAAATCTCCTTTCCCTAGGAATACAATTTTCAATGAATATTTCATTTTTTTCTTATTTTTTCAGGTTGCCAAGTCTGAGTTCATGATACTCGAAACTGAACACTTGACGAATCAAGAAAAGAAGGATTACTATTTGAATAAATGCAAGTAGTAATTTGAGAGATTAGTTTGACTGTAAACTATGTTGTATTTAGACTGCATCCCAGAAGCAGTTCTTAGTCATTCTAAATAATCTGAGGGCTGTTCTGCATGGCAAACTGAAGTGCTACTATTCAGTATAGCTGCTGTGAGAAAACTGAGGTAGCTTAAGACAGTAAAGATCTCTTTTTCAATGCCTAGAAAAAGAAAGAGACTAGGTACTCCTGCACACCAGAAGTGGAAAAAGAGAGGGGTTTTCTTTGGTGCCAGTTACTGGCAGTAGCAGACCTGCCAATGTTCTCATATCAGTTCTACAATTCTCTAGAATGCACATTCTTGGCAGCACATAACCAGCAGTGAAAGCTTAACTTTTGTTAAAATCACTAGCAATTGTTATTGTTGTTGTTAGTTGCAAAGTCATGTCCGACCCATTGCGACCCTATGGACAATGTTCCTCCGGGCCTTCCTTTCCTCTATCATCCTCTGGAGTCCATTTAAGTTCACGCCTACTGCTTCAGTGACTCCATCCAGCCACCTCATTCTCTGTGGTCCCCTTCTTCTTTTGCCCTCAATCATTCCCAGCATTAGGCTCTTCTCCAGTGAGTCCTTCCTTCTCATTAGGTGGCCATCACTAGCAATAAAAATAAAAAAATCTTCAATACTTTATGAAAGGCTGGCAATGCTAAGGGCAATCTAATCTCAGAGGTATGCTTCAGAATTTCTCTTGTTGGACTTAGTGGGATGGGGAAAAATAATTGAGAACAGGAAGTCCCACCAATAACTCTGTCTGATGTCATGAAACCAATGCCTTCAATTTCACCTAGAAGCACACTCAGAGCCTTTGCAGCTCATATTCAGCAGATTCTGTAGATTCTTCAAGGGCAATCCTATGCAGAGTGCATTATGGTAATCCATTTGAGAGATGTTTAAGATATGACCATTAGAACAGTCCAGGAAGGGACACAAAACAGTTATGAAAAGTCCTCTTGCCATGACAGGTAACTGCTCTTTGAACAGGAGTCACAAATCCATAAAAATGCCCAAATTGTGTCCTGGTTCCACCTGGAAGAGTGCATCTTCATTCAGAACCAAATTTTGAAAAAGACTAGATCCAGGGGACTCTAAAACTCTCAGCCGTTTAGTCTTGCCTGAATTGATATGAAACCTGTTGTTCTCCATCCAGATTCAGAAACAGATATAAAATTAGCATTATCAGCATATTGATGATACCTCAAACCATCCTGTCAGTCTTTTCCAGTGGCTTCTAGATGTTCAATAGGAGTGAGAAGAACATCAAACCTGGGAGGGGGGGCACAATGAAGAAAGAGTTTTGGTCCTTAGCCTTGGTCCTTAGGCTTGGTCCTTCTCCATCACCACTAATTGGAGCAACCATTTTGAAGAGATGGACATCCCTGCCGGTGCCAAGATAGGTCTTAGTGATACATGCCATCTGTGATTAAATAAGATGAGAGAGTTTTATTAGAGGCTGACCTGGTGTTCAGCAGTAGCAATCAAAAGTTCTGTGGTTGGTACATGGGATGAGTGAATGGTCCAGAATGCAGTGTTGGGGTATATTCCTTGAGTGTTGCCTGCCCCCCCCCCATATGACATATGACATATGACACTGCATGATACCATCATACATCCTCCTATTTATCATCACATCAGTGTTCCTGCCTCTCTTCAACCCTCCAAAACCTTCAGCCTACCCAATCCCATGCCAACCTGCTTCCAAACCTAAGGATCCTATCCATATTCAATCTATCATCTCATCTTAAAAAGGGGACTGACCCAGCTCAGTGGGGCATTTCTGAACCAAGTATTCAGATCTTCCAGGACAAATAAAAATATCTCAAAATTCACCCACTCTTACTAGGCTATTGAGTGTGTGTATTCCCTTAACTTCTTAAAAAGGATTACAAACTACTGCCCCCTACTCCCCAGCTCCTATTTAGAGAGATGGTTAAGTGATATAATGACTGTAATAAATTGTTTCCACAATGCAAACAAATCCACTTCCCAGTGGAAAATCCAAATCCAAAAATATCACTAAGTACAGTCCAGAGAAATATGGAAGATCAGTGAAAGCAGATCAACAACACAGTACTATTAGTTGCTATGTTATCCTCCTGCAGGCTATCACCTGCAGTTGAAGTCTAGGCCAAGTTACCAACACCACCATTGCCAGCATGCTGTCAATCCACCAACATCAAATGCTGTCACTTTTAGTTTGGT
Source organism: Ptyas mucosa (assembly GCA_012654045.1). Taxonomy (NCBI): domain Eukaryota; kingdom Metazoa; phylum Chordata; class Lepidosauria; order Squamata; family Colubridae; genus Ptyas; species Ptyas mucosa. Next base: position 6,402,456 of record WNWU01000162.1, on the reverse strand, counting down.
ATGCTGCTGCCATCTATTCCTTGGCAGTCATATTCAGCCTGAAAGACATGCTGCCAAGTTCCATCAAAATCTTCAGATTCCACTACTTCTGCCAACTCCATTTTCACCGCCACACTGACCACCAAACAGTTGATTGGTGTAGCAACAGCAGCAACTCAGTTCCATTCTTACCAATGCCTTTCCAGAGTTCTGTAGACAGGAACGCAAACACCGAGTATTCTTGTTCTCTGCCTAAAAGCCCAAAGGAGCTTTACTAACCAGGTTGGAGTTTGATCCTATGCCCCTGTGGACACTCAGAAGTCCACAGACCTTCTCCAACACACCCAGGAAGGCAATCTGCACAGTCTAATCACAAGGCACAACAGATTTCAAGGCCATGTGTTTTATAAATAATAAAGTTGCCTAGATAATCAATCCATTTCAATCTGATACTTGTTTTTAATCACAGATCCACAATATGGGATACCTGAACAAATTTCAGAATAATTTTCTCCCTTTCCAAACGTTCTTCTGGTTTTCTACTGCTTTTTTAAAAAGAATAATTCTCTCTGTGGCATTGGGCTTTCATTATCTTCAATGATGTATATGGGCAGCTTCCTCTTGTTCATCATTTTTCAGATGCAGAATTGTGCACTCACTCATTCCATTGCTCCATAGACTATTTAAGAATTACTTCTGGATTTCTTTACACTTACCTCTGACACAGCTGACCTCAGGAATACAAATTCTTTGAAATGAGAATATGTCATGAGAGATCAAATGCCAGTGCTATAGTGCAACAGGTATATCAAGTTATCTCTCTCCTTTTGAATTATCTGTATCCTTTCTGCTTGAGCATTCTGAATGCAAAATGTCAAGTGATGAAAAGAGAGATCATGAGGTGTGCTAATCAAGCATACATTTGGCTTTGAAGTACAATGAAGAGGCCGGGGTTGCTTTGTTGATATGCTTCTTTCATAACTATGCTGAATTTATTTCCCTCCCTCTGAACTGAATATGATATACTGAACAAAAAGGCCACTTCATCCATTGATTCTGAATTCTCCAAAATGTCCAACTCAATGAATGCTAGTTCGATTCAGCAAATTTGAGAGATTATTAACTTAATTTGAGTAGGATTAGATTAGACATTTTGTGATCCTTTATCAGCATGATTAATCTGTATGCTAAGAACAATATATTTCCTTGTATTTCCCAAGTGTGTTGGGGGACGATCTTGAAGATCTGGCAATTGCACAAGTTATTAAGGTACTATGAAGTGATGAGAAGAAACAATCAGATGCTAAAATGCTGCACTTCGGTAACATCAATAGAAAGATGTCTGTTATGGTTAAGACTAAAATAAAACACTTCCCGTCAGTGCACTGCAATTGCTTTCATCACAAGAACTGGGAAAAAAGGGTAACTTCAGATGGCATGTGTGGAACTATCACTGAAGATGATTAAAAACTATAAGCCTACTCAAACCCTTCATCAATCCTACAAGGATTGGATATTTGCCAACTGTTATTCAATTGTAGCAGAGTTCAGGGGACCCTGACAGTTTTTTTTCAGACTCGTGATATTTTATGAACAGACCATAATTGTCTCTTAGACCTGTCTGTTTTTTAGGGGTAGAGATAATGCAAATACACATAATATTATGCAAATTGTTCTGAAAGCACAGTCAGGTTGCCTTTTCAAATGGAATAGCAATGGCAGCAGCAAAAGGTGCTGACAAATATAATTAACTAAGTGAACAGCAACTAAATTTTGCTTTCAAGGCTAGAATTTAAAGAAGTTGAAGCAATTATAGAACATTAAAAAAAAATAATCCAGCGAACAGCAGAAAGGAATCACTGAGATCACTGTTACCAACATTATTCAAGAAAGTCCTTGTAGGTAAAACCTGTAATTTTTGTGAAACTTATCATAAGATCATATGAGGTAGACCTCCTTCATAAATAAAACTGCTTTTTAAAAAAATCTCTGTTACTTTCCATAGCCAGGATTATTCCTCATTGTGCATTCTTCAGTACTTGAAGCAGAAGAAACTTGTGCCTGCATGTAGTGTGCTGCCCAGTCATCAAGCTTTATATTTTTTATTATTTATTTGTTTGTTTGTTTGTTTGTCAAGCATGTATTAGATAACAGATATAAGTATAAACATGATTATGAATACATGAAATGGATATGAATAAAAGGAATATTAGGACAGGGACGGTAGACACGTTGGTGTTCTTATGCATGCCCCTTACAGACCTCTTAGGAATGGGGTGAGATCAACAGTAGACAGTCTAACGTTAAAGTTTTGGGGGTTTGGGGAAGAAACCACAGAGTCAGGTAATGCATTCCAGGCATTGGCCACTCTGTTGCTAAAGTCGTATTTTCTGCAATCGAGTTTGGAGTGGTTTACCTTAAGTTTGTATCTATTGTCTGCTCGTGTATTGTTGTGGTTGAAGCTGAAGTAGTCATTAATAGGTAGGACATTGTAGCAGATAATTTTATGTACTATGCTTAGGTCAGACCGAAGCCGGCATAGTTCTAAGTTGTCTAAGCCCAAAATTTCAAGTCTGGTGGCATAAAGTATTCTGTTGCGAGCAGAGGAATGGAGGACTCTTCTCGTGAAATACGTCTGGACTGTCTCAATTGTATTAATGTCCAATTTGCAGTGCTATAATCTTTCTCAGTAGTGATACTTGTGAGGAACCCTGCCTTTACAACTTTATTGTAGAACATTTTAAGGGTAGCTATTACTGGATTCCCCTAATTTGATTTCCCCTCTCATCCAGTCTCATTAGTTAAAAGGAGAAACCACTTTTGACAGTTCTGTAGAATGAGGTGGCTTTGAAGGAGTGTGAAGAAGTGTTCTATATTAGTAACCTGTTATTTGAGTCATCAGTCAACCCATATTTATGAATATGGCTTGACTGATCTGGAAGTCCAGCATCCTGGGTTCAAGAATAGATTAGCTGATAGGCTGAAATAGAAGTCATGTGTGGGGAGAAGAAAGAGTATCTTCATAAGGCACTTCAAGAAAACCCTTCCTGCTTTATTTTGGGTCTATGCATTTTGATAGATCTGTCAACCATGGTTCATGTTAGTAACTTGCCACAAAATCTCTGGTAGGCAACAGTAACAGAAAAGCTATAATGTACTCATTTGAAACAGAGCCAGTGACATATTCCTTTCCTAGTTTACAGGTTGGTCAAATGCCATAATAAAGGTTTATCTACTACCTACCTTTCCCAGTTTAAATTGGCTGGCAGCCAATTAATCACAAAAGACTCTTGGCAAACTAAACAAACACAATAACAGCACATAAAACCATCTTATAAATACAATTAAAACTTCAAACACAATAAATGGTGTTAGGCCCCCAAAACCTTCTGGAAACAATTTTTTCAACTTTTTACAGGCAAATAAGCAACCTTTACAGATAACTTGTAAAGATAAGACAATCAAACCTCCAATAAGATCTCTGTCTAAAAGGTTAGCCCCATCACACACACATATAAGTCATTCCCATGACTTCCTAGGCATGAGAGACAATTCCCTGTTTCTCCCAGCATGATCACTGTGGTCAGACCAGGACTAGTGGGAGATGCAAAGAAATTCAATTAAAATGAAGTTTTACTTGAGAAATGTTTTTATTAAGTTTATCCCTGGATTTTGTGTCATCTGCAAAAGGAACAAGGTAGAAAGAAGAGTAACAAATTATCTTATCTGATAATTTGCTGAAAGCCTTTGAAAACCATGCACATGTTTACTTAGAATGCACATTTAGTGATATCTCTCTCATTTATTTATGTATGCAGGCAGTATTTTTTGCTTTTATAATTTCACCTGTTTTTCTATTCAATCTCATTTCCTTTAAGATGTTAAAAGTGAATATTTCACTATAAGAAAAAAAAATGAGCAGTTGCTGATTTGTAATATCATCTCTAACAAGGAGAAGGCCATAGAATGCCAGATGCTTTCACAAGGTAATCTATTTACATGTCCATTGCATTAATAGTGACATTTTAATTTACTGAGAGAGAGGTGATAGTTCTTTGACTGAGTGGACTTGCCTTTGCCAGGAGGGTTGAGAAAATAGAGGTTCTTGCAAGTATAAGATGTATGGCATGCATACAGCCGAATGACATTTTGTTAAATAACTACATAAGACTGTGTCTTGGAGAGCAAAAGGTTAGGTAGCAACATGACCAGCACAGAAGAACGTTGTGGATTATATAAATATGCAAGGATATGCCTTTGTAGCTAAACACTGCCCAATTTGGGAAGCTATTAAGATTTCTCCAAGCTCATTCAATGTAGCTGTTAATTAAACATCTGTTTTAAAAAAATAGAAGAAGTGAAAACACAGATGTCAATCACATAAAAGACCCATGGCATATACTTTTCTGTGGCATAATTCCATGCAGCTGTACTTTACATCTGGACGATGCTAACAACATTGTTTCAAAGAAGCTTTCACTGCAATAAAAGCAGACAAAACAGAATTGAGCTTGGTACTAACAAAAGAATATAAGAATAAACTTAACAATAAGAACAATGGAAAATAGCAATAGCACTTAGACATATATACCACTTCATAGTGCTTTACAGCCCTCTCTAAGCAGTTTACAAATGACAGTATATTGTCCCCAACAATCTGGGTCCTCATTTTACAACCTCAGAAGCAGGGGTGGGTTCTACTTACCTTTAGTACTGGTTCGCACGCTCTTCTGCGCATGCGCAGAAGCATTATGATGACATCGGGGTTGGTGGGTGGAGCCTCCCGACGGTTTTACTACCAGTTCTATAGAACCGGTATGAACCGGGGGCAACCCACCACTGCTCAGAAGGATGGAAGGCTAAATCAACCTTGAGCTGGTCAGGAACAAACTCCTGGCAATGGGCAGAGTTAGCTTGCAATACTAAATTCTAACCACTGTACCACCATAACTCTTTTTCTACTTCAAATTCTTAAATAATACTATAATTGGCCAATTATACCAGGTAGATATATAAGAGATATTGGCCAGGTAGATATATAAGTTACTTCTTTAGCTCATTACATAACTCAGGGGTGTCAAACTCATAACCCATGGGCTGGATGCGTCACGCACTGTCCACGCCCATTCCCATTTTAGCAAAGGGGGAAAAGTCACAATATATCATGTGATGACAATGTGACGCCACGAGTTTGACACCCCTGGCAAAACTGATACAAAATTAGTATTCTTCCAAGCTTATACTATCAGGCTGTTGTTGTTGTTTGGCAATACTCATTTCCATTGTCATCTAATTATATATAATTCACTGATATATAACTGAAAAGAAAATGAACATCTACAGAAAACAGTGAGTCTTCCAATACAAAATTAATATGTGAAAGAACTCACTATAGAATATGTTCACATCATATAAATCCACTATAGTGGGTTGCTTGCACAGAGCTGAAATCCTATTTGCAAATCCTTAAGAAGGGAGCCCTTTCAGCCAGCCCCTAGAAATGAGAAGAAGCTGAAAACCAAGTAGGATTTTCAACTCCTGAATGAGGACACACTTACATCTTATTTAGTGGTGGGTTGCTCCCAGTTCTGTCCGGTTCTATAGAACCGGTAGTAAAACCAGTGGGAGGCTCTGCCCACCCACTGTGTCATCATGGGTGATCTGCGCATGCACAGAAGCGTACGCACGCATGGTCCAGTTGCGAACTGGTAGTAAAGGTAAGTAGAACCCACCCCTGATCTTATCTGCACTGGACCTGCCAGGACCTCCATCACTTCTCAAGGCACCCCACACTCCTTACCTTACTGCATTGTCTCTACACTCAGGGGCTGAAAATCTTGCTTACATTTCAGAAGGGAGGGGTCTCAATTCCTGAGTGGAGAGTAAGATACTCCGTACAGTAAGGTAAGGAATGCATGTGCCTGGTGAGGTGTGGGGAGGTCCTGGGAGGCCCAGTACAGACCATATGTGAGTGTCTTCCCAATCAGTTGCTGAAAATCTTGCTTAGATTTCAGCAGGGAGGATTTTCAACTCCTGAGTAGAGAGACATTCATGCATGATCTAGACCATGCTTCCCAGCTTTCAGATTTTTTCAAGAGAAAAGTTGCCTTGATTTCTTTCCAAGGAATACATGGGATCATATGTAGCATGAAGATAGGATATGGATATAGGCAGGGGTGAAATCCAGTAGGTTCTGATAGGTTCTGGAGAACTGGTACCAGAAATTTTGAGCAGTTTGGAGAACCGGCAAATGCCACCTCTGGCTGGCCCCCGAGTTGGGTGGGAATAGAGATTTTTCAATATCCTTCCCCAAGGAGTGGGGAGGGAATGGGGATTTTGCAGTATCCTTCCCCTGGTGTGGGGTGGGAATGTAGATTTTGCAATATCCTTCCCTTACCATGCCCACCAAGCCACGCCCACCAAGCCACACCACACCCACTGAACTGGTAGTAAAAAAATTTGGATTTCACCACTGGATATAGGTATATGTATTCATGTACCACAGAATAAAGATTCTGTATTTGTGTGTGTGTTCATATGTGTGCAAACATTTCATTTTATTCATTTTTCATAGGAAAGAGGGGATTTGTATAAATTCAGGGCCTATGGCACCCTGAGATTTTTTTGGGGGGGTTTTGCAATTACAAGTTCATTATCTGATTGGGGGGTTTTGGCAGAAGGAGAAGCAGAGGCTATAATGTCAAGGGGTGGAGTTTCCTAATCTGCTTTCTCAGATACCTTTTGACTCTTTATATCTTGGTCCTACCTTCCCACTGCCACTTCCTATCTTCCAGGCCTCACTTCCCTTGGCATCTCTCCCCTATCTTGATTTGTGTGAGAAATAAAGCTTTCATACCCTATGCTGCATTTTCAATGACTAAAGGACAAAACCACAGAGGAAGAGAAGAAAAGTAAAGGAAATCAAATAAAAGAAATTATTTCAATACTGCCTCTTCTTGGCTATGTGTCATAAATATGTAGTTGCTAAAGAATTCACTCCTTCCTTCCCCTTTTGAGAGATAAATCCATCCCATAGGAGAGAAATAAAATCAAACTTTATTAAAGAATTAGAAAAACATTAAAAAGTAATTTTAAATGTGAAAATGCAAACATTCAGTATTGAAGAATTACAAAACTGTTCCATGTGAGAGATTGTAAAAAAGCAGAAACTAAGATATTTAAATATGGATCTCAAGAAAGGCAACTCATAGTCTAGTTCGGCGAAATGTGAAAAAGTATTTCAGAGATTCTACTTCAAGTTAACTTATGATCATTCAAATTGGGAAATTAGTCTTACATGTTCAAGATTGTGTATTTACCTCAGATTAGCATAAAAGATATATTCCTGATATCTGTGTCATTCAGCATCTGAAAATGAACTAATCAAGAAAAAATCTCCCTAAAATGTAATGTTTTGGATAGAGCATAATATGCCACCATGTTAAAACTGGAACTCTTCTCATATTTTCAGAAAATAATAGTCAGGTTTCAAATTAATATTGTAGACCACAACAAGATTCTACAGAAGCATTACAACTTAGCGAACGTAGCCTGAAGGATGGAAGAAGAGTGAAACACCTAGTTTTATAACTTGCGCGGAGATAAAGAAAATACACGTGTGCAAATTCCTGACAGAATGGCAAATCTAATTCTACAGAAATAGCAATTGTCTGAAGTTGAAGTACCTCCACTTCATTAATCTGAACTTTCTTTTTTCCTGGGATTCCAAACTTTAATCAGAGGCTGTGGGAACAAAGGTTGTCTTTGCTTTTTCCTGCCTTGCTCCACAGACATCAGTTGAGCTCTTTCCCAGAGTTCAGCCCTTTGCTTAAAACAAGCAAACCATTCCAATCTTGAGAAAATCAAGTAAGGAACTTGTTAAAGATATAGTTGTGAGATAACCAGGACTGGTTATGAAGCAGAGCATAGAGTTTTGCACACGGAAACAGTTCTGAGAGTCATTATGAACAAACTGCATACAAACTGGTTTTTAAAGTATTTTACTTATATCCAGAGATACAAAACTTCTTACCGGTTCGTAGAAGAATACATGAATCATTCCGGAACAATATTAAAACAGTTCATAAAGGCAGTAATAAATAAACCATGATCAAATTGACCATGTAAAGAGATCAAAGATATTTACAACATAGCAGCAGGTAACAATATGGTGTACTGTCCACACTGACCACAATCAAGCTCTCCTTAAATACAGTTGCTACAGAGCTCATCCAATCAGGATGCCGAATGACTCAGCAATACTCTTAAAGCTATATTATATATATTCATACTATAAACATATAATGTTGGCTTATATATTTCCTGGCCAACTAGTTAGGCAATGAACATTTCCTAACAGAACTCTTCTCAGGAGAACCCACAGCCTCTATGTCAGCACTGCAAGTTTCTTTCTTCTCAGTGTTGCCATGAAAGAAGAAATAAAAAGGGGGAGAGAGAAGAAACAGGTTACCTTTCACCCAGTTGCTAAATTGGCAGATAATGTTCCTAGGAGATGAGACGGGAAGGGGGAATTCCTGGGAGGTGAAATAGCTAAGGGGATAGGAGTGACATAGAAGATGGCCAATGACATGCTGAGACAAAGGAATGGAAAGGGAAGGTTTGGGGGGTTAGTAGGTCAGTACTGGCACTGACAGAGTTGGGCCAGACATGTTTGTACTAAATAAAAGAAGGATTTCATCAAAGACTTTTCGTTTGGAAAATGTGATTATTTAAGACAACGTCTGAACCTGACAGAGTGCCAGTACTCCTCTCTAAGCCAAGCTGGCTGACTTCCAAACTTCCAGTCCCCTCCCCCATGACTGGAGTAGATAAAGTGCAGTCCGGTAATTATGGCAGAGAGCAGACCTCCCGAAGTTAACGCAATTCAAGCAACTGGACAAGAGCCAGCCCTGATTCCAGCCAGCTTGGATGCAATGAAGACATGACCAGGATGCCCTCCCGGACTGTTGCAACCAGTAGCTGAACTGACAAGACCATGGGAGGAGATTGCGATGGACTTTATAGTAGAGCTACCAATGAGTGATGGAAATACAGTGATATGGACTGTAATAGACTTATTCTCCAAACAGGCGCACTTTATTCCTCGCAGCGGGCTGCCCTCAGCCCGCCAGTTATCCAAACTATTCGTGAAACACATCTACCACCTACATGGAGTCCCCAGAAGAATCATCTCCGACCGAGGGGTCCAGTTCAGTGCAAAATTCTGGAGGGAGTTCCTACGATCTATAGGATCATCCCAAGGCCTCAGCTCAGTGTTTCACCCGAGCACCAATGGGGGGATGGAGAGACTGAATGCTATGATAGAACAATACTTAAGATGCTACGTCGACTATCAACAGTCCAATTGGGCAGACCTCTTATCTTTTGCGGAGGTCACGTATAATAATGCTGTCCACAGTAGCATGGGATTAACCCCATTTAAAATAGTGAGTGGTATGGATTTCGTCCCCATGCCAGAGTACCCGAGGGAGCCCCCTTCCTCAGTCAGTTTGACCGACTGGATGGCAATGTTGAGGGAAACCTGGGAGAATGTTAAGAGGGCATTGGCCAAGGCGGCACAGTCCTATAAGAAACAAGCAGACAAGCACCAAACTCCCCAATGACCATTTCGAGTGGCAGAGAAGGTATACCTCTCCACCAAGTATCTGAGGCTTAGACTCCCGAGCAGGAAATTGGGCCTGAAATTTATAGGACCATTTTCTATAACAAAAATAATCAACCCGGTTATAGTACAATTGAGTTGCCCCGGCTACTAGGGAAGATACACCCCATTTTCCACAGCAGCCTCCTGAAACCTGTAGTGGGGTCAACTTTAAGGCTGACACCACGTGACCCCCTCGGGCCCCTGGTCGTTGCAGGCCAAACTCACTATGAGGTGCAGCAAATTCTCGATTCAAGATGGCACAGGGGGTGCCTCCAATATTTAATTAAATGGAAGGGTTACCCATTATCAGAGGCCTCCTGGGTGAAGAGCACAAACATCCAAGCTGACCGCCTTATAGCCAAATTCCATGCAGATCACCTGGACAAACCGGGAGAGGGGACACACCCTCGGACAGGATAACGGTTGTTACTTTGTTGTTTTCCCCTTGGGGGGAAAAGGAAGGGAGAGGGGCCGGATGTCAGCACTGCAAGTTTCTTTCTTCCCAGTGCTGCCATGAAAGAAGAAATAAAAAGGGGGAGAGAGAAGAAACAGGTTACCTTTCACCTAGTTGCTAAATCGGCAGATAATGTTCCTAGGAGATGAGATGGGAGGGGGGAATTCCTGGGAGGTGAAGTAGCTAAGGGGATAGGAGTGACATAGAAGATGGCCAATGACATGCTGAGACAAAGGAACAGAAAGGGAAGGTTTGGGGGGTTAGCAGGTCAGTACTGGCACCGACAGAGTCGGGCCAGACATTTTTGTACTAAATAAAAGAAGGATTTCATCAAAGACTTTTCGTTTGGAAAATGTGATTATTTAAGACAACGTCTGAACCTGACACTCTATCCTTCAAGGGGAGACTGGCCTGAAAGATTGGCATGAGAACCTGGCAGTAGGATCAGGGAGTGGTGTTGCAAAACTCCTCACTGACTTTTATACAAGTACCTTTTCATGCTTTGTTTATTCACTTTCCTGGATTCTTTGTAATTGAGAATGGAAGAAATCTCATTATATTGAAACCTATTAAAATGCTTTCTACTATTTATCAAGAAAGCCCTGGTTTTCTTTTTTTTCAAACTTCCATATGACCCTGAAAAAGACATGGTGTTGCTTAAGTTTATTATTATGGAGGTGTCTCTAATGGAAATCTGGTCTATTGCATCTGAAGTCTGCTAAATGGAACTCCATTAAATCAAGGTTTCAATGTAATTGGAAATATAAACCACATTTTTTTTAGCAGTTCTTCAAAAAAATATGTCATAGAACTGTAGATTAAAGCACCTTCTCCTGTGGTATAAGTTATCTATTGTGAAATTCCAATAATTAATATTTTTTTATAAAATGTATCATCTTCCTAATACTTATTTATAATTATGAATGTAAACTTTTGGCTAGAATCAGTTTCTGGAAGGCCAGCTTTTGTTTCAAAATTTATTGTATTTCCTGCAGGTGTCAGGTTTAGAAATAATGTGAGATCACTATAGTGTAATGTGACAGCATTCCTGCTGTGATATATATCATAGTTGTCTTGGTAGTACAAAATAATTGATTTGCAAATAAAACCACAGAGTTCAGCATTCTGCTGTGATTCACCGAGTCACATAATTTACTATATAAAAGTAGCAGAGAAATAGAAAATCTATTCATATCAACATGGTTTCAAAACTAAAACTTTCATGGTTTTCAGCATGAATGAATTTCATCCAAGAAAATTCATGATCAAAAATGTGATTTTTATTTATTTCATTTTTTCAGAAAATATTTGTATTTATTTTTATTTATTTATTTGTCAAGCATATATAAGATAACAGGTAGAAGTATACACATAATTTGAATACATGAAAAGGGTAAGAGTACAAAGGAATATTAGGACAGGGATGGTAAGCACACTGGTGCACTTGTGCATTCCCCTTACAGACCTCTTAGGAATGGGGTGAGGTCAACAGTAGACAATCTAAGGTTAAAGTTGTGGGGGTTTGGGGAAGAAACCACAGAGTCGGGTAGTGCATTCCAGGCATTGACCACTCTGTTGCTGAAGTCATATTTTCTGCAATCGAGTTTGGAGTAGTTTACCTTGAGTTTGTATCTATTATTTGCTCGTGTATTGTTGTGGTTGCAGCTGAAGCAGTCATTGACAGGTAGGACGTTGTGGCAGATAATTTTATGTACTACACTTAGGTCAGACCGAAGTCGGCATAGTTCTAAGTTGTCCAAAATTTCAAGTCTGGTGGCATAAGGTATTTTATTGCGGGTAGAGGAGTGGAGGACTCTTCTCGTGAAATATCTCTGGACTCTCTCAATTGTATTTATGTCTGATATGCAGTGTGGGTTCCAGACAGATGAGCTGTATTCAAGAATTAGTCTAGCAAATGTTTTGTAGGCTCTAGTTAGTAGTACAATATTGCCAGAGAAGAAACTACGCAAGATTAGGTTAACAACTCTTAATGCCTTTTTGGCAATGTTGTTACAGTTGGCTCTGGCACTTAGATCTTTAGAATGAGTACTCCAAGGTCCTTGACAGAGTGAGGGCCATCTACAAGGTCATGTCCATCTAATTTGTATTTTATGTTTTGATTTTTTTTTGCCAATGTGCAAGACAGAGCATTTGTTGGGTGAGATTTGAAGTTGCCACTTGTTAGACCAATCTGACACTTAGTCAAGGTGTTTTTGAAGGGTAGTTGCATTGTTGGTGGTGTTGAATAGTTTAACATCAGCGAAGAGAACACAGTTGCTTTTAATATGATTACAAAGGTCATTTATGTGAAGTATGAAGAGTGTTGGACCTAAAACACTGCCTTGGCAAACACCACTATTAACAGGTACGGGATTTGATAGACCGCTTCCTATTTTGACCACTTGTTGTCTGTTTGACAGGAAGGCAGCCATTCATTTATGTAGGACTCCAGAAATGCCATAGGATTTTAGTTTTAGAAATAATTTGTCGTGTACCACTGAATTTGATATGGACTTAAATAGGATTCATACAAGCAATTAAAACAGAGTATAGTGTCAAAAAGCAAAGAGCCAGCAGTTCCCTTTGAATGAAGCAGTATGTTTGTGTCTTATAGAGCACCAGTAATGAAAAGGTCAATAGAACAAGCAAGCAACTAATGAAAGGAGGGAAAAGAAAAGTTACTTCTTAGAAATACAGGTAATCACGAAGAGCCAAGAGATACTAATTTCCTATCAGTTAAATTATGAATGGCATTTGGGGCACATATTTAGCTATAAAGATATTGATAGGGAATTTTCAGATGATATGTGCAGGGTTCAGTGTAGGCCTATTCAGATTCGTGCTTTGTTATCATGTTATCAAAACTATCCTCTTCATCATTTTATACCCTATGAATATAAATTGCAATTCTGGCTTTATTTTAGGGATATCAGTTAAGTCTAAGATAGAATGATTGATTGATTGATTGATTGATTGATTGTATACTGTACAAGTAGTCCTCAACTTACAACCATTCATTTGGTGGCTGTTCAAAATGACAGTAGCACTGGAAAAGGTGACTTATGACTGGTCTTTGTATTTACAACCGTTGTAGCATCATGTGATCAAAATTCAAGGAGATGACATGTATTTATGACAGCTACAGCATCCTGGGGTCATGTGATTGCTATTTGTGACCTTCTCAGCCAGCTTCTGACTAACCAAAATCAATGAGGGAAGCCAGATTCAGATAATGACCATGTGATTCACTTAACAAGTACGGTGATTTGCTTAACAAACATTGCAAAAAAAATTGTAAAATCTGGTCTGGCTCAGTTAACAATAGGCTTGCTTAGCAATGGAAATTCTAATTCCAATTGTGGTTGTAAGTTAAGGGCTACCTATATGCATTATTCTTCAAAATAATTTTGAAGTTTTCCAAGGTAAAAATACTGAAATCATACCAATATTCCAGAATAATAAAATGATATGATAAGAACTGATAAGCTTGGTAAAAAGCTATGTTACTGGGAAGGACATTCCGGGGAAATAGAGAAATGCCACTTGAAAGTCCCGTTACCCCGCATAGGGGGACATTCTCAGAAAATGTAGGAACATATGGGGAAAAACTTCAATTCAAATATTGTGGCCTCAAGGGCTTAATAGTTCAATATTGGAAACTCTAGACGCTAATAAATATTATCCAACTCTAGCATACTGTGTTTCAGATACTTAATCAGCACCCTCGGTGCAGTATATTGTACTAAATCAAAGTTTTATAATTGTCAGGCATGGAGAAGCCAACAATGAACCATGAATTGCTCAAAGTAGTTTATTTATTGCTGTTCACCTACTGACAGGAACCTTGCCAGACAAAAGCATACTCTGCATGACTATCAGATAAAACTTAGGGAGGATCTCTTCCTGGATCTCTTCCTGTATATCAATAACTCAGTGCTGATTTGTTGATTCTTCAACTCCTCCCTCCTGCAATTCAGTGCCAGGTTACCCCACAATAATTGTCTTCATAGATTGTTCCATATTCAATGTCTAACACAGTGTTGCACTTCTAAATATCTTCATTATAGTATTGGAAAGATTTTCAGAAGTTATCAATACTTGCAAATTAAATGCTAAAGGTACCAAATTGCCAAATATCAAATTATGATCTTTCAAGGTGAATTGTTATTATGATTCCACCCCTAGTTGGAACTGGACAGCGATACAAATTAATGCTTGTCAACCCTTCTTTTTTGTTTGGAATTGGATTATTGTTTATGAGTTGTCTTAGCTCAGAAAAAAATAATTAGTTTACACCCCCCCCCCCCAGGAATACTTATCTAAGTTGAAATGTTGGCACATGTTTATATGCTTAGAACTGTATTTAAAGCAGGCCTACTAAAATTAATAAACATTAATACTTTAAATGCTATTAATTTCATGGAGTCTATAGAAGGCATTACCTAATATGGATCCAACACATACCACATACCTAAGCCATAGCTCATATACCATACTGATTCCTACACCATTTGGATTCCTAAATATTATATTTTGGTTCCAATGTGCCTTTTTATGGTGGAATACTTTCAAGATTCTACTCCTCCTTAAAGAAATCCATCTTGATATAAGATAAAACATTTGATTTTGATAAAAGCATAGAAATCACTTAAAATATTGATGAGGAACAGTAGAGAAGATATGATTTAAAGACTACCTGACCAAATGTTTGTTAATATGATTTATTGGGTCAGGGATTTTTTGTCTTCACTGTGAGTTGTATTCTGTTTGGGGAGGGGTGCACTGAGGGAGCTCAACCAATCTCATTGTACTTATGTTCTACACTGACAATAAATATTTGAATTGAAATGGTATGATCACACAGGGCAAAAAACCCGGCCTTAGAGTAAGTAATTATCACTAAATAATGTGTAAGATTGCCAGAAGAAATATCAACCTCAGATATGCAGATGATACCATTCTAATGGTAGAAAATGAAGAAGAACTAAAGAGTCTCTTGATGTGGGTGAAGGAGAAGATTGCAATAGTTGGCTTGAAACTCAACATTAAGAAAACTAAGATCATGGCATCCTGCCCTCTCAATTCCTGGAAAATAGGGAAGAAATGGAGGTAGTGACAGATTTTATTTTCCTGGGCTCCAAGATCACCACACATGGGGACTGCAGCCAAGAAATTAAAAGACGCTTGCTCTTGGGGAGGAAAGCTATGGCAAACCTAGATAGCATACTAAAAAGCAGAGACATCACCTTGCCAACAAAAGTGTGTATAGTCATAGCTATGGTTTTCCCAGTTGCAATGTATGGATGTAGAAACTGGACCATAAGGAAGGCTGAGCACCAAAGAATTGAGGCCTTTGAACTATGGTGCTGGAGAAGATGATCAAACCAGTCAGTCCTAGAGGAGATCAACCCTAACTGCTCTTTAGAAGGCCAGATCCTGAAGATGAAACTCAAATACTTTGGCAACCTACATAATGAGAAGGAAGGATTCACTGGAGAAGAACCTAATGCTGGGAAGGATTGAGGGCAAAAGAGGAAGGGGACAACTGAGAATGAGGTGGCTGGGTGGAGTCACTGAAGCAGTGGACATGAGTTTAAATGGACTCCAGGGGTTGGTAGAGGACAGAAAGGCCTGGAGGAATGTTATCCATGGGGTCGTGATGGATCAGACATGACTTTGCGATTAACAACAACAATAACAACAACAATGTCTAATTCTCTCTTTGTGTGTGTGTGTGTGTGTGTGTGTGTATTAAGCTGATTGTGTTATACTTTATGTAGCATCATAGTAATCAATGAAAAGTTAATGAAGAGGAAGAGCTTGACATTAAATGACTTCTTGTGCATACATCTATAAAGTTGCTGATGTTGGCCACCTGCTCGTTTAATGCTGACTATGTCTGCTCAGCATCTTAATTAATAACACACGCAAGAAGAGAATGTTCAGTGAGAATGACACTTGATTTTTAATACAGCTGAACATTATGAGCTGGACTAATATTTGTATACTGAAGCATGTAATTATGAATTCTGAATTATGAATAATGAGTCAGTAGTGCAAATCACATTGACAAGTTGTAAAGTTAAGCAACAGCAGCAAGCTTTCAAAAGCAATAACAAGTTTGGTATCGCTATACAACAATTCAGCATTAAAACAGGAAAAGTCTTTAGAATGCTAAAAATTTTATTCTATCCTAGAAAAAATAAAGAATCGAAGCTAATATAACCTTGGTGAGACTGATGGCTAAAAATAGAAAAAGCAATACTGCATTGATGTTTTTAGAATCAAGACAAATGGTTAGTAGACATAAGAGTGTGGGTGAAATTTTATGGTATACTAGACTACCCGTGATACACTGGGTCATCCTTTCAAAGATATATCTCCTTTCTGGATTCCTTAATCCCTTTAACAGTGACAGAACTTCTAATGAACTGCCTTTACTGGAAAACTAGGATACATTCAGAGTCATATCTCCCTTAAAAAAAGTCCATGTTGAACTGTATAGCACAAATATCAGCACAGAAAATGTTTTGTGGCATTTGTATTATGTCATAAACTGGTGCTCATTTTTATGTCAAAATGTTTTGATAAAATTTGCCAAATTTCAGTTCTATGTGTGTCCAGGATCCAAGAATTTGGACACATTCTGTAAGTTAACCCATTTGAGGTACCTTTTACCTCAAAACTTTTTGCCCCATGATGTACCATTTCACTCAGTGAAAAGTTATGGGAATGAGCACCATGGTCCAGAGTTTGGGCTCAGATTCTGAATTTGAAACTAAAGAAGCTGTTCCAGCTGAGCCTATGGAAGGTCAGCTTCAGGAAGGACAAAGCCAGATATCACTTGAGGGCAGTGGTGGGTTTCAAATTTTTTTGCTACCGGTTCTGTGGGTGTAGCTTGGTGGGTGTGGCATAGCATGACTTGGTGGGCATGGCTTGGTGGGCATGGCAGGGGAAGGAATGTAAAATCTCCATTCCCACCCCACTCCAAGGGAAGGTTACTGCAAAATCCCCATTTCCTCCTGATCAGCTGGGACATGGGAGGCAGAGAATAGATGCGGGCGGGGCCAGTCAGAATTTTTACTACCAGTTCTCTGAACTACTCAAAATTTCCACTACCGGTTCTCCAGAACTGGTCAGAATCTGCTGAAACCCACCTCTGCTTGAGGGTGATCAATCACAAATACCACCAGAGCAGCTGCATCTGTCAGAGGAGAATAATGTAAGACAATCAAGCCCCTGCATTGGCCTCATAGAAAGGAGGAAGTTTTGTCAAACAACAAAGTAAACCTTCTGATTAGTAGTAGTAGTAGCCTATATAAGAGACTTGGTTAGCTCTGTTCTCTTTGCTGGACAAAAAAAATGCTTGGCTCTTGTATGATCCCCATGTATGAATTTCACTCTTGAACCTCACACCCTTGATCTGGCTGATGCCCTTGACCCAGCTCTTGACCTTATGCCATCTTTGGACAACTCCTTTGCACACTCCTCTTTGAAAATACACTTCACAGGCAAGGCTTTGCTTTGTTTGACATTCTTACTACCAGTATCTCTGTTGCCTGGAAATAAAACTGATAATCTGTCAAACCATGTGTGTGTAAGTCTGAAGCCTGAAGCAGGATAATGAGAATTTTAGTAGCAGATAGATTGTACATCTTCCCAGAGAAAACCATAGAGTCATTCCAATTTGTGAAAATGTATAAGTGGAACTAGAAGTAAGCAACCATGATTTTTGTGATTCCCACAATAAGTGGCATAGATAGTTCCCTTGTAATTTTATCTCCAAGCTACCTAACAACTTCAGTTTATTTCGAATAAATTTCAGGAGAGCCTGATCATTTCAACTCTACCCAACTCTACTCTCCAATCCTATAATTCAGGCAATTACCATATTTTTCAGAGTATAAGACACACTTCCCCTCCCCCCAAAAAGTGCATGGAAATGTCTGTTATACTCCAAATATTGTGGCAGGGGAGAGGGGTTGGTGCGGTGCCAATCAGCTGTTTTAGAACGGACCACGGCGGCAACAAATGGGTGGTGACAAACGGGTGGTGGCAAATGGGCAGCGATGGCAGCAGCGAACAGGCCACATTAAACGGGACACATTGAATGGGTGGCAGAGAATGGGCGAAGGCAGCAGCGACGGCGAATTACCTCACTGAATGGGCAGCAGAGAACGTGCCATGCCTAACAGGCGGCAGCGAATGGGCTGCACCAAACAGGCTATGCTGAATGGGCTGCGGCGGTGGCAGCGGCAAATGTGTGGCAGCAAACAGGCCAGCTGAGAGGCAGAGGCAGGGTTTTTTCCCCTTGTTTTCCGCCCCAAAAGCTTGGTGCATCTTATAGTCTGGAGCGTCTTATAATCCAAAAAATATGATAGGTGTTCATCATCATCTAGGAAATCCAGACAGAAGAAAAAGCAATGGCAACATTATGCTGTGTGACTGTATCAAGGAGCAAAAGAAAAAGAGTCATCAGTGAATTAAATTACTAGTACAGTTCTCTGGTAAATCTTCTCTTAAATTACATTTATTGGTTTTATTATTTTAAAAAGGCTTTTATCTCCTTTTCAGTGTTTCATCACCAACTTTACAGTGAGAACTGAAAATGGGTAGGCTTCTTTTCAGTAGCAAAAATAGATCCCTTTCAAGTTTAACCATTTCCAAAATAAGTTTACATTATCTTTGCATTTTACATTTAAGAAAAGTTCAATTTCAACCAATTTCTCATTTTTTCCAGTCCAAAATGTATATATGTCATTTAAATCTCAGTTCTTTTATTAAGGCCTGTATAAACAGTTGCACATACTGTAACTTTGTGCACATGTTCCAATGACTGCCCAGTACATGAATGCTCTTTTTAGAATACACATATTTTGCAATATATTTCCCCTGATATAATGCATTTTGTGCACAAGTTCCCCAAATATATTCAATTTATTTTAGTTCCAAACTGGATGTAAGTTAAATTTTCATCAAGAATAAAGAACAAATGCAAATGTTTTACTTTCTTTGCTATTGCAAGTATATGTGCTGAATTTATACTGTTTATGAAAAAGAAGGAAGCTGCCCATCAAAACTAAGTCAGCCACCAATTTGTTTAACAGGTCAACATAAGCCTTTAACGGAGTAGTTCATGGCTTTGATACTTCAACACACAAAGCAACACTTTGACTTATAGTTGCTGGCAAACAAAAGTGTGGGAGGCACAATATTCAGATAAAAAATAAAAACCTATCACTGTACACATTAAAAATAGAGTATTGTGGTTATTTAATGCTAGTACAATATATGTTCCTGGCAAATAGATGGGGAAGAAATGGAGGTAGTGACAGATTTTATTTTCCTGGGCTCCAAGATCACTGCAGATGGGAACTGCAGCCAAGAAATTAAAATACGCTTGCTCCTGGGGAGAAAAGATATGGCAAATCTAGACAGCATACTAAAAAGCAGAGACATCACCCTGCCAACAAAAGTGTGTATAGTTAAAGCTATGGTTTCCAAGTTGCAATGTATAGCTGTGAAAGTTGGACCATAAGAAAGGCTGAGCATCAAGGAATTGAGGCCTTTGAACTATGGTATCCTGTGAGTCCCTTGGACTGCAAGGCAATCAAACCAGTCAGTCTTAGAGGAGATCAACCCTGACTGCTCTTTAGAAGGCCAGATCCTGAAGACGAAACTCAAATACTTTGGCCACCTAGTGAGAAGGGAGGACTCCCTGATGAAGAGCCTAATGCTGGGAAAGATTGAGGGCAAGAGAAGTAGGAGACAACAGAGAATGAGATGGCTGGATGGAGTCATTGAAGCAGTAGTCGTTAGCTTAAATGGACTCCAGAGGATGGTAGAGGACAGGAAGGCCTGGAGGAATATTGTCCATAGGGTCGTGATGAGTTGGACACGACTTCGTGCAACTAACAATAACAACAATATATGTCATAGTATAACCATAGTTACCACTGACAGTAGGAGACTCCATTTCTGAAAACGTCTGACTAAAACTTAATATACCTGCCTATCTAAAACATTTTGGATGTTTGCATGCACATATGTGTGCATGATTATTTCCAACTTGCTTTCCAAAAAAAAAAAAAAATCCTTCAAAAATAACTTAACGCTCTATAGGTTTCATTCCTTTAATAAGTAAGATTCCGAACAAGTTGTTGTTTTAAATCAAACGTCTTATACTTTTTATAGAATGTCATTTAATCTAAGATGTGAACTATTCTGATGACAATATAAAATTAAAGTGGGAATAGTTCAACATTTGTTGTGGTTGGCTATTATTCTGGCTTATTACTGCTTCTTTTGAAGTTTCCTTGACCAAAGTGTCCTTTAATGTTTTATTCCAGTTCTTCCCGGAGCGACCTGATACCTCATATTTTATTGTCACTTCTGAGGGCTTTATACATTCTGTTCCCTCATACTATAACTTTAAAGCAAAATAGGATTCAATTTAACTGAAAGAGACATCATTACTGAAGTTACCATCAAAACATTTTGAGAGACTGGATGGGACCATTGGCTCAGGGGCGGGTTTCAAAACCCATTGCTACTGTTTTGTTCATGGGTGCATGCGTGCGTGATGCTTCTGTGCATGCACAGAAGTGTCCGGGCAGCTGGGCGGAGCCTCCCACTACCACCGCTACCGGTTTGCCCAATCCGGGGCAAACCGGTAGCAACCCACCACTGCATTGGCTAGAAAAATTTCTGGCTACATTAGGCTATGTAGAAGAAATTTCTTGCAGCATCTGATCATCAGTTAGTAAATGGGGAAGGTAAAATAACAAGCAGAACATGCAACTATTCCATAGAATGTGGATATATATTCTGTAGAATGTGGATATATTTCTCTGTTAACACAAAGCATGCTAGGAAAGCATAGGAACAACAGAAGACCGTAGGAGATGGGATCACTCCTCAGTAATTTCAATGAATACCCTCTTCCTGGAAACATCTGCCTAGATCAGTGTTTCTTAACCTCAGCAAACTTTTAAGTTCTGTTGGATTTCAACTCCCAGAATTCCCCACCCAGCCTGACTGACTGACGAATTCTGAGAGTTGAAGTTCCTGCATCTTAACGTTGCTGAGGTAGAGAAACACTGGCCTAGATCACACTGATTATTCTCATGGTGAATTATCAATGTAGTGATTACAGTGTTTTGACCTAGGCTTCACCAAAGCACGAAATAGACTCCTTGTCCCGAAAAAAACCCTTTTTATTTAGCTAATGTGAAGTCCTAGCATTCACATCCAACAAAGTCCTGGCAAACAGCTTTTCAAGGGTGAATTGCAACAACAGACCTTATCATTCCTTGGATAGTTGCCAGGCCGATAGCTTCCAGGTGCAATGCTGTACAATGAAATACTTGGCAAGGAGTCTCTGTGAGGCACGAACTCAGATAAGCAAATCTTCACACTAATAAATCAACCAATTGTTTCCTGCAAACACCACTCCCCTTTTGTTCCTATTTATTCCCCTTGGGAGGGGTCATTCAGTGTCCCCTTGTGCCTTTACTCCCAAATTGACCCCTGTTCCTTAATTGTTCCTTCTCCTGACAGCTCTGCATATGTGCACATTGGGAACAGGCTCCAGCTGTTCTTCTGCCCCACTTACCTCTGACTCTGAAGGTAGCTGATAACTTTCGGATGGCCCTGGCCCCATCTCTGCCTCCGATGCAGAGCACTCATCAGAGCCTTCCCCAGACTCCAGGACTGGCCCATGTTCCTCCCCAACCTCTTCACAAGTCTGCTGCCAGCTCTTCTGGCCTCTGGCAGGCCACAACACACAGGTAGTCCTTTAGTTACGACCACAATTGAGCCCAACATTTACATTGCTAAGTGAAACATTTGTTAAGTGAGTGTGTCCCATTCCATGACTTATTTTGCCACATTCGTTAAGTGAATCACTGCAGTTGTTAAATTAGTAACATGGTTGTTAGGGGAATCTGGTTTCCCCATTGACTTTGCTTGTCAGAAAGTTGCAAAAGGGGATCACATGCCCCCGGGATACTGCAACCATCATAAATGTGAATCAGTTGTCAAGCATCCGAATGTAAATGACCATGGGGATGCTGCAATGGTCATAAATGTGAAAAATGGTCCGAAGTCACTTTTTTCAGTGCCGTTGTAACTTTGAACGGTCACTAAGTGAAATGTTGTAAATCAAGGACTACCTGTATTGTTATAGTTAATATAGTGTATTGAAAAAAATACACTACATAGATCCTGTTTTAGCTATCTTTAGAAAGCATGCCTTTGAAGGATTAATCAAAGCAACATCGAGCTTCCCTGCTGGTCCTTAGTAATTACAGTTATGAAACAAAGACCCACATAAAAGTTAACAGTAGTTCAGTTTGGGTTTCAGAAAACTAACATAAATAAGTGCAATGAACAAAGAGATGTTTTCTTCCCATTTCCACCCCATAGGTTAAAAAGTAGTATAACATTTAACTGAGCGTACGCATGAACCCATGGCAAACTGTCTGCAGGTGTCACTTCACTGCATAAAATATTTTGTTTGCTTATTGTTCAAAAGAAATAGTATTACATATTGGATTATGGTTTCCAAGGGTGTTCCTTGCCTTTCTGTGATACTGTTGTCTGTGGTTAAACTAAATGGTAGAGTTGGATCGCCCTTGTTGTTAGATCTCCTGCTGCATAGGACTGAAGTTTCACCAGCACCTCAGACCAGATGTGGCCAGGGTTAGAATGAAGAGGAAAAACTAGGGTTGGAAAAGGGAATAGCCAGAATTATATGAAATTCCTTTATATTGGGTATGGCAAGGCAGGAAGGATAGGAGACAGGTAGAGAATTAAGAACATTTTTTTCGTGCTTTTTAGTCAGTCCTAGACTCTTTGATTGGGACACGATGGCTCAGTGGCTAAAATGCTGAGCTTGTCTATCGAAAGGTCGGCAGTTCAGCGGTTCGAATCCCTAGTGCTGTGTAACAGGGTGAGCTCCCATTACTTGTCCCAGCTTCTGCCAACCTAGTAGTTTGAAAGCATGTAAAAAATGCAAGTAGAAAAATAGGGACCAGGTTTGGTGAGAAGGTAACAGCGTTCTGTGTGCCTTTGGTGTGTAGTCATGCTAGCCACATGACTATGGAGACGTCTTTGGACAGCACTGGCTCTTAGGCTTTGAAACGGAGATGAGCACCGCCCCCTAGAGTCAGGAACGACTAGCACATATGTGTGAGGGGAACCTTTACCTTTTTTTACAAGACTCTTTGAGCCTGCTTTGGACAAATCCCTTTTTGGTAAGATTTTGAGAGTGGATTTGCCATTGTATGCATTGACAGAGAATGACTGGCTCAAGGTTACCCAGCTGGCTTTGTGCCTAAAGTGGGACTAGAACTCACAATCTTCCAGTTTCTAGCTTAACCACTACACCAACCTGACTCAATTACAAAGCAGTAGAGTGAAAATCCTCTTGGGAGAGAGACTACTTATCAGTAAGTGAGGGATAAAAGAGAAAAAAGCATGACTTTTCTCTCTTGAGCACATTCCCCAGCTGGGATTTCTGTCCCTCAATCTAACGAGAGGAGAAGGGAGCGTGTGAATTGCAAAGGGTTCCGGAAACCATTGGGACTCTGGGTTGGCATAGGGAAGACAGAAGCTGGCAGTTTCATCAGTGAGGACATTTGGGATATGAGCAATTTTTGGAGAAATGAGAGGAGAAAAAGAGGCTTGGAGTCCAGAACCCTGGAGGAGAAGGCAAGCAGCAAAAAAACTGTCTGCATAAGACTTTTTGCCGAAATAAATGTTACAATGAACATTATTGTCTAAAGAGCAGTTTGAAAGTTGGTTTGTTTAATTTTTCGCTGTGTTTTTAAAATGTATTGCACCTGAAATGGAATTGCTCACTTGTGTATATGGCAGGGGAAATGGAAGAGAAAGAGGTAGCAATAAATCTGAGCTAGCTTCTCAGGGCATAGAAAGAATCATCCCATTGAGCTCAATAGCTTAGTGTTGCTTAAAATCATTTCTTTATCCATGTGGTACTGTTTGCATGTATGGTAGTTATTTGTGTAACACAAATAATAAAGCTCAAATCTGTTCCTAATTGAAGGATTATTATGGCTGGTCACCCAGTCATCCAGATGTTTAGACTAGATTTGGCATTTTTATCCAACCATCTGGGACAGACAGATGTTGCTGTTTAATAATATCAAAGTTATGATCACAAGATATAAGTTGTTCTAAGCAAAGCTGCCTTTTACAATTGACGCCGATTTGTCATAGCCAGAGATTTTCTAGTGGTGCTTCAGATGTTTTGGGATTGCACCCAAGGCACTTATATTGGTGTTATCTTGGCTTACTTTTGCCCTGATCATTCTATTTCTATTTGAAGACCTTTCTAATTTTCTTTGAACATCTAGTTGACTATTTAATACACAACAAGCACTTATAATCACAGCTTGAATTATTGGATTGTATTCTGAGCTCTCATTGGAAAGAAAGTTGTGTAGTTCAATTGCCAAGAACTGAAGCATAAAGCTCCTTTTATGCTTTATGAGGAAGAAAAAGCATAAATTCCTTTTTCTTCCTCATCATTCCTATACAACCAAAGAGGCAGGATTTTTGGTTTCTATATCACAAGGAACCATATAGCATATCCCCATTGCTTTCTTTGACATCTGATTATACACAATACACACACACACACACACACACATAAAAGTTAGAGTAGATTTAAATAGGATGCCTGAAATCTTCTGATAGGTAATCAAATAATGTGAAAAATACATGGACATTTATTTGCCTGTTAACTTTTCTGGAATCCTACAATGTAAAACTGTTTTGTTTTGTTTTGTTTTGTTTTTTGCAGTTAGGGCATGTCAGATATCTTGTTATCAGGTAGTTTTTCTCACGTCATTGCAGTACTATAAACCATTAATCTTCTGTTTGTTCTATATTTTTCAAAGTTTAGCGGTGACATTGAAATAATAACATAAGGGACTTGATGTATCAGGCCAATTGGCCATCTTGCAGTCTATCAGACCTGCCTCAACTTAAGCTTCTAGGTAAAAATTATCATTAACACCATTGGATTGAGAAAGGTATGGTTTACTAGAAGTGAAATGAAATACACTGGTGTAAAGAAGGAACTGAAATTTGCACGCCAAAACCCCAAGTGAATTTTTTTCCCCCACTTAAGCACTTTCCATTGCTAGGCCCCCACTGTCCAATCAATAGCAAAAAATATGTTTTGGAAACAGCTACTCTGATTGTAGGCTGGCTTGTACCTGCATTCTTCTCATTGTGGAACACTGTCTAGGGCAGGCACCTTCGGTTTCTTAACTTCTACTTTCCTTCAAGTGCTCCCCCTCCCTCTCTTGCCTTCCCCCCTTCCCCTCTCCCCCCGGGGTTCGTGGCAGACTGGACCAAAATGACGGCAGAGTGTAGGCATGAGGTGGCAATTCTGACATATTCCCTGTCACACAGTGGTCAACCAGATGTATTGAAGATACTTTCAAACATGGATAAGAAGCTACAGTAGCTCTTTTCACTTTTCTTCTCTAGAAATTGCTCTGGATATTCTATCTGTGCAATACTATTTGACAGCAGCATTAATGGAATCAAAAGAATAGTTAGTTATTTTACCTTTGCATTTGTTTCCTGTACAGATAGAACTATTTAAATGTTTTTATTTTGTGAGCAATTTGTATCAGCATTCTGGAGTGTAATGTGCCATTCTTTGATGATCCAGTTTGAATAAATTGAAATATAATTTAATTTGCTACCTTTCTGGGAGTGACCTGTTAACTTTTCCCCATCTTTTATGTTGTTTGATCATGATTTACATTTGTCTGTGAAGCCACATGAAAAGTAAAAACAACAAGTAATTTATCTTCCACTGGTCATGTTCTACATCCCTTCAGGATAAGTCATAAATTAAACTGTAATTTATTGTAGTTTGCATTATAGATGTTATTGTATTTTTATTCTTTGTAGCTTAGCTACCCAGAGAAGGTTTCTTGTTGGGCTGATTAAAAGTACAACAAAATAATTAATGGCAAATAAATGTTCTCAGGTTTCCTAGCCTTTTATGTGCATATCTGTGTCTTTGTTCCATTTCTGACAAATAGTTATTAATAAGTAGAACTGTCCTGGTTGAATCTGATATTCTAAATTATAGAATATATATTCTAAATTATAAATTAGAATTTATATTCTAAATTAATTCTATTAGAATTAATATCATAGACATATGCAAACATTTCTCATGATTTCAATATTTATTTATTTATGAAAATGTATATGGCTGTCCAACTCACTCTCAGTGACTCTGAGTGGCTTACAAAAATAAAAAGCCAATATAAAACAATGAAAACTAATAAACCCTCACCTCCCTGGTGGTGACAACAATCAGTCAATTAAATAAGCCACTTAATGGGCTCCATCCTATTCTGGGTTCTCCAAGTTGTTGGTCCAGAAAAGGATATAATTGGTGCACAACCCACAGTTGTGCAAAGGTCCTCCTGGCTATTACTCCACCTGCTTTCAAGTAGGAGTTATAAATCCAGGAGATCTTCCAGATTATGCACTGGGTCTGCCTGGGGCAGTGCCTTTGACAAAAACCCCAAATCAGGTGTGTGACCACTATTTCTAGTTGCCACCGATAGCCTCCCACCGGCCAATATGCTCCCACAGAGATGGACTTCTCAGGTGCCGTCGGTCAAACAATGTCGACTGGCGACGTCCAGGGGGAGAGCCTTCTCTGTGGGGGCACCTGCCCTCTGGAATGAATTGCTCCCAGAGATGCGTATGATCCCTGATCTACGCACCTTTTGCCGCGCCCTCAAGACATTATTGTTTCAACAAGCTGGGCTGTCTTAAACATGAATTTTAATGGTTGTCTTAGTTTTTAATATTGGGGCCAAATTATTTAATAGGTTTTTAAATTGTTTTTAAATTTTATGGATGTGTGTTTTATTGTGGCTGTGCACCGCCCTGAGTCCCTCAGGAGAAGGGTGGTATAAAAATTTAAATAATAAATAAATAAATAAAAATGGTCAAAAAAAATCTCAAAAACAGGCACTTGTGGAACCATGCTCTCCTGGAGGCTGCCAGGGATTCTCTGTTGACAACATCTACCTCTCATCCCTACCCCTGTTGTCTGGGCTTTGCCATATTTGATAACTTACTGGGCACATTTCTGAGAGAGCAATGCCTCCTTCCAGACCCAGCCAGGTCTGGGTCTTACAAGCCATATCAGCCTCTGCAAGAATCAAATCAGCAATAAGGCAAGCCTTATTTCAGGCTGATCTGGCGTTTAAAAGCAGCAGCCTAAAATCCAGGTGCCCACAGATATGCTGATCAGGTAAATGAGGTGAGTGTAAAGGAGCAGAACATGAGTCTGGTTACTGAATACCAAGCTTGCATTCCTCATGAGGACTTCCCCTTGCATCCCATATCTCCTATTCTCAACACTGCTATAATACAGTGCCCTACCGTGTCCTACTGAGAACCTCCTCCACAACTAACAAAGTAACAGGGGTAAGGTGAGCCCAATAGCTACTGTAGCATTGTTTCTCAGTGCCTTCAAGCCACCACCACCCTTTTCTCACTGCAGCAGAGGGGTCACATCCATCACCCCCTTATCCCCTAGCTCACTCATCCTACATCTACTCAATTCACAAACAGCATCCTAGCCAGTCACTGTGATGTACCAAGCAGGAAGACACTTCTTCCCCCCAGCTCTCACCTAGCAGACAGGGACAGACAAACTCACCTGACTCTTACCAACTTAGCCCCAACAACCTCAGAATAGTCTCCCAAGTCTAGATTGTAAACCACTCAAGAGAAAAGTCAGAGGAGCAGCTCAAAGACATGCTATGCTGCACTGAGAACAGTTGCAGCTGTGCAGTTCTATGATGTCTTCTGAAGCACAGAGCACAGAGACCAATAAAAATTCAAAGCTCCCACAAGCCAATTGGTCATTGAAAAATCCAGACAGCAGCCTGCCACTCTTCACAACACCAGAGTGTTGTGAGTAAGTCCAGCTGCCAGCAAAGGCCAGGAGATCCTATCTCTTGCATCAGCTCCACTTCCATTAGGCCAAAGCTGCAGCTGCTAGTTCTTGAATTCTTGGAGTAGGAGTAGATAAATTCTTTATCTCCAGCTGATCACAACACAAAGAAGGTAGTACACCGGGATCCAGTGAAGTCCAGGGGAAGTCCAGGAGAGTCCAGTGGTGCCACACAATCATAAATCATCCACCTTTTCTCCTCAATCTCTGTCTCTACTTCCAATAACCCCTTTACAATCTCTCCACTCTTCAAATTCTCTACTTCTCTGCTTCTCCATTTCTCTGCCAATTCTTCAGCCTCTCATTTAGCTTATCATGCCTGTCTTCTTTCTTTGTGACATGCTCCTTCATTTCCATAAGCCAGTTTCAACAAAATCTTAATCAAAAGCCTCCTTTCAAAATCTCCCTCTGCAAAATTCTTTCAGAGCGCCATCAACAAACATGCATATGTGCTGCTACCAGAGGTGGGTTTCAACAGGTTCTGACCAGTTCTTGAGAACCAGTAGCGGAAATTTTGAGTAGTTTGAAGACCCGGTAGTAAAAATTCTGACTGGCCCCGCCCCCATTTATTCTCTGCCTCCCAAGTCCCAGCTGATTGGGAGGAAATGGGGATTTTACAGTATCCTTCCCCTGACAGCTCATCAAGCCATGCCCACCAAGCCATGCCACACCCACAGAACCGGTAGTAAAAAATTTTGAAACCCACCACTGGCTGCCACCACATTAAATAATGAAGTTAAGAAGTATAAGTTATAATGGTGCTTCATCATTGACTGGAAGGGTGAGATTCCTGCCATTATACACTAATGGCACATTAATAGTATAAGCTACCTCTATACAATCTATTGCTATAATTGCCTAGATTTCAAACTAGCTACCATTATCAATGTGTGATAGCAACTGATCAATGCACAATCTATCCTTCAAATCCCTTCAAAAGACTATCAGCAAATGAAATACACAGTACCTCTTTGCTTTGGTGAAGCAAAATGTCTTGACATGTCAATACAAAGCATTGTATCCAGGTGTACCATCAATGTAATGCAGAATGATGCTGTTTGAACATCTCTGTTTTGTGGTTCCCACCCCATGGTGACTGTCAATCAGCTAAAAGACCGTAGTATATTCTTCCTCAACTATTTGTTTGGTTAATTTGACATGCTAGAAAAGAATTACGGGAGGTGAAATTCAGTTCCTCTTCAGAGTAGCATGTTGAAAGACTAGAAGTACATTATCCTGGAACAGTTCTGACATTGTACCAATCACATTGTACTTTGGTTCCATTTGAAGAAGAGAACTAAATCCATAGCTCTTCCTATTAATATTTCATGAGATGCAATTATTAGAGGAATGAAGCTTGATCCCTGTGAAGCAATATCAGAATGGTTGTGACTCAATTCCCTTAGATTTCTTCCATCAGAGACTCCCAAAATTTAATGCTCCTAAAATATGTAAGCAAAACATGACTGATAACTAGCTACCACTTTCCCCTTACTCCACAAAGGTAATGCTATCAAGGCATACCTGATAGTGAAGGTAGGGCATATCTCTTAATGAAGCTTGGAAGTAAATGGTGTTTCTCTAGTAGGAAGACAAGTTTATCTTTATTTTCACATGCATCATACGATAGGGAAAGATTATGTTTTCTGTTGCCCAGTTTTCCAGCCTGTTTCTTCTGTTCTCTATTCTTCTTGTTGGTTCTTCTGACCGGTTCTTCTCCCTAGAAACTTATTGTGCTTGTGAAGAGCTGTCTTCTCCACTCCTATCTTTTTTTCTCTAAAAAGAAATCTCAAGGCACTCTAGTTTAAGGAAAAGAGTGAAAAAAAAATAACTCAGTCCTAGGAAAGCAAAAGTGTGAGAAAGAAACACAAAATAGTCCCAACTTGATTGTTTGGTAGTAGAAGTGGCAGAGAGAAAATAGGACAGACTTTCAAGATCAAAGTGGACTTTTTGAGGTATCTCATTGAGGAGACAGTTATTAAAAAGAAATGCTGCTTTATTGATATAGATAGGATATAACAACAGAATCCTGTCAGGCCTGGAAGTCATTTTATGTATTGGGCCTTCAGACCTACCACATTTACTACTGTGGAAAATTGGGAGGTGGGATTGTGTAGAGTATGGCGGATATATAGTCATAAGAACATTCCTTTCTCAGAGGTTCAAGGACATCTTGCCCTGCACCTGGGAGGCTGGAACTGGAAGGCATCGCCAATTGGGACAGTGCTCTGATTGGACCATGTGATGAACTTGTAGGTGTTGGGCAGGGAGTTGAACTTTCCTTTGGGTGAGGGAAACCCTGGAAGCTTTCAGATTCGGGTTTCCCCAGATGCGTCAATATGACATCTCTAATAAAATGTAACTTTACATTACATGTAAAATGTAACTATATTACATTAAGTCTCGGAGTTTTCTTTCATTGGGGGTGTTACTTGGAACTCTGACATTAACCCAAAACTCCCTTAAAACAATTATGGGAAAACCTCTCTCTCGAAGAGTCACATACCACTGCATGGACCAAAACAGCCTCTATGGACTCCTTACATTCTGGGCCAAGCATCCTATGGGACTCATCCGAGGAAACTGAGTCCATTGACAACCAGTCCTCTGGGAAGATCCCATAATTCAAGTCCAGAGAGGTAAACCCCTCTGTGGCAGCATTTATTTAAATGCCTTTTCCATCTTCCAACTTCCCCACTGCCAATTCTTCCAAACTTGGTGCACTCTCCACCATTGCAAATTGGTTGCTTTAGGAATGGCAACCTTGGGAAATAGGATTTCTTTCTGAAAAAAAACTATGATTGGCCACCATTGTCTTACTTTAAGCCTATTGTTGTGCTGATACACGGGAAATGAAGGAAATAAATTGGTATGGAAGAAATATAACTGAAAGTAGAATAAATGAAAAGAAGCAAATGAGCAGGTAATTACCATAATAAAATTACTGTATGTAATGGTAAAAGAAAGGAGAGCTGTTCTTTGGGAGGGAAATATTATGTTTCTTAGTGTAAGAAGGGTGATTAGAAGATGGGCTTGGGTCTAAAAACCATGTGGTCTTATTCATTTCTATATGGAATGACCACAAGCTGCCTGTTTTGAGCAGTTCCCAAGAGTGCCCACTTACATTTTTTCAAACAGATGAGTGCTATCAAATAGTATTAGAGGAGAAATGGATGCTGACTAATAAAGCTCATGCCATGTGTGAAAGATGTTCCCAAAGCACACCCTAGAATTTCTTATTAAAAGGATCAGGCAGAGAAAGTGGATTATTGATGCTATTTGCAGCAAACAGTAGTAAACCAAAATGGATAAATAATCTGTGGTGGAGTACAAAATGGTTTTCTATGTACTGTTTGTTGCCACTTTGGAGTGAAAGTAGAATGCCATGACTTCCATTAGTGCACTAGCATTTGAAGTCCCTCCACCCCCCTCCACTTCTCTCTCTCTGTCTCTCACTGTCTCTCGAATTTGGAAATACAAAACTATTTGACATTTAGGAGAGCTTCTAGTGTACCATAAGAATGAAAACAGTAGTTACAGTGGCATCTAGAATACTTGGACTCTTTAGAACCTGACACATATTCCCAAATGCCACAGTTTCTTTGATCCATGTCTTGGCAGACCACAAGAGTTAAATCTCTGACAACATGGAGCCATAGTTTGCTCCTGTCATCAAATCAAATCCTGTCATCCCTTCAACTCTTTCAAATTTCAAACAGGAATGTCTAATGCTAAATTTCCCTGCGTGAGAAGGATCAAATGCTGTCAGGTAACAACATGAGAAATAAGATATTGAAATCAAGCACAGCTGAATATCAACTATTCAGCAAGGCTTTCAGAATGGTTCTTTTGAGAATTTTTATCTCCAATATTTGGTGAATATTGGATATAAATTTTCTTAGGGGATAATTTTGGGAGGTTTTAGGTGAGCACGTTCACTGGAGTTCCATGCAATGTAATAATGGCTCTTCAGTCTGTTTGCATATCCCTTGCATGGGCTTTCAGTACTATACCAATAAAGTTTTAAAATGTGTGTTCTATGGAAACACCAAATAAAAAGCTAATCCATTCTGCATCCCTAGACTACAGCTTCATTTGCCCATTGATCTTTCCATAAAGGAAGCCCTGACAGATAACAGAAAGATATTTGCTTTCTTATTTATACACATAATCTAGACAAGCTCTCATTTTTGAATCATAAATTCTTCTTGTTCACATAAATAAAGAGTAATTTGGCACAGGGAGACACAAACAGTCAGAGTGGGGATAACTGAGTAATGGGCTCTCAGTTTTTCTGTAAATTAGGAACGCCTGGTTTGTCATCCAACAAGTTGTCTCCATCAATTTCCTTTTTTAATGCCAGACTAGCGCTCCCTAATAAAGCTTCCTATCCGTTTCAGATCTAATCATGTATAACATAAATCCCACATAAGAGAGGCTGCTTGCTAAGCTCAGGAGATCACCAAAGTGGTTTTCATGAAGATGTGAAATTGGCAAACTAAATTCTTTTTCCTCCCTTTTTTAAATCTTCTTAGTTCACATAGACACATTACAGATATCCAGATAGCCTGAGGAAAGAGTGGCTTAAATCTAATGTTCTACAATTAGTATTCTACTTATTCAACAAGACTTTCACATCTTCTCCTTTCCCATGTATTTTCCCTACCTCCCTATTTGTCCCTGGCAGTTTCCTGGAACTTTTGAGGCTGCAGATTGAGGTAGAATTACAATTTATATTGATATTGTTTCCGGATTGCTTATTTGTACCCTATGACTATCATTAAGTGTTGTACCTTGTGATTCTTGATGAACGTATCTTTTCTTTTATGTACACTGAGAGCATATGCACCAAGACAAATGCCTTGTGTGTCCAATCACACTTGGCCAATAAAAAATTCTAATTTTAATTCTAATTCTAGAAACTGTGTCTTTACTCTTAGCAGGATGCCATTGGGGGAAAAAACTCAGTGCATTGTAATCAGCTGGATTTTTTTTACCCCAAAATACTCAGAGTGGATAACAATAGCTTAGAAACCAAAATATAATTTTATTAGTACAAGTCCATTCACAAATAGGCTTTTTTGACTTACTGGAAGAACATAATAAGTGTTTATCTGTTTACACAAGGCTTTGCTTGAGACTTTTCAGAAACTCACTAAAGGTTGTATATTATCTTCTTTGACTGTGTTTCTTATATCTATGGAAATAGGGCCTGGAGACCTGAGGAAATGCCTGCCTTCAACTCTTTCTGCCCATCTGCTACATTCTGGCAGTGATAGGGATGCTCCTTTCTATTAAAAGGCATTTTATGGGACAGACAAAGCAGGTCTCCTGTGTCAGGGCCGCTGCCCTCTGACACTGCATTCTTCCTGAGATATGAACTGCACTGGAGATTGGCATTGGTTTCAGGTGTGGAGGTGATAATGTTTGTGGGAGCTTCTGGTTTGGTTTGATTTGTTACTGTTTGTTTCAGTGTGTGCTCTCTGTGGAGTTGCAAGTGTTTAACTGCCTTTATTGTTTTATAGTTGTGTTTATAAGCTTTCCTGAGTCTGTGGGAGTTGGAAGCTACTGTATAATAAATAAATAAATAAATAAATGCTATATATTGTACATCCCATATTGTGATATGATGCAATGTGAACATTGCATAAGAAGGAATGTGTGCCACTTCACAACTTTCTTAGAACGTCCAGATGCATCTATATGATTACAGTTAACATCTAGCTAGTGGGCAAAGGAAAAATGAATTTTAACCTGGATAGTTCGAGAAAAAAATACCGTTTCAGTTATTATTTATTATTTGGGCTTGTTATGACATTTTATTAGCTATTCCTTCCCTGAAATAATTTATAAATATTCTGAACTGCATAGAGAACTATAGAGAATTTTAGTATTGCATTTCACAATTCCCTACAGCTTCATCAAAGCCACTGACATTTATTGGCTCTGTATCCGTCTAATGGAACAGTATAGTCCAGCCTATATTTTGCCAGTTTTGTAAACTGTAGAATCTCATTGGACTCATTTATCTTCAAAGATTTCAAATGGCACAAATAAGTGGTTTTCCAGATGCAAACCAATATTTATTAATTTAAAGCATTTATAGCTATCCATCTTGTACCAAACTCTGGGAGGCTCATAACCAAAAGATGAAACCCCTTGCCCCCACCCCAAAAAAATCCATAGCTATACTTTCACATATAGCCCACAAATTCACCTGAATAGTGTCACCTATCCCAACATGCAAATAGGAAATTATAATTTATTGTGTAAATGATCAGAATAGAACTTAAATTAGAATATCACTTAATCAGAAAGATGTTTTGTTTGCAGTCACATTTAGAGTAGGAAAGATAGTGGGGAGTGAGGAAAGGTGGTAGGCGAGGAGAAGAAAGCAGCTAGAACATAGAACATAAAATAACAGGGTTGGAAGGGACCTTGGAGGTCTTCTAATCTAACTCTTTGCTCCAACAGGAGATCCTACTCCAAACAAATAATTGTCCAATTTCTTCTTGTAAACTCAAGTGATGGAGAGTACTCACAGCTTCTGGAGATAAGTTGGTCCACTAATTCATTTTTCTGTCAGGAAATTTCTCTTTCGTTCTTGATTGGATCACTCTTTAATGACATTCCACCTGTTACTTCTTGTCCTTCACTCAGGTGCTTTGGAGAATTGGTCGACCCCTCTTCTCTGTGACAGCTCCTCAAGTACTGGAAATACAGGCCTACCTAAATCCTTCTTGCAATTGCTGCTGTTGAGCCAGGTACGTCCTATTCTATTGCCTTGTCTAAATCATTTCTGAAGATGTCGAAGAGTAGTAGGCCTAAAACAGAACCTTGAGGTATGCTTCCCTCCATTTAGATGTAGTTCCATTGAAAGTTATACATTGAATGTGGTTGTGTTGTGGCCCGCCAGCTGCCAGCAGAGCTGGTGGCAGATTTGGACAATGAGGAGGTTGGGGAGGAACTTGGGCCAGTGCTGGAGTCTGGGGAAGGCTCTGATTGATGCTCTGTGTCAGATGCAGAGATAGAGTCAGTGCTGTCTGACATTTCCCAGCCACCGGAGAGGCAGCTGCCTTTGGAGGCTGATATGAGCGAGGAAGAAGAACAGGTGGAGTCTGTTCCAGATGTACATGTGCACAGAGCAGTTAGAAGAGGTGAGCAACAGAGGACAAGGAGTCCACTCAGGAAGCAAAGCACAAGTGGACACTGAATGGCCCCTCCCTGGCTGGGGAATAAATAGAAGGAAAGGGGAGTGGTTGTCATAGGAGACAACAGTTCATATTTCTGAAAATTTTGCTCATTGTGTTTTGTGCCACAAAGACTGCTTGCCAGAACTTAATTTGCAGCCTTTCGTCTGGGAGCTCACAGCCTTGAATTATCGCAAGGAGCTGATAAGATCTGTACTGCAGTTAACTCCTTGAAGGACTATTGCCTGGATTTTTCAATGAATGCAATTAATTCACAAGAGGCAAATAAAGAGGGATTTTTTGTGACAAGGAGTCTGTTTCTTGCTTCTGCTAAGGCTGGGTCAGAACAGGTTGGTCAGCCAGTTGGAAATCCATTTGGTGGTGATGCTGTCTATCCCACATTTTTCTGTCTTATCAAAAAGTAAGCTGTGGTCTACTTTGTCAAATACTTTACTGAAATCTAAGTAAACTATGATCATAGCATTTCCCCGATCCACTAATTTAGTCACTTTCTCAAAGAAGGCAATAAAGTTTGTCTGGCATGATCTGTTTTTAGCAAACCCATGTTGGCTTTTAGGAATTGCTTTGCTCACTTCTAGGGGCTGACAAACCCACATCTAGATTGTCTTTTCTAGGATTTTCCCAAGTATTGATGCCAGGCTGATTTGTCTGTAGTTTCCTGGATCCATTTTTCCCTTTTCAAAAATTTGGAACCACATCAGCTAAGGTGATCTCCATGAAAAACCTCTTGCATTGTACCCAGGTGAAGAATTGAAGACAGATTGGCCCATGGATTGCCTCCACTGACTTAATTAAACTAATTATATTTCACTGCTGTTTCAGAGTAACTAATAATT
Organism: Ptyas mucosa; assembly: GCA_012654045.1. Classification (NCBI taxonomy): domain Eukaryota; kingdom Metazoa; phylum Chordata; class Lepidosauria; order Squamata; family Colubridae; genus Ptyas; species Ptyas mucosa. Next base: position 6,366,281 of record WNWU01000162.1, on the reverse strand, counting down.
TCAGGAATGAATGTATATTTTCCAGCCAGATGATCCATCATAGCGACATTCAAACTCTATATGTAAAAAAAGAAAAGCATGAGATGTGACTGTTCCATAGAGCTTGATATTGAAAAATGTTATGCAAAGTTCTTGCTTGACAGGAGATACCATAAACTGAATCCAAAGCATTTATTTTACTATTCTAGGAAAGCCTTGTCTGTCAAATTTTACTTGTTGTCCAACTGTTAAATGAACAGAATGTAATTTATAAAAAGGAAACATGCTTGTCTTTTTATGACTGTTCCAATCTGCACAATTTGTGAATTAGGGATAGTCTGGCCGTTAAAGGAACTTTGTCTTCTAATTTACTTCCACAATCTCTAAATCGCATCATACCTGGATGAAATAAATACTTTTTTTTCAGAACTCCATATTTTTATCTGGGTTTATGTTTACTTTTTAAAACACTTTCTCATTTGAGCCTCACTTCCTCCTCTTAATCCCTAACTGCAATGATCTCAACAGGGATTACAAATCAGAAATGTTCCTGGTTCATATAAAGTGAACACAACCCTTAATGCTTAACTATGATTTTTCAAGTGGAACTATGGAAGTCTAAATGAAACTTCACCTTGGGAACTAAATGAAATCAGACCAATTTCCCCAGACAGATGGTAAATGTTTTGTGGCTGACATGTTTAGAAAATTGATTGGTTCTTTAATCCCATTGAGTCCAACATTAACTGCAGAACACATGGTTAGCAAAGAGATGGGAACAGCTATAAGTATGTTTTAATGCTTGCAGATGAAGGGAACAGACAGACAAATAGAAAGGAAGGAGGATATATTCAGCAAATTAGACTTTTTTTTAAAAAAAGTTTTATTAATTTTCTATTGTTTACATTTTGTTAGTGCTTAATAAACATTGTGTTGTCTGGGTTCTTAGCAGTACAGATTACATTCTTAATTCCCCCCCCCACACACACACTTTTCTTTTCCAACCACTGGCAGAGTAATTTCCATGTTTGATAATATTCTGTATCTTCTTTCTGTTTAATCTTCAATGTAGGTCTGTCCATTTCAGCACAATCCAGTATCTTAGATTAGATTTGATAGTCTATTGACTAAAGATTGCTTATTTCAATCTACAGTATGTGATTTAATTCTTGGATGGTTACCATTAGTTTTCATCACCAGATGCAAGGTACCATATCTTGTCAAACCCCAGACAACCCATAGCTGGTAGCATTGAATTTGAGCTTTCTAGGTATTTTTGTTCATATCCTAGTACTTTTCAGGGGTTGGGTGGGGGTTTTTTGGCCACTCAGACATGATAATTCTAGATATCACTATAGGGATTGCTTACCCGTTTTTGCAAAATACTTGTCAGTTAACCAAAGAAAACCTTGATGGCTTGCTTGTGTGGATTTAAAAGCATACTGGTGGCTAGAAATGAAAAAGAGAAATTGAATATTCACCTCTGGAGGTGATTCTAACAGGTGTCCTACCCACGTGCTTTTTTGTGTAACAATTCAAATGGAAGTAATGTCAGACTTCTCTGCATCTTACCGCCATGCCCACACACGTTTACCACTATTTTAAAGATTTAAAGTAAATCATGTTACTCAATAGGTTAGGGAAGGAAAAGTAATTGTACTGCAAAAATATTCACCCCAATCAATATGCTGGTATGCATAATGCCATTATGTAAATTGTCGAAATACATAAATGTGGCATTTTCTTGTTGCCTTTGGATAAAGCAAAATGTTTCTAACTGGATTATTGTTTTTGTTTAGTTCTTTAAAGAGAATAACTTAAATGACATCTTCTAGTGTATTCAATACAATTATTGTGTGTATATGAGAGTGTGTAGGAATCACTTTCTGTGCAGGAATCACTTTCTGTGCTGTTTTCTTATTTTATATTTTTTATGCAGCGAAAACTAATGAAAGTAAATTTAAAAAAGTAAATTTGTGAGGTTTATGAAGTCAAAAAAGGTTTTTTTAAAAAAGATATGTTCAGAATAAAAGAATGAGAAAAGAATCACTATATCACTGTTCAGTGAAGGGGATTGAACATTAATGGGCAACAAAGAAAAGACAATGCTACTTAGCAGTTTTGGTTCAGTCTTTTTGAAACAATAAACATTTCTTACATTTAAAAAAACCAGTATCAGTAGACATCATTGAAGCTTTATGGCAGCATGTTGATATACTTAACTTTCTGTAAATGAATTGAAACATTCATAGAGTGTAGACTGTGGTTCTCAAACTGTGGTCTAGGGAACCCTGAGTATCAAGGTCAAATAAATATTTTAAGATTCCTCAATTTAAATTTCTAATATGATCAATATTGGTAGATATAATCCACAAAAACTAAAGCTTTTTGGGGTTCTCAAACATTTTTAAGAATGAAATGGATCCTGAGAACAAATTTTTGAGAAGCCCTGCCATAAACTCATCTATAATCTGACTGAATCTTTCTATGTTTTGGGAAATCCTGGAGAACAGCCAAAATATATAATGGCTGAAGGAGAATAAATGTTGCCTCTATTTTCAAAAATGGTGATACAAAGCCAGTTTTGTCTAGTGGTTAAGAGCCTCAGGCTGGGTGGTTTTCGGCCAGTCATTCTCTCGCAGTCCAACTCACCTTAGAGGGTTGTTGTTTAGGGGAAAATAGGAGGGGTGGAAATATGAGGCATTTTTAACACCTTAAGTTATTTATAATAAAGGTGAGATTTTTAAAAAGCAGCTTTCAGACTTCTACAGAGTATATAATCTAACATCGATACTGAGAAGATTTTACCGTTGAGCCTCCTATAAATGCTATGGAGCATATGCATCAACACAAATTCCTTGTGCGTCCAATCACACTTGGCCAATAAAGAAATCTATTCTATTCTATTCTATTCTATTCTATTCTGTTCTGTTCTGTTCTGTTCTGTTCTGTTCTATTCTATTCTATTCTATTCTATTCTATTCTATTCTATTCTATTCTATTCTATTCTATTCTATTCTATTCTACCAGAATCAAGCATGGATTTGTCAAAAATAGTCCACATCAAACTAACCTAAGCTCCTTTTTTGATTGAGTAACTTCCTTAAGAGATTTTGATATAACCTGACTTTAGCAAAGAATCTCATGATATACAGATTATTAAAGTAGCTAAATGTAGGCTAGATGGCAGAAAATGTGAATAGACATTCAGAAAGTGCTCATCAGTGATTCATAATCGTATTGGAGAGAGGTAATAAATCGAATAACCGAAAATTCAGGTTTGCTATTTATCTAAATTGTTATTAATGACTTGAATGAATAGGTACAAAAAACATTTATTAAATTTACAGGTTCCATAATTGGGTAGGGTAGCAAATATTGAAAAAACAGAAATAAACAAAACTCTTTTATTAGAAATATCATTTGAAAATAACACTAAGAAATTTTATAAAAACAAATGCAAAGTTCTTTGTGTAGGAAATAAACACACAAATGTATCGGATTTAGTCTAGCTGAATAGTACTTGTGAAAAATATATTGGAATAATAAATGATTGCAAACAGAATATCAACTAGTTATGTATGCTGGCTGCAAAAAAAGAAAAACTACAATTTCATTGCTTGGACAACAAAAGAACAATAAAGGCACTTTATCTTGCTTTGATCAGATCACTTAGAGTGTTGTTTTGTTCTGGACACCACACTTGAAGGATTTGGAAAACTGGAACAGGCAGGTTCTGGATGATCAGAAAAATAAAATATAGAGAGACTAAAGAAAATTAAAAATAAAGCCAGACTTCTGTAGCGGTTAAAGCATCATGCTAGAAACTGGGAAACAGAGGGTTCTAGACCTGCCTTACATCTAAAGGCAACTCAGTGACCTTGGATTAGCCACTTTTTTAGTCACAGTTTTGGTCGCCATGATGTAAAAAAGATGTGGAGACTCTAGAAAGAGTGCAGAGAAGAGCAACAAAGATGATTAGGGGACTGGAAGCTAAAACATATGAAGAATGGTTGCAGGAACTGGGTATGTCTAGTTTAATGAAAAGAAGGACTAGGGGAGACATGATAGCAGTGTTCCAATATCTCAAGGACTGCCACAAAGAAGAGGGAATCAAGCTATTCTCCAAAGCACCTGAGGGCAGGACAAGAAGCAATGGGTGGAAACTAATCAAGGAGAGAAGCAATTTAGAACTAAGGAGAAATTTCCTGACAGTTAGAACAATTAATCAGTGGAACAACTTGCCTCCAGAAGTAGTGAATGCTCCAACACTGGAAGTTTTTAAGAAGATGTTGGATAACCAATTGTCTGAAGTGGTGTAGGGTTTCTTGCCTAACCAGGGGATTGGACTAGAAGACCTCCAAGGTCCCTTCCAACTCTGTTATTCTATTCTATTCTATTCTATTCTATTCTATTCTATTCTATTCTA
>WNWU01000162.1:6315540-6346733 GCA_012654045.1 Ptyas mucosa | reverse complement strand
GGACCAGTCAGAAATGACTTTTTTCAGCCCTCTGAGTAGTCCCTATGCACCTAGCCATGCCCACCCGGTCACATGACCAGCTAGCACGCCCACCCGGTCACATGACCAGCTAGGCACGCCCACCCGGTCACATGATCACCAAGCCACACACACACCCCAACTAAGCCATGCCCACAGAACCGGTTGTTAAAAAAATTGAATCCCACCACTGCTTATTGTTCTATATTAGTGATACTCCACAGTATCACTGTCATGACATGGACTGGCAGCCACATAAATTGTATAAATAAATAAATGATTGTCTATGTATATTTTATATCATGCTTGGTCTGAGTAGGGCTACGTGTTACCGATTTGTAACAGAGCATCTGCAATTCAGTCTCTCTCAATCTATTTATTGTAGTGAATCAAACAATGAGCCATTCTGATTCAGGCTATTTTTGTAGATCAAGTCCCAAACTAGATTAGGTGTTCTCTCTATAGCCATAGCATCAACTCTGGAATTATTTGAAAATTTATGGAGTCTAGCAAGTTTACAAAGCTCCATTAACACTTATTTCAATTTTTTAATGCAATTATTTAAGGAGAAGTCTCTTTGAACTTAATGAATCAAATCCAATTTAGCCTTGCTAAGAGTAGACTCACTGAAATCAATGTACAAATTAGTCATGGTTAATCCTAAATCTCATATCGATCTCAATGGATTTACTCTAAATATATTAAAATCTAGATTCAGCCCAAAGAGACTAAAATCTAAATAGACATTACAGCATCCTGCTGAAGTTTTTGATTTGTTTTTAGTTTTCACCCATTTAGTTTTCTATTCATTTGGAGAAATAATAATTGCTTTTTGAGACATAAGCTTATTAAGATATTGTTTGCAGAAATATTGCAGAATGTAGCAAACATAACAAAATAGGGGAACATATTTTATATTTTATATATTTAATAGGGCCATTTGGTATCTTAAAGCCTTGCAAACTTTCAAAACATTAAAAAAGAGAAGACCTAATTTGCAATAAGCAGAAATACAAAATAATGTTTCCAAATTATTACTTTGGATATACGCCAGTTCTTCTACTGGCAAACAAAGGTTGCTGTGGGCAATTTTAATCAGTTGGTGCAGCTTTCCAACACAATTCTGTATTTCATCTGCTGCAACAATGAAACATACAGTAGCCTCCTTAAAAAGTAATTAAAGCCAGACCACACAATATATCTGCCCAGCGTTGCCAGCCATTAATGGGAATGATGGATGCTCCACATTAATCTTGCCACACTTATAGTTCTATATCCAATGTGAGAGAAGCAACGTGATTGTAAATTGTATTTCAGAGAAGAGCAGAAATCATGTCGGGATGAACTAATTCTCATTTAACTGAGCTGAGCTAATCTAATGGTACCAAGAATTGAGATAATGTAACAGTCTTGCCAATAGCAATACTTCTGATAAGCATTATCTTGTACTTTACTTTTGACACAAAGTTAGCACAGATGACTTTAGCATCGAGCTCAAATTATCACAGAGCAGGACAGGCAAATGAATAAATATTATTTCTGATGCCCCTCAACTTTATCCAAATTGTGTTATCTTATTTCAAAACACAGTGGGAGAGTCTATCACAAAACAAGTGGCACTCCACTAACCTCTGGTCCCTCACCTTATTCTGAGTGTGGATTTTTTATTTTTTATTTTGCTGAAATAGTAAAAACCCATAAAAATGTTTTATTTATTTTATTTATATAACATTCAATTTTCATCTTTTCAATTTTCATTTTCATGGTCTGGGTACAGTTATTTTTAAATAATCATGATACACATACTTGTTGTGGTATTCATCACTTTAACATTAATAATATAATAATATAATATAATAACAATAATACTTAACATCATTTTCTTTAACAACTCTCCACTTTAGCATTTCCTCCTTTTATATCTCCTCCTTTCTAACTTCTGTTTCTATTGTCTAGCTATTGATAAAATATGTCCCATATAAAAAAATATTCAGTTTCTTCTTTATCCTTAATAGTAAGCGTTAGTCTATCAATTTCTATGCATTCTAATATTTTCTTAATTACATTCCCCTCAGATGGAATCTCATCGTTTTTCATTGTTGTGCAGATACAATTCTAGTTGAGGTTAATATATGCAAGACCACATATGTAGTCTTTTTATCATTTTCTAATTTCTTGAAAGCTTTCTTCTTCTACAAGGAAGGCTTCAGTTTCCATCACTCATTCTAAGAATGCTTTAGCATGTCTTTTTGCAGTATTTGTCAGCGTATCTGCTATTTGTGACAGTGCAGAGAGGGTTTCCCCCACCCCAGTACATCTCTTTCCGTCATTTCCAGTTTGCAAAGGAAATGAAAAGAATTACATTTTATTGTTGCCAGAAGGAGAAAAATAACTAAGAAAGGGAAATTTTGAGCAGAGAAATGAAGGCAGTTGATGACAATCCATCAGTTGGAAAGGTCCTACTTCTGCATCTACCCAATGAAGTCAACAGTTTAATAAAATTGGTATTTTATAATGTATATTGCAATTGGTTGTTAGCAATGTTTATTATTATTTAAGTGAAAGAAATCCAGGGCATCGTGATCTAGTGGGAAAAACTCCAACTCAATGGTCTGGTACCTTTTGCTCAGTCTGCTCTCCGAAGTGTTAACTTTGAATAGATAGTTTCAGGAGTCTTGCTCTCACTTATTATCTTTTTTCATCTTTAACACTGAAATGTACCGAGACCAGGCAGGCAAGAATTCATTTATTAGGTTTTCAGATTCCTTTGTTTTTTCTGTTAAAAAAATATTAACATTGCTTTCATGATATATATTCCTATATTCTTGCTGGCAAGACACATGCTTTGCATAGAAAAGACCCCAATCTTCTTATCTTTAGATATGGCTGAAAAAAAAAACCCTCTTGCATAAAACCAAAGAGAGAGACTGCCAGTCAGTGATAATCCAAAGGAAAAACATACATCAATAGTGTGACTGTGTACAGGGCACTTCCTCTGTTCTAATGATGCAATAATTGCTTCAAGTTAAAATCTACAGCAAAACTCAAGGGATCGAAGTAGATGCAGAGGTAGGAGATTTTCATACCGCATCCAGAAAATCAGCATGATTAACCTGCCCGGTATATGTTATATTACAGGTAACTTGATGAGAACAACATGGCTTAGCTTGACATGAAAATCTTTTTTTTTTCTTCCGGTAAAGTTAAATTTATTTTCCCTTTCTAATAACTCTCTGATCTCTCTGATCAAGACTGATGGTGCACCCTTAGTAAGTACTTCATTGATTACAGGATAGAATTGTCATCTTCCTAGGAAGGCAATCAAAGAATGGAAAGAGGCAAACTTGCTAGTGTTTGTCAATGGTCCTTGATTAAAAAGGGAGGTACTTAACTATCCTATGCAGGAGGAAGAATTGAGCTAGCATGGTGATAAAACATGTTTTAATCCTGCTGTCTCAGTATTGATGGCAGTCCTGTTTTTAGGTTTGATTTATCATGCAATAGCCACATACATATTATTTTCATTCAGCTTCATATTAATGATACAATAGGATAAATTATATCAATGTTGTAGGAAAAATATATTTTATCTTTATGATGACAGAGTACTAAAATTATTTTATTTAATAAATAGAGCCCTTCTTGCAATTTGATATGGTCTAACTCTTAAATTTGACATTATTTGTCCTGGCTGGCTGATTTACTTTGAATATGAAATATGACCATAGCAGTCACCCTGGCCACTACAATGAGGCTCTGTGTATGGGAAGATTTTCAACTGTATACAGGTCTTCTCTTTTCATTATTTCCATTTCATGAGCCAGAAGTATTATCTTCTGGGGTTTTTGTTGTTGTTGTTGTTGTTGTTTTGACACAAGGGCTGCAGCCTTTTTCAGTTTGTATTTTATTAGTATCAGTTCAGTTAGCTTTATTGATTAGCCTATAGGCCATATAATATACATACATATAATATACATACAAAGTGCAAACAAATATCACCAATAAAATCTTATACAAATAATTTAAAATAAAAGTAGGGTAAAATACAATAGTTATAGGATAAGATACAATATAATTTAATACATAAATATATAAAATAGAATAAAATGACATAAAATTATATTTCGGTATCACCCTTACAATATACCCAATCAGACCCACGTATGCAGATCTCAACCAAACTATCATATTAATAATTCTTTTTTATTTACACCAGAGTTGTGACATAACACAAGCAAGCAAACCATCATCCTCTTGCATGTTTCTAAAATAAATTATAGGTCATCCTCAGTTTACAACCATTCATTTAGTGTCCGTTCAAAGTTGCAATGACACTAGAAAAAGTGACTTACAATCTGTTGTCATACTTACAACTCTTGCGGCATTCCCACAGTCATATGGTCAAAATTCAGATGCTTGGCATGTGTTTACGACAATTACAGCATCCCAGGATCAAGTGATGGCATTTCCTGACAAGGAAAGTCAATGGAGTAAACTGGTCTTGCTTCATAATTGCATGATTCAGTTAACAACCATGAGAAAAAAAGGTTGTAAAGTTAGTTATCAAAAATTGCTAAAGGGTTAAGTGGAAGAACTGATGTTTGTGATTTAGCCACTCTGGAATCCTTCAGAGAAATTTTCTACTGAGAATTCAACTCTTTCGAGTTCTAACTCTGCTTCCCTTCATTGCTGTATAAGGTGAAAAAAGCCTGATATACATAAGGTGATTTAACATGGGCCACAATTTTTGGCTCAGTTATTTGACAGCAATTCAAGAAAAGAAGAAAAAGTGGGACAGGAGAAACTATGGAAACTTTTCCTGGAGTGGAGAATTTACCCAGTTGGAACAATAGTGAAATTATATGTATGGGTGTGTGGATGGGTGACTCCTGGGAGCTATATGGACAAGCTGATGTAATAATGTAGGCAAAATTTTTGGAAATGGTTTGCCATTTCTTTCTTCCTAGGGCTAAGAGGTTACCTAGTTGGTTTTGAATGTGTAGTAGAACTAGAACTTGGGTTCTCTTGCTTCTAGTCCAGGACATTAATCATTAGTCTAAAGTGGCTCTTTATGTATGTCATATGTAGCAGTGGTGGGTTGCTCCTGGTTCGGTCCTGTTCTTGCGAACCAATAGTAATGGCAGCTGGAGGCTCCACCCACCCACCCCAATGTCATCACTGACGATCTGCACCTGTGAACCAGTAGTAAAGGTAAGTAGAACCTACTCCTGGTATGTAGGTTGATTTTTACAAAATCCTTGTATAGTTCTTTGGAGTAAACAAAAAGCATGTTGCAATAGGGCTATTTCAATAAAGGTTTGAGTGAACGCCCTGTAACTTTGTGGAATAATGCAGGGCCTTATTTTCTATAAGGCAATTTAAGCAGGGACATCACTTCACTTCACCTGCCTCAACCAATACTAGTTGAGAAGAATTTTAAGCATGTCTAGTGCTTGCAGATAAGCCTCTTCCAGCTTTTAGAAATGCATAGTGAAGTGTGAGTTCATGCAAGAATTCTCATCAAGACAAATCCCTCCTTCCCTCTGTGAAAAGAATAATGTCCCTTTTGCAGCACAGAGCTTTTCATCAAGGCGAATGTAAGAGCTGCTTTGCACAGATCTGGTTGAAAATGCCTGCTCCGTTTCCTTGAAGGTGAAGTTTATGATGCATCTCAGATGAGCTTTTTCACATAATTAAAATCAAACTAATCTCTATCCCCCCACCCTTGAAAAAGTTCATAACAGTTGTTCCATTTCACCTGGCAGAATTCCCTCTTTCAGGGGTCAAACATACTTTATCTTACCCAATATTCCAGGATTAGCTATCCAATGCCCCTATACCACCTCTGTGTTGGCTCCGTGGTTAAAATCCAGTACTGCAAGCTAATTCATTGCTCACTGCCATGAGTGAGCACTGCCATTCTGACCAGCTCAAAACTTATTCATCCTTCCATTAGGGGTGGGTTCTAGTTACCTTTACTACCGGTTCACATTGCACATTGTCCCTGTGCAGAAGCTTCTGCACATGCGCAGATCACTTATGATGACATCCGGGTCAATGGGCGGAGCCTCCCACCGGTTTTACTACCGGTTCTTGTGAACCGGTCCAAACCGGAGGCAACCCACCACTGCCTTCCATCTTTCTTGAGGTCAGTAAAATGAGGAGCCAGAGGATTGGAGGCAATGTGCTGACTCTGTAAACCATTTAGAGAATGCTATAAAGTACTATGAAGCAGTATATAAATCTAAGTGCTATTGCTGTATTCTGGTATTCTATTGCTACAACACAATCAAATGCCAATAGGAAGAGCAGAAGTAGAAGTACAACAACAACAGGAACAACAACCTTTCCTCTTCTTATTTTTAAGTAACTTTATGGAATACTACTAGAAATAAATTAAATACATCGCCTATGGTTTCATAATAGACAAGATGATATCTTCAAAGAAAGAAAAGTTACCTAATCTGGAGGACATATATGGATTTCTGACATTTGTGAAGAAGTATAATTCAGGCAGCAGTACATCATCAATACTTAAAAATAGTGTCATATGGAAGTAAGGTAGGCAAATTATTTTGTTGCCGGTTAGAAAAATGTAAAAACATAATAAATTGGTGATCTTAGTAAATTCAATAAAATCTGTTCATTCTAAAACATGAAGAGAAATTTCATATAAATAGAGCTCAAATTCTTCCAAAATCAAATATTGCCTCTACCAGGAGAGTGAGCAAGAGTACTGGGTCCATCAATACATACACAGAGTACAAATTTATGAGCAGAACTAGTCTATAGACAAATTTTGAAAACAGTGGAATTGTCCATTATTTTAGAGCAAATGAAAGCTTCGTCCTTTATATCGGAATACAATTAACTGGATGTTTCCACATTGAAGTTTCAGTATATTCATTTCCTTTACTAAAGTCTTTCATTCAGATATGTACCTACTAAATACTTCAGTATTCTCAAGATCTGTCATTTGCTCAGCTTAGATTTTAATTGAAGTCAGACTTAAACTTAAACTAGATTGATTGATTTGACTAGACTGTTTAAAACTGAAGTATCAGTAATTGAACTCAAAAGAATATTGTCATTAAGATTCAGACAAAGTATATATAGACAGACATTTGTCTGAGTGATTCTTACTATACAATGAAAGTTAATGATTTTACTGAAGTTTCCACTTCTTCCTTAACTTTTTTGGGCACATTGATGGAAAACATAATGATTTTGTGAATCAGACATATTAAGTAAAAAATTACAGCTGAGTGAAATAAGTAACATATAAAAATAAATGTAATATAAACATTCTGAATGTCATGAGAAAAACCCCCCTGCATTTTTCCAGTATGTTTTCACAAAGGTGAATAAAATATGCACATTAAACTGTGCATATGAAAAAAAAAATAATTCCAGAATTGCTTCAGAGTATGGTAAAGGTTTGCAATTAATTGATACAAAGTGCATACCAGACAGTATAGAAAAAGAAAAACTCATTGTATACAACTTTTTGTGGATTTTGTTTCTAATCTTCAAAGCAGGTAATCTTTAGGAACATTGGAGTCCCTTCAATCTTACTGTCCAGATGCAAAATCTCTATATAGGGTAGGAAGCCACAGCTCAGATGAAACACGGCAAGGCAGATTGGCTTCAGGGTGGCAAGGAAGTGAGACAAGGCTACATAAGGTAAAAGTTCCCCTCGCAAATACATGCTAGTCGTTCCCGACTCTAGGGGTCGGTGCTCATCTCTGTTTCTAAGCCGAAGAGCCAGAGGTCTGACGACAATTCCATAGTCATGTGGCCAGCATGACTAAACGCCGAAGGCGCACAGAGTGCTGCTACTCCCTCCTAATTTACACAAACCATATCAGGGATTGGCAACTTTCCTTCCACATGGGGAGAAGAGACCATGTATGTGAGTGGGCAACATTCATCTCTGCAGTTAATAAATAAAGGTAATATTATGTGAAATAATAAATTATTAATAATATTTTATTTATTTGAAGGTACACTATTCTTCCATAACATTTACCTGTTTGATTTCATCCCGCAGAATTGATGCTCTCCAGGTTCTCTCAATTAAATGATGTCATCTTTTGCAATCTTGGAAGTATGTTCTTTTGCCTGCTCTTTAGAATAATGTTCTCCCCAAAATTGGGATGGCTCCCACTTTGCTGTTGTTTAGTTTAGAACAGCAATGAAAACATGCTTCTTCCCCCAGGCCTTTGACGAGGGAAACTGAGACCCCTTTATTCATCACTAATGCCATCTTTCATGTTTCATTGATTTCATTGCAATAGCTTTGATTGTAGAAAGCCATTCAGAATTACTGAGAGTCAGGCATACAAGTTTAATAAATTATTACAGTTGGTTGTACAGCCTGCCAAATGTTTAGTATTTTTTTCCCACCTATTAAGTCCTCCCCGAGGACCAGGGATAGGCAGATGTTGCTGTTGATGGTGTTAAATGTCACTGGATGGAAGAAGGTCATGATTTGTTGTTATTGTTTATCTGATCTTCCTAGGCAGAGCTTTTATTTCTGCTTGAGTCTAGTACATAAGTCCGGTTTCAAATCATCCAAAGAAGGTTGATAATGTTCTGACCTAGGCTTCCTTAGAAATTAAACAGCACAAACGTAGTCACAGCAAATCTCTTTAATTCATATGGCTGCAAATTACTTTCCGCAAGGCTTGATAAACAGTCTTTCAGAGGAAGGTTATCAACACCCACCTATCTCACGTGGAATGCTGCCAAAGAGTTTTCCAGATGCAGGGCAAGGCCAAACTTGGCACAGAGTCAGAAACAAAAGTTTCAAATCTTGAATTGGCCAAATGAACTAATTGCTTCCTGAAAAAGCTCACGTCACGTTTGCTTCTCTTTTATGTCTTATGGGAGGGACCAATCATCTCCAAGCCTTACTCCCAAGTTGACCCTGTTTCCTTAATTGTTCCTGTTTCCTGGCAGCTCTGCACATGCGCACACTGGGAACAGGCGCACACTGTTTTTCTGCCTTGCTGATGTCAGACTCCTGAGACTTCGGAGGCAGCAAAGAACTACCAGATGGCTTTGGCCCCCTCTTTGCCTCCAACTCAGAGCCATTGTCTGAGCCTTCCCCAGACTCCAGGACTAGCCCACATTCCTCCCCAACCTCCTCACTGTCCAAATCTGCTGCAAACTCTGCTGGCTGCTGGCGGGCCACAACAGATAGCATGGCAAATACTTCTGATTTTCATAGGCACGGTCTGACCTGTTCAGTACTGTTGACAGAGGAATCAGTGCAATGACAAGCCAGAGTGATGATAATTAGTCTTCTTGAAATATTTATCTCTTAATATTCATCTCTCCCAGTATATTAGCCTCGACCAGCAACTGTGTCTTCCATTGTGCCATTGATTTTTACACCTAATTTCTGATGTTTCTACTCTTACTTCTAGGTTCTTGATTATCCAATCATGTGGAAAAATGTGGAATATTTTCTTGTAATCAATCCAAACTATATTCAAGAAGATCTTACTTCTCTTGCAGTTTTCCAAGATCATCTTGTCAGTTGGAAGCTGAGCTTTTGTCTCTCTGCTGTTTGGGCAGTTTCCTCTTTGCTCAGGTTGAAATAGTTTATTTTCAATAGTTGCCATTGGATTGCATCAGCTACCACACCATTTAGCAATACAGTAGTTGTTGGTAAGCAGGCAATTGGTCTGTAGTTGCTGGGTACTACCCCTTTTCTTGGATCAAATAGATTTTATCTGATGTTAACCAATCTTCATTTTCCTTGTAGTGCAGGTAATCCTTTCTTAATGAAGTTGTGAAAGACTTCCCAAGGGCTACTTGCAACCCACTTCCAGAGTTCACATACACCTCATGGTCATGTGATTGCATCTTGGGTGCTTGGCATCTGGCTTGCATTTACTAATTTTATTTGTTATATGGAGGCAAAGGCTTATTACAGGTCTACAAAATATTATAGTGGTAGCATAATAGCAATAGCACTTAGACTTATATACCACTTCATAGTGCTTTACAGCATTCTCTAAGCCAGTGGTGGCTAACCTTTTTGCCATTGCATGCCTCCTAGAGGCTCTGGAGGCTGGGGACAGCAAAAAATGTCACTTCCTGTCCAACTGGAAGTTGGGAAACCGGCTGTTTCAGGCCTCCAGAGGGTCTCTGAGGGCCTCTGATGGGGTGGGGAAGGCAGTTTTTGCCCTCCCCAGATGCATAGAGATGATCTGGAGCCAGGTGAGAAAGAAAAATGGGCCTTCCCCACCCCCCAGGCCCTCCGGAGGCCCGAAACAGCCCATTTCTCTACTTCTAGTGGGCCCAGAAAGCCCGAAAATCAGCTGGTGGAGCTGAGCAGGTGACATGGCTCTGCGTGCCACCTGTGGCATGCGTGCCATAGGTTCACCATCACATCTCTAAGAAGTTTGCAAAGTCAGCAAATTGCCACCCACAATCTGGGTTCTCATTTTACCAACCTCAGAAGGATGGAAGACTTTACAATGCCACCAAGATATGCTGCTTACCATAGCTTGTGGTCCTGGCAGTTGCCTGCCTGTAATAGCTATAAATTTCCAGATGTCAATTTCAACTTCCTTGACCACTCACTTTTCCTATTTCCTTTTCACCTATACACCCATCCACAATCTATCTTAGTGTTTGCATTTGTAAGGGTGAGGAAAGGTTGTCTCTAGGTGTCAGCACATTCCTAAAGCCACAGGATGTTGTTCAATTAGCCTAGCAGCTGGAAAGCTGGTATGGATGCTTGTAGGTAAACTGTGAATTGAATTGAATTAATTAATTAATTAATTAATGATCCAATCTCTCAAATTTCTGGGACTGTAAACTTTTAAAGCCCTTTTTGTGGGAGGTGGGGGAGAAACATAAACTATGTTAAGACTTGGGCAAGTAGGGTGGGTAGCATTTCTACCTGGCTGTAGCTGCTTTCCCCAAGTACAGACAGCAATCTCAGCTGCACTTCCTCTCACATTACAACTATTTCCACCACACATCTCTGTCCCAAATGGACAGCTGCTCTTTTCCTCTCTTTTTTGGATAGACTGGGTTATTTGTTTTTGGGACCACAGATCATAGGATTTCAGATGTCATGTCCTATCTGATCTTTAAGCCAGATGTTAATGCTCAGTATATAGTAGAGAAGGTTGGTTTGAGAGAAAATGAGCATGTTTTTAAAACTGAAGATAGAAACATCAATAACCTGTATGATGTAATGACACAACTTTGATATCTGAAAGTGCAAATCACCTGGAAGCACTAGTAAAAAAAGTCAAGGAACACATTTCCTTGAAATTGACTAGGGTTAAATACAGTATAAAGACCAAACTAATAACAATAAATACAACGATCAGCCTAAAAAGAAATACACTTCAGACTATCAATAAAGCCCTTGTAATTAAGATTCCATGCTGTGTCTGTACCTCCAAAGGTTCCTACAAGTCATGTAGGCCATGGGTGTCAAATTCACCATATCACATTGCCGTCATGAGATGTATGAGATGCTTCGCGGAGCTAGGGTGGGTGTAGTCTGCTGTGATGCATCTGGCCTATGGGCCACCAGTTTGTTACCTCTGATGTAGGCAATGGCTTTTTTCCTGTGACACTTTATGGAAGTAAAAGTTGTACTTTGTAGGAGCAAGATAGAAAAAAAATCTTTAATTTTTTTTTAAATTAAAATTTGGTACTGTATTAGTGAAGAGTCCTAAGGATACAACAGGTAGCCAAGAAAAAATGAATCACAAGACAATCTATCAAGAATTCTTCTTCAAGGCACAAATAATCAGGCTCAAAGTAGCATATTTTGGACATATAATGTGAAGACCCTTCATCCTTAAGAAGTCATAACACAGGGAAAGAAAAGAGAAGAAGACAATCAACAGCAAGTGGATATACTAAATTACTGAATGAGTGCAACATTGGACGATCTGAAGGATCAGTTTGAAGACAAATTGTCCTTCACAAAGTCAATCTATGTAGTTACTAAGAGTGGACACTGACTTGATGACACATAATCAAAATACAGGCAATAACTGAATTTGAAAGAGGAAAAAATGAGAACTGAAAAGAAGCCATAAGTGGCACATCTTCCATCTCAAGGACAAAATTACAATAAGGCCTTTGGAAAAGTTTGACACAACCTCTTTGAGTGGCTGATTTTCTCTCTCTCTCTCTCTCACCTTCCTCATTATTAGATGACTAGATAATTCTTTTTCCATTCTACTTCTTCAGCTTCAGCCTACAACTGAATGTCAAATGGCAGGTTATTCAATGAGATAGTCAAATTTTCTCACTGTGGGCACATTCAAGTAGAACCGCATTTTTAAATGACAGTGTTCGGGTTTATTTCTTGCACAGTGAAAATAGTCACAATACTTCGAACTCTTCAGCCAGCTATGAGCACAGCACTTCACTTTCTTAGAATCCCATTAGATTTAGTCCAGCAACTTTGCTTTCAACCTGACTGAGCCAAAGAATCAAAGTGATTTCTTGACATATAATGAGCGGCTCTGCTGAGACAGAGACTGCTATATCAGCACACTCCTCACCACACCAGTGGAAAAGAGTTTGGCTTCTGAACACAAGGAGTTGTTGTCTGCCATCAAGGATCCAAAATTTAAAAAGTTAAAACGGAAAAGAAGAAGCTTTTTCTCTCTTCACACACCCCCTCTCCCCCATAGTAATGGTCTGCTGAATTCTGAAGTCTTCTTGGAAAGATTGCAGAAGTGTGTAAGAGCATCGTGCTAACAATTCTGCAGTACTGTCATAAGAAACACCCACCTGTCATTGCATAACTACAAGATATAATGCTGGGTTGTGCTTCCATTGTCTTGCCAGGTTATACCTCATTATGCAAATATTACAAAGTTTTGTTTTAAGAAGAGTTGACATAAAAGCTTTCTCTCTCTCTCTTCCACCCCTGTCTCAGTCTCTGTCTCTTGCTTTCTTGTTCATGTATATTAATGAACACAGGCTATTCTTAATACTAAAATAATAGTATATTTATATGCTTGGGACTTAGGCATTTAAAACAATACTAGGCAAAAATCTATTTTACATTTTTCCCTGTGAAGCTTTTACTTCTCAAGTTAATGCTTTGAATACTTCAGAATGTATTCTTATTTTACCACCCCACTACTAGAAATTTGCAAAGATAGATGTTGCTATATTATTGTTTCTCTGTTGCACAGTTCCCCATTGGTCTACCTTGATTTTCTGTTTCTGTTTTCTTTTCTTCCTGTACTGAAGAGTCAGAATAACTTCCTAAAGGCTTAAGACACAGGAACTCAGAGAGATGATCATACAGTTAAAAACATCTAACATCCAACCATATAGATTATGGAGCTATACTAACTATCCAAAGGTGCATTGCTTGCTGTGTTGAGATGATCAAATCCACTGACGATTCAACAACACATAGATGTGCAAGTGCTAGCAACAAAATATTTCCACTAATATTTATTCATATTATTGAATATGGGAGTTCATGGCTTCCATGACGGCTATGAACCTGACCCAATTAGTGCATGACCCCACTCACATTGAGGGAAACACTCTAGACTTGATTTTTGTCTCTGGTCAGTGTTCGAATGATCTTGATATTGGGGATATAGTAACTGAACCCTTGTCATGGTCAGATCATTCCCTCCTTCGTTTTGACCTTCGAACCGTTACACCTTGTTGCAGGGAGGCGGAACCGATGAAATGGTTCCGCCCCAGGCGCCTGATGGACCCGGAGCAGTTCCAGACGGAGCTTGGGCCATTTCCTGAATCTCTGACTCACGGCTCGACCGAGGACCTGGTGGCCGCTTGGGACAGGGCGGCTGCCGGAGCCTTGAATCGAGTCGTGCCTTTGCGGCCTCTGACCCGACGCCGATCTCGCTTAGCTCCTTGGTTCACTGAGGAGCTGAGGGAGATGAATAGTCGGAAAAGACGCCTGGAGAGTGATTGGAGGACCAGCCAAACTGAATCTGACCGAACACTGATAAGATCTCACATTAAGACTTATCTAGTGGCGATAAAAGCGGCAAAGTATAACTATTTTTCCGCTCTCATTGCATCATCAGATAACCGCCCGGCTACACTGTTTAGGGTGACACTCTCCCTGTTACTTCAGGAAGCGCGGGATGACCCCTTGGCAGGTAGAGCCGAGGACTTTGTACAATATCTGTATGATAAAATCGCTCAGATTCGAGAACATCTGGACTCTGACATAGTAGATTCAGGGGAAGGGATGGAGGCAGGTCTTGAGAATATTATCTGGGAAGAGTTTGACTCTGTGACTCTCGAAAACGTGGACAAGATACTAGGGAGACTGAATGCTACCACATGTTTATTGGACCTGTGTCCCTCCTGGTTGGTACTGGCTGCCCGGGAGTTCACACGAGGCTGGCTCCAGGGAATCATAAATGCTTCTCTGAGTGAAGGTGTTTTTCCTACTGCCTTGAAAGAGGCAGTGGTGAGACCTCTCCTCAAGAAGCCTTCCCTGGACCCGGCAGTATTGGCTAATTACCATCCAGTCTCCAACCTTCGCTTTGTTGCGAGGTTGTTGAGAGTGTGGTGGTACGACAGCTCCCTCAGTACTTGGATGAATCGGCTTATCTGGATCCATTCCAGTCTGGCTTCAGGCCTGGATACAGCAGAGAAACGGCATTGGTCGCATTGGTAGATGATCTCTGGAGAGCTCGCGACAGAGGCTGCTCCTCTATCCTGGTCCTATCAGCGGCTTTTGATACCATCGACCATGGTATCATGCTGCATCGGTTGGAGGGGCTGGGAGTGGGGGGCACTGTACTACGATGGTTCTCCTCCTTTCTCTCTAACCGATCGCAGACTGTGTTGACGGGAGGGCAGAGGTCGACCCCAAGGCCTCTTGTTTGTGCGGTGCCACAAGGGTCAGTTCTTTCACCCCTCCTGTTCAACATTTATGTGAAGCCACTGGGTGAGATCATCAGTGGCTTCAGGGTGAAGTACCACCAGTACGCTGATGACACCCAGCTGTACATCTCCACCCCGAATCACCCCAATGATGCTCTTGAAGTGATGTCCCGGTGCCTGGAGGCTGTACGGATCTGGATGGGGAGAAACAGACTCAGACTAAACCCATCCAAGACCGAGTGGCTGTGGTTTACGTCATCCCGATATAGTCAGTTGGCACCATCACTGACTATTGGGGGCGAATCATTGGCCCCCACAGAGAGGGCTCGCAACTTAGGTGTCCTCCTGGACTCACAGCTGTCCTTAGAAGAACATCTGACAGTTGTGGCCAGGAGAGCTTTTTATCAGGTTCGCCTGATACGCCAGCTGCGTCCCTTTCTGGATCGGGATTCGTTAATGACAGTTACTCATGCCCTCGTCTCTTCCCGCATGGACTACTGCAATGCTCTCTACATGGGGCTCCCCCTGAGGAGCACCCAGAGGCTTCAGTTGGTCCAGAATGCAACCACGCGGGTTGTTATGGGAGCAACATGGCATTCCCATGTGGCTCCCCTGCTACGCGAGCTGCACTGGCTCCCTGTGGTCTTCCAGGTGCGCTTCAAGGTTTTGGTTACCATCTTTAAAGCGCTCCATGGCTTAGGACCGGGATACCTACGAGACCGCCTTCTGTCACCAATAACCTCCCACAGACCAGTACGCTCCCATAGAGAGGGACTTCTCAAACAGTGGTCAAACAGTGTCGGCTGGCGGCCCCCAGGGGGAGAGCCTTCTCTGTGGGAGCACCTACCATCTGGAATGAGCTGCCCTCAGAGATTCGGATAATCTCGGATCTTCGTACATTCCGCCGTGCCCTCAAAACATTTCTTTTCAAGCAGGCCGGCCTGACCTAACCTCGTCTAAAAACTACTTTAAATTTTATATTCTGAATCTGCCCCAGAAACTTGAAATGATCTAATTCAATACTATATCCGAACCTAACTATTTAATTATATTTTAAATCGGTTTTTTCAATTCCTTTATTACATGTATATTTCGTTCAACTGTACACCGCCCTGAGTCCTTCGGGAGTAGGGCGGTATATAAATTTAATAAATAAATAAATAAATAAATAAATAAATAAATAAATAAAGGAGGCACAGCTGTTTTCTAATAATACGAACATAAATTTTATATGCATGCATTTTACATACATGATCAGATCATCAAGAAAGAACATAAACATGGGTGCTCAGAAGCTTGAAGTGATTTGGGTACCTTGATATTTTGAAGATCAGATTAGAATAGAATAACAGAGTTGGAAGGGACCTTGGAGGTCTTCTAGTCCAACCCTCTGCTTATGCAGGAAACCTTACACCACTTCAGACAAATAATTATCCAACATCTTAAAAACTTTCAGCATTCACAACTTCTGGAGGCAAGTTGTTCCACTGACAGTTGTTCTAATTGTCAGGAAATTTCTCCTTAGAAATTTCTATTCTATTCTATTCTATTCTATTCTATTCTATTCTATTCTATTCTATTCTATTCTATTCTATTCTATTCTATTCTATTCTATTCTATTCTATTCTATGTTCTAGGTTGCTTCTCTCCTTGATTAATTTCCACCCATTGCTTCTTGTCCTACCCTCAGGTGCTTTGGAGAATAGCTTGAATCCCTCTTCTTTGTGGCAGCCCTTGAGATATTGGAACACTGCTATCATGTCTCCCCTAGTCCTTCTTTTCATTAAATGAGACATACCCAGTTCCTGCAACCGTTCTTCATATGTTTTAGCCTCCAGTCCATGGTTAGGAAGGGCCTATGATTGATTCATTTCACAAGGCACCCTCCAAATGATTTGTACTTCCCTAATGTTTCTACCAACTTGTAAATACAAACATGTTGTACATTACATATGAGTTTTCAATCCTTATGGGCAAAGTTTTCTATATGTTTGCAATTAAATTAAATGATAATGCTAAAAATAAGTACCATCTAAAGGATACCCTTCTTTCCAACTCTCTTTTGTTCCCTATTTTTTCCAGGTTGGTCTAAATGGACTGGAAAAATATTGGACTGGAGAAATCACCTATTAAAGGAAGTGGAAAAGCCCACATCTCTATTTTTTCCTTTCCTTTCCTTTCCTTTCTATTCCATTCATAGCTGAAGTCACTTTAAAGGGAATTGCAAAAAGGGACAGCTAGTTCTGAGTGTTTGTCCTTAAATGTTAGCCTTTTGCTTTTCCCAGAGAAAAGGCTCTTTGAATCACCAGAGCCAGATAGGCTTCATGGATTGGACCTGAGCCAAGCAACTATGATATTCAAGCAGGCTTTGGGATTTACTGAAGCTGAACTGAACCTCTCCAGTATATCACTCTTGATAGCAGAGTCTTCTCGGGTACATAAAGCATCTTTGTTAGTTGGCTTTCACAAGTTGGAAAAGGAAGCCAGTTTAATTGAATTAGCTGGATCCATACAATCATACAAAGAAGCAGGATATTATTTCTTACTTTTGAACTGGTCTGAGTCTTCAGTTCCAGAGCATTGACTCATGAAGTCCTCTGAGCAGACTGATCCAAAGAGCATTAGTTACTAAGGAGGACCTCACCCCCCATTTTGCTACCACTTCAGATTTAAAGGATATGATTTCCAAGAACCAGAATTATGTCCACAAATTGCAACAGAAAATCACACTCCTTCTTCTCTCCCTCTCAATCTAGAAACTATTTTCCATTCTATTCTCTATTCCAAAGTGAGATAACGCCTGAGTAAGAAATGCCCAGTCCCATACTCCAGTGGTGGGACTCAGCCAGTTCGGGCTGGTTCAGGCAAATGGGTTGTTAAATTGCTGACTGGCCCCACTCCACCCCCCTCCCCGCTCCTTTCAGGAGTCCCCATGGGCCCAGTTTTGGCTCCCAGATAAGTGCAGGAAGGCCTATTAGGCCCAAAACAGGGCAAAGTGGGGTGCGGCGCTGTCCCACTGCAGCCTGTTTTTGCTCCCAGTAGGCTACAGGGCGGCCTACTAAACTCCCCCCCCCCAACCCATTCATGCTGCCAGGAGGCTGCAGGTAGGCCTACTAGGCCTAAAACGGAGCATGGGGTTGCAGCGTGCACCCCTGTAGCCCATTTTTGCTCCCAGGGGGGTACAGGAGGCTGAGTGCTGCTTGTCACACCCCCTGGCCATCCCACCATGGCCACGCCCACCCAGCCGGTCATTAGGGAAGAGAACCGGTTGTTAAATTATTTAAATCCCACCACTGCCATACTCTCTTTAGCATATACTGTAAATATGTGTGCAAAATATTTCTCCATCCTTACTATTGCAAGAAACCTTCTTTGGCTTCCTTTGTTCTAGCAAGAGTCTTGTGTTTCTTTTTCTCTTTGGTAGCAGTATACTATGCAAGGTGAATCAATTCTTGAACTTTTCGCCTATTTCTCCAGTCACTCTCTGACAGACTGCTTCATCTTTTTCTTCCTGAATTGAACATACTGACCTTGCAGCCCTTTACCTTTTCACTCCTTTAATGAGATGAAATTATTTATTTATCACTCTTTAGTCTCGCGTGTTAGTTAATAGACTGTATGGATTTAGTTATTAATTTATTCTATTTTGGAACTTCTGGAATTCATAGGCCTCAACCTATAGTGTCAATATCCCAGCAGGATTGGCACTGAGGCAGGTTCCACTTCATAAACGGTCTGCCATGGAAAAAAATTAATATTTAGAAACAACTGCACTTCCATGCATACCAATAGGTAATAGACCTAAGATTGAATAGAGAATCCCAGGGCTGCCAAACCTTTAAGGACTTCTGTGAATAGCTACTATATTGGCAATTTTATGGAGGCAATTTTGGAAAGAGAAAAGTAATGCATGATTGGAAAATAATTACGTTAAACATATTTAATGTAAATTGAAAACAAATTGAGTCCTGATTCAGTACTTTTTGTCCTGATCCTACCAATTTTTTGGGGGGGAGTGTACCCTCCCTGGAAGAGAAAAAGTAGCTTTTCAAAATTCTTCACTGGAGTATTTTTGTTTATTTTATGCAGAGCTGTCTTAAAAAAAAACTTGCTTAACTGTCTGAGTGTAAGAACCGATGCCTAGGAAGAAAGCAGAAATTGTGTGTGAAAGGGAGAGAAAAGGATCAGCAAAATTCAGAACTGCTTTGTGCAGTTGCCCATTACTGCTCACAACTAAGCCTTTTCTTGATGTTTGCACAATAAAGTAATAGCCATTGGAAAACCTGTCCAATTTTTAAAAGATAGATTTTAAAAGTGTGGTCTGTAATATTATAGTTTCAAACATTAGCTTCTACTGATTTAGCATTCTTTTGCATTTCAACACTAAGGAGTTGTTTTCCAGTTTAGATGTTAGTCCCAAAATATAGGAAGAAAAATCGAGTCCAGTTCCAAGCTGGGAGAAAGATGCTGGAAATAAAATGAAGGCTGACTACAAGGAAAGAAGGTCTCTGTTTATTTGATTTCCAGAAACTTCAGTGACAGCAGCAAGTTTCTGAGGTGGATGATGAAATGGCTGAGTGACTGGATGGATTTTTATAGGGTTCTGGGATTTGGTAATGGAGATGTTCCAGGGGATAGTGCAGGGGTCAGCAACCTACGACTCTGGAGCCGCATGTGGCTCTTTGGACCCTCTGCTGTGGCTCCCTGTCAGGTGATCCCACACT
Source organism: Ptyas mucosa (assembly GCA_012654045.1). Taxonomy (NCBI): domain Eukaryota; kingdom Metazoa; phylum Chordata; class Lepidosauria; order Squamata; family Colubridae; genus Ptyas; species Ptyas mucosa. The sequence continues at coordinate 6,327,111 of WNWU01000162.1, read as the reverse complement.
GGCTGGCTCCGCCCCTCGCCCTCCCTTCCCAGTCACTCCTTGCCTGGCCTGAGAAGGTAAGAGCAATGGCGTGGGATGGAGAAGTGGCCAGGGCAGAGACAAAGAGATACAGAGAGAGGGGGGGGAGAGAGAGAAAGAGACATAGAGAGATACAGAAAGTGAGGGAGAGAGGGGGGAGAGAGGGAGGGAGGAGAGAGAGAGAGATGTCAAGAGGATTTTGTGGTTCCCGGTGTTTTCTGCCCTAATGACCAGCTGGGTAGGCATAGCTAGGGAGAGGTCATGTGACTGGTGGAAGTGAGTGACATTGAGCCCACCCAGGTTTTGTGGATCCCGGTGTTTTCTTTTCTGTGGGAAATGGGTCCAAAGGGCTCTTTGAGTATTTAAAGTTGCAGACCCCTGGGATAGTGCAATGGAGTGAGCCTTGTGTCTCCTGCTATACTAATGGTGGTGGGTAAATCCTACTATGTCCTAAAGGTCATATCCTGTCCTTAGAATTTGGGTGGGGGAATGTAAATTCTTAATCCCATCAGGTCAAGCCTTCTGTGGGAGCTGTAGCTGAAGTTTTGTTTATGAATAGATAGGCCCTGTTTTTCTTAATAGGTACAAAATATCCATCTCAAAAGACTTGAGGCTTCTGCTTTTGAGGCTATGGCAGGAAGACTGGGACTGCTTTCTGCCTTTGTTAAGATTTTTCATCATTTCTCCTTTGGGAATATAATATTCTGCCTCTTTTAATATTCCTCAAAATACTTCATTCTCTGGGGGGCAGGCTTCGGTGGTGGGTTGTTCCCGGTTTGCCCTGGATTGGGCGAACTGGTAGCGGCAGCGGGAGGCTCCACGCATCTGCCCAGACACTTCTGCGCATGCCCAGAAGCTTCTGTGCGAGCACAAGCGTGCACACGTGAGCAAACCAGTAGCAAACTAGATTGAAACCCACTATTGGCAGGCTTCCCACATCAGCAATAAACTTTGTCTCAGCAACAAAGCAGAAATTGTGTTCTGGCTGCATTCAGAACCAAAAGGAGATGGAGTGGGAAAAACTTCATTTAGTGCTAGCTACCAGCAGCAGAAATCTCACAGTTTTTTCTGAAGTCAGTTCTCTGATTTCATCAGTGGGATTGGAGAACTGACACTTAAAGGGGCGTTCTCTGCTTCTTCTCTGTCCACGTCTTTCCCTCCAGCTTGCCCTAACCATGTAACAAAAGAAGTGGGATCACGAAAGGACTCAGTCCCCCTTTCTTGCCTTGCTTCTCTTATTATGGATGGCAAATGAAGCACAAGATAGGAAGAAACAGGCATCTTTTATTGTTTTCCTGTAAGAGCATGGCTGCAAAGCAACTTGATCTGGTTTCCTTCTAGATTAAAGAAAGGTGAAGGAGCATAGTGATCAAACCAATATTTGCTGTTTGCGTCTGATATGATATACTGCTAGAAATTCTTTATTAGGAATTAAGCTTTGTTTATATTCGGCTGCTGCTTATATTATTGTATACTGTCAGAAATTAGTTGTTAGGAATTAATTCTAGCTTAGTAAATTGTAGCCTTGATACTGGTTAGCATTAGTACAAAGTTTGTTATTTTGCTTCCGTGTCTCGCTTCTGTTCTTGGCTTCAAAGCTAGGCACATCCTTGAAAATATAGAAGAAACTGTTACCCAGGAATATCAGGCCCCATTGATAAAGGAATCAGAGTAGGGAGTTTCCTGTCTCATAGTTTCTGAATCCTGAAAGCATTCTGCTGAATAAACAACTTGGCCAGGGAGGGAAACTGCCCCTACACAAGGCTGTAGGAATGCTCCATAGATAAGGTAGACAGAGACAGAGGCCTGAACAAAGAATGCTTTAAAGGCCACATTGGTCATGAACTTTTGTCTCTGATTGAGTAAACTTTGTTTCTAATGGGGTAAAATGTATATAATATTCTGAGCCACTCTCCCAGGGGTGTGGCTATTCCTTACATGCATTTTGATTGTATGTTTTGGGTATAGTATTCACCCAGCTTTTTTACTTTGGCCATAAATAAAAAGCTGTTATTTTTTGCAAGCCTCGTCTCGAGTCTCACTCTCTTTGGCATCTCAGTGGCTCGGGGAAACATCTGGGAGCTTACAAAAGGGGAAGAGACAATATGGCCTATATCCTCCACAGTAGTTTCAGTTCTTTATATTTCAGACCTGATGAAGGTGGACAGAGGTTGTATTTAATAAACCTAAAGCTGGGGAAAGATTTCTTCTTCTCCTCCTCTTCCATTAGAAAGCCCAGTGCAGATATATCATTTCAGGCTTTTTAAAGAAGAAAGGCTTCTAGCATTTCCTCAACCAACCTTGTGACTATGCGTCCCTCTGTGGTTGCATGGCAGTTTCAGAAATTGCAAGAAAGAGGTGCCTATTATGAATCCAAACTTCTTAAAAGTAATAAAAAGGGGGGGGGGGAGAAAACTATTTTCATCATTTGATAAAGCTTTGGAAATAAAGAAATGCAGAATTAGGTTAGGGAAATTTCCAAATTCACTGCTACCAGTATCTACGCTGGGACTTTAAAAAACATAAAAGTTTTATTACACCCTCAAATATATAATCTTAGATCTTTGGATACCCTAGCTCCCATTTTGCTTATTGTCATCAAATTAGTACTGCTTAGTATGGAATTTTTTTTTATTCAGTTGCCCTGACTCAGCAATGAGAAAATTAATGTACTCTTACTTATTCCTTTGCCCTAGATATCTATTGTTCTTAAACACACGCAGATTGTGAGAGAACAGAATATGTCTAATTCATTCTCTGTGTTTAACACATTAAGGCAACCTCTATTGTTTTAGTTAACTAAAGCATTTTTCCAGACAAGTTCACTTGCACCAATGTTCGCTCTAATTACCATTTTCCTTTTACAGTGTGTTGTGTCACACAGTTTGAAAGTATGCACAGAGTGAGAAAGAGCACCAGGATGACAAAGAAGATATGGCACAGCCGTTAGATCTAGTTTAGTGGAGCGCCGAGTTTTATATCACCATGTAAGGATGGATGAAATAGTTTAGAAAGAACTATTCTAACAGGTGAGATGGATAAAAGTAGATGGTAACCCTTTTAAAATAAAATGATGTAATCATAAATCACAAAGGACTTTTCATTCTAACAAATTTGTACATGTATATGGTGGCAATAATTTAGTATAGGTAGTCCTCAATTTACAACCATTTGTTTGGTAAGTGTTTGAAGTTATAATGACATGGGGAAAAAGTGACTTATGACCAGTCATAATGATCATCACAGCATCCCTATGGTACTTTTTCAGGAGGCAACTGGACTTTCTTGTTTTTTTCTTTTGAAGACGTTTCGCTTCTCATCCAAGAAGCTTCTTCAGCTCTGACAGGATAGTGAGGAATGAAAGAATTTATATTCCTTGCAGACAGCTGGTAATTTGCATTCTTTTAGAGGGTCATTGAAGCTCTTGGAGATTTATCTGTGTCCTCATGATCACATCAAGTGCTCCTGGTTCCTGTAGTCTGCAGCAGTGGTGGGTCCCTCCCGGTTCGGTCCGGTTCTGCCGAGCCGCTATCGGTGACGATATGACATCACCGAACCAGTTCTGCCCCCCCGCCCCCACCCCCACCCCCTGCATTATTCTTACCTTTTATTTGGCCCCACCCCCAATCTATTGCTGCCTCCTGAGTCCCAGCTGATGGCTAGAGGGGAAAAAACTGTTTAAACTCTTGCTGTGGGGCTTCAAAGGGCTGCCCTACAGCTGAGCAGTGTTGAAAGAAAACAAATGAGTAGACCGGTGCCTGCAAAAATAAATGGGTAGATCAGTACCTGCAAAAATAAATGGGTAGATCAGTGTCTGCAAAAATAAATGGGTAGATCGGTACAGCTCTGCAAGCAGTTAAAAGCCTGGTAGACCAGTACCTCTGCTAAATCCTAAATAATTGTCACATGACCATCAAGCCATGCCCACAAAATAAGCCACGCCCACAGAACCGATAGACAAAAAATTTAGAACCCACCCCTGGTCTGCAGCTGTCTGCAACAAATATAAATCCTTCCATTCCCCACCGTCCTGTTAGAGTTGAAGAAGCTTCTTGGATGAGAAGCGAAATGTCTTCAAAAGAAAAAAACAAGAAAGGTCAGTTGCCTCCTGAAAAAGCACCTTTGGGACAACCATGCATGATTGAGAATCTCTACAGACATCCCCATGGTAATGTGATAAAAATTTGGGCAATTGGCATGTATTTATGTGGATCAAGCCCACAGGATCATTTGATAGGCATTTGTGACCTCAGCAGCCAGATTCTGACACGAAAAGTCAGTGGGGAAACCAGATTCATTTAACTACTGTATGTTCACTTAACAACTGCAGTGATTCACTTAACACCCATAGCAAAAGTCATAAATCAGACTTGCATCACTTAACAACTGCCTTGCTTAGCAATGGAAATTCTGGTCCCAGTTGTGGTCGTAGGTTGAGAACCACCTGAATCGGAATTTATATAGTCACTTTATTGTGATTACTGTTGAGTTACTCATTTAGGTGCACAACACTTTTAAGAATAGCACATCAAGAACCGGTTATTAGCTAAATATAAATGTGACATTCTTTAATGGGGCTAACTCTAGGTGAAATATTTTTAGACGTACGATATACTGTACCTTAAGACTCTAACTTTACTTATGTAAACTTTGCATGCAGATGAGGTTTTTCTGCAAGCTGAGTAGGAATAAGAGATGAATAGGCACAACAAGCAAATGATTACAGGTAGTCCTCAATTTACAACTGCAATTGAGCCCAAAATTTCTGTTGCTAAATGAGACATTTCTTGCCACAATTGTTAAGTGAATCACATGATTGTTAAGTGAATGTGGTTTCTCCATTGACTCTGTTTGTCAGAAGTTCTCAAAAGGTTCTCACATTAACTCGGGACACTGCAACTGTCATAAATATGAATCAATTGCTAAGCATCTGAATTTTGATCACATGACCATGGGGATGCTGCAATGTTCATACAAGTGAAAAATGGTCATAAGTTACTTTGTTCAGTGCCATTGTAACTTCGAATAGTCACTAAATGAGCTGTTGTTGTAGGTCAAGGACTACCTATACAGCAAAACCTATGGTTTAAATCAGGGGTCCCCAAACTTGGCGACTTTAAGACTTTGTGGACTTCAACTCCCAGAATTTCCCAGCCAGCCATGTTGAAGTCTACAAATCTTAAAGTCGCCAAGTTTGGGGACCCCTAGTTTAGATACATACCATGTTGAAATTAGTAATGCAATAAATATTTTTGTTTTCAATTAAAATTTCAGGCAGCACTAACAATTCTTTGCTGGAATACTGCATTATTAGATGATGCAGTATATCTTGTTTTGTGTCAGGCCTCTGTTTCTTAAAAGAATTATCACAGATGTAGAATCTTTACATTATACAATATTTAATGGGATTTTTCTTCCCTAGCTCCAGTTCATTATGATAGTAATAATAAATAAAGAGTAAATTGTGTAGAAATGACAGCTCTTTAGTATGAAAGGACATTTTGTTCAATTACAGTTGGCAATAAAACTGAGGAGTGGGAAATCAAATATTTTCCTCATTTTCATTAGAATGATATTTTGACATTCTCTTTTAGATGCTTTCCTGTTTTGGGAAACATATCAAAGTTGCATGTTAGATTTTAGCATCTCATCTCTCTCTCTCTCTCTCTGTCTCTCTGTCTCTGTCTCTGTCTCTGTCTCTGTCTCTGTCTCTGTCTCTGTCTCTGTCTCTCTCTCTCTCTCTCTGTCTCCCTCCCTCCCTCCCTCTCTCTCTCCCTCCATCCGTCTCTCTCTCTCTCTCTCTTACATTTTCATTTTTTTTTATTCAAACAAATTCAGGGCTAACTAATTTGGCAAACAGTTTGGAGGATGAGTTGTCATTGTGATATTTAAAATAGAATTCAGATTTGATGGCCTAAAATAATGTATTACATTGATGTAAGTCTTTAAAGATTTATAAATGCCATCGTATCCTTTATAACTGTCTTAATATGTTCCAAGAGGCGATTTTGAATCACAGGTGTCACTGGGAATGGAATGGAGTAGAGTAGAGTAGAGTAGAGTAGAGTAGAGTAGAGTAGAATAGAATAGAATAGAATAGAATAGAATAGAATAGAATAGAATAGGTTTATTTGGCCAAATATGATTAGACACACAAGGAATTTGTCTCTGGTGCAAAAGTTCTTAGTGTACATGCAAAGCAACAGAATAATAATAATCAAAATAATGATACAATCTATCTATCTATCATCTATCTCATCTATTTCATCTATCTATCTATCTATCTATCTATCTATCTATCTATCTATCTATCTATCTTCAATCACCTCAGATTCTGACATTATAGTTATGTAACAATTTCATAGATACCACTTCAAAACATATGAAGTAAAGGTTAATAGATGCAGAAAAGGAGTAACTGATGCTGTCAGAAAGTGATTAAACTGTAGAATAATTTTCCACCTGGAGCTGTCACGTTGCAGCTTGATGTTCCAGTCAAAGGAGATGTTCTCCATTCCTGATGAATAACTGACAGAGAAGGTTTTCTCTGTCTCACACTCAGTTCTAAAACATTCAGAAGCTTCCTTTTCTTTCCTGCTGCTTGTTAGCTGATGCTGACCTATTATTAACACATTTATAGATTCAGTTTACAAGTGAATTATTATGGACTAGCAGCAGGTTGCCATCAGTGCAGACATGTCTATTCTTCTGGATATGACAGCTACCTGCTTTCATATATAATTTCATGATGGGAAAGTCAAGAAAGTTGAAATTCCTAATCCAGAAATGATTGGCAGTTTGATTACGCATCTACAAAGTGTAGACATCTTGACATACAACATTTTATTATATAAATTTCATTGCTTAAAACTTTGTATCCAATTATCAAAAAACAACAAACCCATCACTGTTGATCTGAGGTTTTCAATAATGTTATCATTATTGACTAGCAATTAAAAGAAAATGGCATAACATTTCCATTAATTACCTTGTTTATTTGCATATGAACAATACTGGGAAAAAGTAGTATATTACTGCCAGGTGGATATTCAGGTAGTCCTCTGTTAACAATGGGAATTGAGAGCAGAATTTCTGTCACTAAGCAACATGGTTGTAAAGCACAATGTCATATGACAGTGCCACTTAACAACACCGTTTCGGCACTTCTGGTTGCTGTTCTTAAGGAAATCCCATGCCATTGTTAAGTGTGATGTCGTGTGATCATCATTTGCAACCTCCTGCTGGTTTCCCCATTGATTTTGCTTGTAAAAGCTGGGAATAAAGGCACTGGTAATTATATGATCATGGGATAGCAATAGCAATAACACTTAGACTTATACACCACTTCACAGCACTTTACAGCTCTCTCTAAGTGGCTTACAGAGTCCACATATTGACCCCAACAATGTGGGTCGTCATTTTACCAAACCTTGGAAGAATGGAAGGCTGAGTCAACCTTGAGCTGGTGAGAATCAAACTGCTGGCAGTCGGCAGAATTAACCTGCAATATTGCATTGTAACCACTGCACCACCACAGTTCCCTGGAGCCACCACAGCTCCAGAGATGCTGTGATATTGCAATTATGAGTCCATTGTCGAATGCCCAGATCGTGATCATGTGACTGCAGGAATGCTGCAACAGGAGGTAGTCCTTGACTTATGGCCATTTGTTTAACAACTGTTCAGATTTACAAAGGTGTTGGAAAAAATGACTTATAACCAGTCCTTAGACTTATGATAGTTGTAGCATCCCTATAGTCACATGATCAAAATTCAGGTACTTGGCAACCTTGTTGAATTCATAAGAGTTGCAGCATCCCAGGGTGATGTGATTGCTGACCAACCTTTTCAAAGGGCTTCTAATAAGCAAAGTCAATGGGGGAAGCTGTATTCACTTAATAACCATGCTTTTCTTAACAATGGGGTAATTTGCTTAACAACTGCAAGGGGAAAAAAATCATAAAATCAAGTAGAAATCATTTAATGACCGCATCACTTAGCAACCAAGGTTCCAGTCCCAATTCTAAGTTAAGGACGACTTGTACTGTTTTATGATAAAATCTAGTACAACTTATCTTAATCAAAAGGCCAAATACTAATCCCCAAAACTATGAAACAGCCACAAGCCAGCAAAATTCAAGTGTTGTTGGCTTAAACGTGATCATAATATGTATTTAATTTAATTTGACTCAATCTAAACCTTTTACAGTACATTAAGTTGAAACAAAAGACTGTGCTTGAGTAAAGTAATAAATTTTCTCTAATCCTCTAGAGCATGGAGGGTGATTCACTGTTGCTTTGTCTTTAGCCTTTCTTACCTTTTAATTTATATGTGTGTTTGCTCTTTTCTTTGTGCGAGTCAGTGATGTCAGTCAGGAGATCATACAGAGCAACTCTCAGATCAAGCCATCTGTCTCTAATTTCTATCCATCCCCAAATAAGATATTATTTTATGCACACTGAGATTCAGCATTCTCTGTAATTATTGGTAGCACTGCTCAAGCAGAGCTATTTTTCCCCAAAGTCTGAGAATTTGCCTGTTTTTCCTCCTGTAATCTGATTAGTTTCTCAGTGGAAATTGTTTGTAACATACACATAGAGAAAACACAGACTTTTTGTAACACCTAGCAACTGGTGGACGTCATTTTCTTTTTCATCTGCAAGGATTAGAATGTAGAGAGAATGCATTGCTTTCATTCTGGATTCATCAATTGCATTAACTCATGGGTTTTCTAATAAACAGCTATCCATTAAATATAGTTGCCTGGAGTTAGGTTGGAATAAAAAGTCTATGGATTCTCAATCATCCAGATCATGGAACAAAACATTACCATCAGACCAGGGGTGAAATCCAGCAGGTTCTGACAGGTTCTGGAGAACCGGTAGTGGAAATTTTGAGCAGTTCAGAAAACTGGTAGTGGAAATTTTGAGTAGTTCGGAGAACCGGCCAATACCACCTCTGGCTGGTCCCAGAGTGGGGTAGAAATGGAGATTTTGCAATATCCTTCCCCCAGGAGTGGGGAGGGAATGGAGATTTTTCAGTATCCTTCCCCTGCCATGGCCACCAAGCCACACTCACCAAGCCGCACAACACCCACCAAGCCACACCCACAGAACCGGTAGTAAAAAAAAAATGGATTTCATCACTGCATCAGACAATACGTTAAGCAAATCATGCATTGCAAATGACAATGTCTGAATTGACCCCAAACACTAAGCCAATATTCTACAAAGCATATTATTGCTTCCTGTGTTGGATGTATGTTATTAAAATCAAGTCAAAAGGAATTCAGCGCTGTTTTGCTTTGTTTCTTATTTAATAAATGGACTTTCACCTGCAGAAAAAGCTGGTTAAGAAATAGGAAATATAAATAAATAAAATACAAATATATTACACCAAAGATTTTGTTTACAAGTGAATTTTTTTTGCTGTTATTCTGTTTCTAGAATAAATTGTGGATTTGCTGGCGAAGTGCTTTAATCGCTAGCTTGGCAAAACCTCCATTTCTGTGTATGTATTTTATTATAATTACTTTTATACTTCCCAGTCAGTTTTATGAAAATAGGGCTGTATGTATCATCACATTTTTCACCTTGGTGATACCTCATTAAATTTCCATGTGCCTCTTAAGTTTCTGACATAGCATTAAACTGAAATGATTTGATTTAAAAAAAAACCTCAAATGAAAAAAACTTTTAGTGCAGCAACATTTTGAAGACAATGGAAATTTGTCACTACAACAAGCACAGATACAGATGAAATATTAGCAATTTATCATTTATCCCTATGAAGAAGGGAAAAAATGACCTGGGGATGGGATTTTGATAAGGCAGTTAGTTAGTTACTGACTAGCAAACAAACATTGACGAGTTCACAGTTCACTGTCCTTAGTTATTAGCCAGAAAAGCTAAGCATTGACTGACTGGCATTTCTATGCAAGCAGCAATAGATTTGCAGATCTGTTTCTTACATCCTGATGTCAGAATAAAGTTGATGGTTATGAAAGCAGTCTCAATTTATTTTGGATGCATATTAAACTGGATTTGCAAAATTAAAAAGTAGCATCTTACTTCTCAACCTGCACTCAGCAGCTTTTACCATTACTATAAATAGTTGTGAAGAAATGTATTAGTCCGCTGTTGTTCACCCTGTTGACGCATGACTGTTGTGCAAGGTTTGCCACCAAACCTATGCATATGATACAATAGTAGTGCTTTTCACAAAGAAATAGAGGGTTTGGTGCAGTGGTAGGTTCCTCCCGGTTCAGCCTGGTTCTCCCGAACTTAGAGCGGTGATGATATGACATCATTGAACTGGTTCTGCCCCACCCTGGTCTCCCGCGCCCCATCCACCCACTCCCCACATTATTCTTACCTTTTATTTGGCCCCATCCCCAATCTATTGCTGCCTCCTGAGTCCCAGTTGATGGCTAGAGGGGAAAAACTGTTTAAACTCTTGCCACAGGGCTTCAAAGGGCCACCCTACAGCTGATCAGTGTTAAAAGAAAACAAATGAGTAGACCAGTGCCTGCAAAAATAAATGGGTAGACCAGTGCCTGCAAAAATACATGAGTAGATCAGTGCCTGCAAAAATAAATAGGTAGACCAGTGCCTGCAAAAAATAAATGGGTAGATCGGTACAGCTCTGCAAGCAGTTAAAAGCCTGGTAGACCAGTACCTCTGCTAAATCCTAAAGAATTGTCACATGACCATCAAGCCACGCCCACAGAACTGGTAGTAAACAAATTTAGAACCCACTGCTGGTTTGGTGAACTGGTGTAATAAAAAATAGCCTCATTTTAAACATAGGGGGAAAAAACTAAAGAGATCATTGTCAGTTTCAGAAAAGGCAGGCATCGCCACACATCTCTATGTATTAATGATTCACCTCTGGAGGTGGTTAGCAGCATCAAGTTTCTGGGTGTGCAGCTAATGAGTAGGCAAACTTGACTGCTCAACAGAGAGACACTGGTGAAGCGGGCACAGCAGTGCCTGCATTTTCTGCATCACATAAGAAAAATACATCTTCCTTCCCCTGTTCACTTTCTATAGAGGGACAATCGAGAGCATTCTGTCATATTGCATTACTGTCTGGTTTGGAAGTATTACTGCTTCAGACAGGAAGGCAGTGTAGAGAGTGGTGAGGATGGCAGAAAAGATTATTGGTAGTTTACTTCCTTCTATCCAGGACATAGCATATAAGTGATGCTTGAGCAGGGTCCGCAGTACTGTCAGGGACGCTACACATCCTCTTCATGACCTATTTTCCTTGTTACCTTATGGGAGGAGGCTTCATGGGATCTGAAGCAGAACATCTAGATTCAGTCACAGTTTTGTCCCATACAGTATCAACCTTGTGAAGTCTTGTTTCCTCTTTATGTATCTCTCTCTCTGTGTGTGTCTCTCTCTCTGTCTCTCTCTGTCTCTGTCTCTGTCTCTGTCTCTCTCACTCTCTCTCTGTGGATGCATGGGTGTAGGTATATATATATTACCCATATATACCCATTATATATATATATATATATATATATATATATATATATATATATATAT
>WNWU01000162.1:6252607-6310540 GCA_012654045.1 Ptyas mucosa | reverse complement strand
TCTAGAGCAGTGTTTCTCAACCTTGATAGCTTGAAGATGGGTGGACTTCAACTCCCAGAATCCTCCAGCCAGCGCTGCTGGCTGGGGGATTCTGGGAGTTGAAGTCCACCCATCTTCAAGCTACCAAGGTTGAGAAACACTGTTCTAGAGGTTTTGGATTCCTGAGATCAAGATAAGATGTAAACGAAGAGAAAAATCTCTATGCTGTTTGGGAGTTTTCTTTTGTATCTCTCCCACATTATGGTATATAAAGCTACTCAAATTGAGAGACTACTCTAACATATCAGAATTCAGAGAACGATAGAAAAGTCTGACAGAAAATTTTATTTATGTAGGAGTTGCAAGGAGCAATTCAGGAACTCTTGGCTTCCTTTTGGCCCCTCCCTCCGAAAACAAAACTAAATGCATCATATTATAACTTCCTGCCCATGTATCACAGTGACTGCTTTATTTTCCATATTAAAGGGACAAGACCAGTGGTGGAATGCTGCCAGTTTAACAACTGGTTCGGTGAGCGTGTGCTTCGCGCTGAAAATGGAGCATTTAGAAACTCAGCTGCTTACCTTCCAAGTCAGCAACGGTAAGTAGAACAGCGAAGGGGGAAAACAATAATAATTTTATCGTCATTGTACGTGTATACACAGTATACCCATACAACGAAATTCACTTAACACCCAAAGACCAGGTCCAATATACATAACAATCTCCAAGCACACCCCACCTACCACAAATTCCCCATCCCTAAACCACCCAAAAATCAGCTGTTGATTTGAGATGAGCTAGAAAATAGGAAATAAAGGACAGGATAGGGCGGGGGTGGGTGGGTGGGTGGGTGGGTGGGACCAGCTGATTGTCAGAGCTACCGGTTTGCCTGAACCAGTCTGAACTGACTGAATTCCACCTCTAGAAAAGACCTTTGTGAAGGGAATTGACTGCCAAGATGTCATATTATACAAATTACTACTCAACATGACAGGCTGCTCCTGTTGGTCCAATAGAACTTTCCTAAACTAACAGTTAACCATTCATTGCCCAAGCAGGTGATGTTTTAATAGTTTGGAACTATAAAGGGAATTCAGAACTTCTGATATGTTAGGGGAGCTATAGAATTCAATGGAAATAGCTGTTCTAAGTCTATGAAATAAAACTAATTGTTCCATTTTTCCATGTTTGGACAGATGGGCCTCATTAAATTGAGTATTTGAAAAAAGCAATACTTTAAGAATAAATGTATCAATGGATGGAAACTAATTGAGGAGAGAACCAACCTAGAATTTAGGAGAAATTTCCTAACAGTGAAAACAATTAAAGTAAATAAAATAAATAACTTTATTGTCATTGTACGTGTATACACAGTATACCCATACAACGAAATTTACTTAACACCCAAAGACCAGGTCCAACACACATAACAATCCCCAAACACACTCCCACCCACCAAAATTCCCCACCCCTAAACCACCCAAGCATCCACACAACAGACCAAATAATACTGTCCAACAGCTCATTGATGGTGGTCCAATGGTAGTTCATTGTTGAGTACAATTATAACTCTGGGATAAAAACTATTCAGAAAATGTGTGGTCTGAGTTTTAATTGTTCTGTATCTTCTGCCAGAAGGCAACAGTCCAAAAAGATTGTAAGCAGGATGAGAAGAGTCTCTGAAAATGTTATGCAACTTTCTCAAACAGCGAGATTCGAAGATGTCATCCAGGGCTGGTAGCTGGAGTCTGATGATATTCTGGGCAGTTTTAATGATTCTCTGTGGAGCTTTTTTGTCTGCTACAGAGCTGCTCCCATACCATGCAAGAATGCCGTATGTCAGGACACTCTCAATGGTGCTGCGATAGTAGGACAAAAGTAGATCCTGAGATAGATTTATCTTCCTGAGCATTGGTTCCAATTAACCAACGGAACAGCTTGCCTTCAGAAATTGTGGGTGCTCCAACACTGGAGGTTGTTAAAAAGAGATTGGAGAGCCATTTGTCTGAAATAGTATAAGATCTCCTGCTTGAGCAGGGGGTTGGATTAGAAGACCTCCAAGGTCCCTTCCAACTTTGTTATTCTGTTATTCTTTGAAATTTAATAAAATTGTATTTTTTAAAAAGAATGAATGTTTGCCATAAAAAGGACTAGATGGTATCACTTGTCCACTTGTTTCTTTTATTGCTTTATTCTGTAAACAAATACTCTTAGAATTGTGTTAGATTGTGGCAGCATATAAATTATATTCCGTACATTTCATAAACAAATTAGCAAGCAAGAAACCCAGATTTGACATTCATTTGTATATCTCTAAAAAAATGCATTTTTAGAAATTGAATGCACTGTTTTGGGGGATTATTTCTCGACATTTTCCTTTCCAGTAGAAAATTTCAGCTGTCAGACTGAGAAGGTTTTATTTCCAGGTTTTATTTTATTTTCTATAATGTCCTTTATTTCTCCTCTTCTGTTAAATTTACCCTCATCTTGGAATTCACATCCTTGATCAGCCCTACCAATTGGAGAGGGATTCATTTAAGGCTCCTAGGGATGTAGGGTATGTAATAGCAATCAAGTTCCAAATTAATCTTGATGATACTGCTGAATTAATATTTTGAGAAAATTCAAAGTTGAAAACAATAAGGCAGTCTTTTTTTTTGAAAGCAAAGTGTCAAGTGGAATGCATAATTTAGTGCAACTAATAGATGATGGTGGTGATGATGATGATGATGATGATGATAGTGGTGTGGTGGTGATTTAATTATAATGTTATTTGAAGAAGTGCAATACAACTATAATTTACCAAAAAGTTCAGAGTAATAAAATGTCAATTAAATCTGTGGGGAGGGAGGTTGATACTTAGATATAGACCAATCACCTTAAGCCCTTCAGAATTTCTATTATAAGTTTTAATAACTTCTTTATGAAATAAAATAGGGTGTAATATCTATTTCTAAATTATTGTCAGAATGCACTAGGCTAGATGGCTAGGATTTCATGAATACTAGACATAAGAAAATGAAATGTCCAGTTCCATGAATGTCAAGAGAATGGCTTTATACCATCTATTTGTCACATTTCTATAGACTTACAAATACATTTAATTCAAGCAAAAATACTACTTCACCTATTTTGCTAATAAGTTTATCAGTTTAGTTTACTATTCAAAATGTGATACTCAACTTTTATATATTTATTTATCAAATATATATACCCCACATCTAACAATGAAATTCTGGATGGTGAACAAAACATAAAACATAATTTAAAAAATCAAATTAATTAAAAAGACCAAATAGAAACATTTTACCATCATAACCTCACCATCATAAACACTGAGGCTCACCTATTCTGCATCACCATAAAATTTAACTGTCCATACTTTCATATATTTAGTTAAACTGCAATTCTTCTCTTTGCTTGTACACCCAAAACACTTCGCCAATCTTGAAGTTCTTAAGTGTTATATTTTAAAATTATTGTATTTATGGTATTCTAAATACTCCCACTTTGACCACTTCTGGAAGCAGCAGAATAAATCTTTTTTCAGAAGATGTTTGGGGAATGAGATCATCTTTTTGAGGTGTATAGATTGGTTCTTTAGGCTTGGATATTTTTTAAAATATTTTTTAATATCCTGTTATTTATCGTTACTTAAATTAAAATTTGTATTTTTATCTTTTACTGTACTTTTATCTTTGGAAACCATTGGGAGTCCTTCAAGTTTGTGGTGGTGTATAAATATGATAAATAAATAATCACCAGTTTTGGTGATGTTAATAGGTGTGTTAAACAGGATGTCATTATTGGAGTAGCTAATTTTAGAACATTTCCCATCTAATATAGTGAGAGAGTGAGTCATCATTCATTCAAACAAAGGAAATGGTTAACAATATTGTAAGGAATATTGTTCAGCCCTGTTGGATTAAGTCCTTGAAATATTTTTGCAAAAACAAAATCAAATACCAAACATACTTTGTTCACTAATCCAGTTCTTCATCATTATTATTTGAGAAGTCATGAAATGCCACTGCACAACACAATATTCTCTCTCTCTTTCTTTCAGTAAAATGATATATCATCTATTTTCAAAATCCCATTGGATCAGGCCAGCAAAGGCAAAGGTGGAAAATCATTTTATTCTTTTCAACCTTACAGAATATTGGAAATAAGTTAATGTAAAGTGGGTCAAGACCTTATCTGTCCATAGGCAGGATAACTCTATGAAATTTAAACAGAACATGAATGAATGTGGTGTGTTAAGAGACACTGAAAAAAGAAAGGCCGTGTTTAAAAAATTGAACTGGAGAGGGATAGGGGCTACAGAGATAAAAAGAATACAGGAGAAAGATGCCCCCTTCCCATTTATTCTTATGGGAGACACAGTTGGATGGTGAGTTGGGATGCTCCTTTCTAGCCTCCCTCTTTCCAGGTTACATAACCTAAAGCCGTGATGGCGAACCTATGCCACATGTGCCAGAGGTGGCATGCAGAGCCCTCTGCTGGCACACACGCCGTTGCCCCAGGTCAGATCTCCGTGGCATTTCTTTCTTCTGTTTCCCTGCAAACGATGAAACAGAAGCTCCCGAAAGAAAAAGATCTTACCTCTTGCTGCACTACCGGTATTGGGATGCCCTGCCTCCCGCCGGCCAGCTGGTCTTCGGGTCTCTGCTGCGCATTCATGCATATCCGCTTGCATGTCCGCACATGCGTGCATTCGCGCATGCACCTTTCAGTTTGGGCATGCGCATGCACGCAGTTTGGGCACTCGGTGTCTAAAAGGTTCATCATCACTGTCAATGTTGTTATGAAGAGATTGGAAAGAATTCCCAATCTATTTTCTGCCAGCTTTTGCCACCTTGTTTCTTCATTCTTCTTTTTAATTGTTCCATTAATTAATTGTCTCAGGGGGTGAAATGAACCCCGCAGCAGTGAACTGATAATGAGGGTCCTGATCTTGGATCCTGGCAGGTGAATGAAAAATATTTAGATCTAAGAGATTGAAGATTCCCATGCTATCTCTACCTCTATCAAATGCATAGCAACTAATAAAACAAGTCTATAAATAAAATAAAATCTGATTAGCTCTTCAGTAAAGGTGAAGAACAATGTTGATTGTTAGTCAAACAATTTCCCATCATTTACTATGGGTTGAGTGGCAACAGGGGAAGAATAGACTCCCCTCTTTTCGAACAACAATAGTAGTAGATAACAAAAGTTGTCCACCTAATAAAGAATTGCAACTGCCAAAATGCTTCCTGGCTCCACTAAGTCATATCTATCAATATCTGATAAGAATAGGAATATGGTTTTCTGATGCTCACTTCACATTGTATATTCAGTTTATTAGTCACAGCAATCAATTATTTCCATAATAAAACATTTTCAGTGGCTGATGCGATACTGGGCCCCTGCTGATAAGCAAAGAGCTAACCTAATAGGAAATCTTATTCCTTAAATTCTTAAGATTCCAGAATTTTAGAAGCCTTGCTTGACTACACATCAAGAAAATAACTTGAGTAAAATGTAGCTGAAGTTTTTAATACTCTGGCAAGTCACGTAAATTTTTCTTCCCCAAAACTACCTCTTAAAGGATCAATCCTAGACATTAGCTCACGTTCAAAAAATACAAAGGGAATTTCTGAAGAGATGTTTGCTTAGGTTCATCCCTTAATGAACTAGTAGAGCAGACTAGCCATTTATATGTCAAATACCTTATTGGATTTCATACCTAGCTGTATGGTGTGCGATCTCACCCTGCATCTCCAAATTAATCAGATTACTCACCTGTCAGCACATCCAGTTAAGCTAAACCAAATGTTGTATTTTGCTTTCTTTAAGGTAAGGGCACTCATTGCTACATCTGCATAAGAAAGGAGAAAAATGGAATCTGGGACACAGAACTTTTAACATAGTTTAAAATGTCTGCACAGTTTTTCCTTCCTTTTATAAAAATAAACTATTATATATAGCTTTTTTAAAAAAAATCTGTTCAGCATTTTAAAAATAGAATCAAAGGATTCAGTGCTTTAAGTTGTGCATAACTGATGTGTGATAATAGATGATTGCATAAGAAGCCAGATATAGCAAATGGCCTATCTTTTAATTGGATCACTTTTTCTTTCTTTGCTTTTTCTATCTTTCTTCCTCTTCTGATATGCACTCTTATATAAAAGTTATACTATAAACCAAATTTTAGTAATCGTGGACAGTGCAAGGAAAAGAATTCCAAGAAGAACTTTGTTTCAGAATATATCACTAACAAGCTTATTTATTACTCATTGTGTAGATCTTTTTTTTTATTTATTTATATGCCGCCCTTCTCCGGAGACTCAGGGCGACTTACAGTGCGTTAAGCAATAGCCTTCATACTTTTGTATATTTATAAAAAGCTTATTGCCCCCACAATCTGGGTCCTCATTTTACCCACCTTAGAAAGGATGGAAGGCTGAGTCAACCTTGAGCCTGGTGGGATTCGAACTTGCAGTAATTGCAAGCAGCAGATGTTAATAGATGTTAATAACAGGGTACTTTAAACCACTGTACTACAGGCTCTTGCCTGTATCTTGCCTTATTTATATATTTTGATGCCCTTTATATAAGCAAAAAGATAACAGTAAGACATGCATGCATGCATGCATGCACACATACATTCATACCATGTTTCCCTGAAAATAAGACCCTGTCTTATATTTTTTTTGAACCCCGAAATAAGCGCTTGGCCTTATTGCCATCCGCTTAAAAGCCCGATTGGGCTTATTATTAGGGGATGTCTTATTTTGGGGGAAACAGGGTACATAAATTGAATCAAGGAATCAAGGAACCAAGGAATCAGGTGCCATTTGGAGGCTAAATAGGTTTATATCAAATAAGCATGTATATTTATGTATAGTACAGAAAATATTTATTTCTATACTCTTTGCATTAGACAGTGTCTAACAGTATGCACATTTTGCCCATAGCAATGTCATCATCTATATGGAGAGAATGCATCCTGTGTTTGTGAACTGAGCTTCAATATTATCAGATATAAAACTTTAGAAACCCAGTTCTTATACAAATCAGCTAGGACAATACATCTACTTCATAGTATAGCAGACTATTTTTTATTCATCAAAATAGCAAAATAATAAATAATAATGGTAATTTTCAAGGAAAGCTGATGGAGGGCTTTCCAGAAAGGGGGTTTAGGTACATGCAGCTTCAAGTCAATGGTCACCCACCCTGCTGTAATAAACATATTCTGCTATTCCAGAATATGAACTCTACAAAGAACCTCTGATATATGAACAATATATTAAGCCTTAATGATGGAGGGCTAGCATATCTCGTTTTCTGCTCTTCACCTGCCCATCTTTCTGTTACCATATGGATGTATTCTTGTTTCATTTTTCATTGTTTATAGAATCGAATAGAATTCTTTATTAGCCAAGTGTGATTAGACGCACAAGGAATTTATCTTTGGTGCATACGCTCTCAGTGTACATATTATTTCATTGTTCCATTATTTTACTTGTTTGTTTACACTGTTTTAATTTCTTCTGTTTTATGGTTGTAAGCCTCACAGAGAGATAGGCAGCAAATAAATTTAACAAAGAAAATACATAAATAAAAAAAATCTACTGATCTCCATTTGCAATCCCGGAGTTAGAAATTCTGAGTTTCAGAAGATCTCACCACAATCTTGATTTTTTTTTTCCTTTTATAAAACTTCTATTAAATATACTTATTCCTTATGGGCCTCACTTATGTTGTTTTAGCAAATTCTTGGAACTGCCAGTCTCAGCACACCCTTTGGTTCTCAAGCTACAGGTCATTTTCTTTCTTGGAGTATGTTTGTTACCAAGGATGCCTATATAACATATATTTTATTCAGACGATACTTAGAATTAAATTGTTGTTAAATGTGTAAAATATCAAGTTTTTTCTTACAATGCCAAGGAACAAAGAAAACTGTTGGAATATTATTAAAGCTAAATCAGTTAGCAAGAAAGAAGGAGGGAGAGCTAGAATATAAATATGAATTAAGTATAGTATTTCAGAAAGCAGTCCAAGTGTGAAGTACTTCAGGCAACAGAACTAAAAATGTAAATTGAATACCTTTAACCATGAGCTGGGAGACAGCTTCTGCTTCCCTAATAATGGGTAACATGAGACATGCAGAATAAATGCAATGTGGTGTCTTGAATAAGCTGATATTTTCTTGGATAGGAAACTTTGGGGAGTAAGCAAGTGAAGACCAAGACTGTTATTTAGAAGACAGGTGCACCAATAATACATTTTTTTAAAAAAATGATGCCACTAATGCAGACACTAATTGAATGTTGAAACAAATCAAAATCCAAGTTAGAACATTCATACAAGATGGTATGTTTAATATATTAAATAAGAATCCATCATTTTATTCCCTTGCAGATACATGACATTCTGCAGACTACAGAAAAGGAATAAAAATAGTATTTTTTTAATTAAATGCAGAAATTAAATGTAAGATATAAGAAAAAGAAAAGAAAAATAGCTAACACTACTTTATACCAGCTCACAATACCTTTCCATAACTTTCTATCCTCACAAACCATCCTTGCTTTCATCATGTTCACATACCATTTCATGTATTGCAGGGGTAGGTTCTAAATTTTTTTACTACCAGTTCTGTGGGCGTGGCTTATTTTGTGGGTGTGGCTTGATGGTCATGTGACAATTCTTTAGGATTTAGCAGAGGTACTGGTCTACCAGGCTTTTAACTGCTTGCAGAGCTGTACCGATCTACCCATTTATTTTTTGCAGGCACTGGTCTACCCATTTATTTTTGCAGGCACTGATCTACTAATATATTTTTGCAGGCACTGGTCTACCCATTTATTTTTGCAGGCACTGATCTACTCATGTATTTTTTCAGGCACCGGTCTACTCAGTTGTTTTCTTTTAACACTGATCAGCTCTAGGGTGGCCCTTTGAAGCCCCAGGCAAAAGTTTAAAGAGTTTTTTTCTCTCTAGCCATCATCTGGGACTCAGGAGGCAGCAATAGATTGGGGGTGGGGCCAAATAAAAGGTAAGAATAACACAGGGAGTGGGGGGGCCGGGGGGGCAGGGGGGCAGGGAGGCAGGGGACAGAATCGGTTCAGTCATGTCATATTGTCACTGCTACTGGCTCGGGAGAAGCAGGCCGAACCGGGAGGAACCCACCACTGATGTATTGTCTTTGTTTTAAAAAAAACTTATCTTTTTCAGGATTTCATCAACTTTATTGAGTACAGAGCCTGTAGTACAGTGGTTTAAAGCACCCTGTTATTAACATCTATTAACATCTGCTGCTTGCAATTACTGCAAGTTCGAATCCCACCAGGCTCAAGGTTGACTCAGCCTTCCATCCTTTCTAAGGTGGGTAAAATGAGGACCCAGATTGTGGGGGCAATAAGCTGACTTTGTATAAATATACAAAAGTATGAAGGCTATTGCTTAACGCACTGTAAGCCGCCCTGAGTCTCCGGAGAAGGGCGGCATATAAATCAAATTTTAAAAAAAAACTTTCCTAGCCTTCTTCTTCTTCTTAGTGTGTTCCTTATTCCAACATCATAAAAACATAATACAATCTAAAATAAAATAAACTGATTTTAACTTAAGGTAAAGAAAAAGAATGTATATAGAGGAAATTTCCTACAGAAATTGTGGGCACACCATCTCTGCAGGTTTTTAAGAAGAGTTTGGACAGCCATTTGTCCAGAGTGGTATAGGGTCTCCTGCTTGAATAGGGGGTTGGACCAGAAGACCTCCAAGGTCCCTTCCAACTCTATTATTCTGAAATCACTCTTTCTCAGCTACACTCTTTCACAAAATTGTGATAAGGATAAAAAGTTGGTATGATGTTTGATATTATAACTGAAGGATGTTTGAAAGCTGGTTTTGGAGACCAGTTATGGTTACTCATGCTGTCCAAAGTCCAGAAATGATGGTTATAGTAGTTATTCAACAGCAGGCAAGAAAGCCTCCTAAAACAGATACTGGGTGCCAGCAGGCAAGAAGGCAGCAGCTGATAAATGGATACCTTTGAAATAAAACACAATCATCAAACCATTAGCAATTTTTCTGATAAGGTCATGGCTAGCAGCAGGAGCAGCAGAAAAAAAAGAGTCCTTGATATATAAAAAAAAGTTTTCCCCTACAACTTCTGCCAGTTTAGGAACTCTGAACCTTCTATCATTCAGACTAGCTATAGGCATTAATTCTTTCATTTAGTCTGCCTCGAGGAACCATCTATCTAAATGTCAGCTCCTGAGTGAAGACAGATAAGTCAGAAACAAAAAGCTCATGGCATAGAACTTTGTATGAGTGGGACTGGAGAATACTATGTCTGTATGAAAGCAGTTCCTGAAAACAGAGTCTGATCAAAGACTGATAAAGCCTTCAGATCATTATGATTTCAAAACAGAGTTTACTTTTCATGATTTTAATGAAGTTATACATGTCCTCCTAAAAATTGCTGGTCACATGAACTTTTTCCTCCACCTTGTAGAATGAACTGTAAATTAATATATATCGTTGGGGTAATATTCAGAATGTACTGCAGATACATTAGCTATCATAAAGAAAGTATTCATTTATTTATTAGATTTTTATGTCACCTTTATTATTTTTATGAATAACTCAAGGCGGCATACATAACAGTCTTTCTTTCTCCCTAGGTGGGAAGGTGAAGTGGGTCAGGGAGAGAGAAAGTGACTGGTCCAACCCAAGTCACCCAGTTAACTTTCATGTTTAAGGAAGGACTAGAGCTCACAGTCTCTTGGTTTTTAGACCAGCTCTTTAACCAAACTGGCTGCAGTGTCCAGAATAGTTTCCATTCTGTTAAAAATATAGATCATGCTAACCGTAACTGTCTACATTAGCCATACAGAACACTCTGAATTTCATAGATCTAAAACGGGTGTTAAACTCAAGCCCCAAGGGGCCAGATTCAGCCAGTGGGGTACTTAGATCTGGCTTGTGGGGCCACCTTGGAAACAGTGAAGGACTGGCCCGCAATGCTTCTGCCAGCGAAAATGGGCTTCCAAGCTCTGTTTTCAGTTGCCATGGCCTCCTGAAACCCTCTGCCAGTGAAAACGGGCACTTGGGCCACCACAGGTCTCCCCAACAGGAGTGATATCAAGCTGGCCACACCCACCCCACCCGTCCAAGGGCAAACACAACCCTGACACGGCCCTCAAGGAAATTGAGTTTGAGACCCCTGATCTAAAACATGAAATCTCTATGAACTGATGTTCATAGAGCAAAGCAGACTGATTAGTGCTTGGATAAGAGTTCACTCACAAATTGCAACTGTCGATATTAGTCTAAGAACTCCAAAAAAAAAAACAAAAAAAAACCCCCAACCCCCATTGTAGAAAAAGGCAACAGCAAACCAGCAATAAATAGGTGAAGGGGTACTCTCACCATTGTTAAAACTTAATTTGTTTGCTTAAATGTTCATTTCCATTTGTTATATTAATCCCTAAAAACATGTTTGTCTGTTTTATAGATCTGCTCCATAGGATGTGAGGGCAATCTGGCTGCGACATCTGTCACCCCATTGATCGCCAGGGTTGATTCAGCTGATCTGGCTGGATAGGCGGGTGTCCCCTTCCTCCCTCACCGCTCCATGTGCGTCCCTCCCAAAGCTGCGCGCTCGGTGGAAGAGGACAACCATCCCAGATAGAAGGAGTGTACTGATCTTCGGTCAAGAGTATACGATCTGCGCGCTCTCTCTCTCTCTCTCTCCCTCTCTCTCTCGCTCTCGCTCTCTCTCTCTCTCCCTCCCTCCCTCCCTCCCTCTCTCTCTCTCTCTTTCCTTCTCCCTCCCTCCCTCCCTCTGATAATATCAAAGTAGCCACTCCAGTGCAATGTAGCATTGCGTTGCTGACTACATTCACATTCACATTCACATTCACACACGAACATATGCATTTTTCTTTTCTGTCATTTTCTTATCTCTTTCAATGCTATCTCAGCCTCTTATGCTTCCTATTAGTTGATACAAGAAAAGGTTCAGGAAAAAAACCCCAAATAAATCCCATTTCCCTGTAGAGTGAGTTAGATATATGGTGCATATCTCTTGCAAAGCTAAGCCTGAGAACTATCGTTCCAATGCAGTAGAAGATTAAACTCTTATATTCTTCTCCCATCTGGATGTTGCTAATCATCTCGATCGTGGATGATTGATAATTTATCAGGAAGCACCTGGGAGGAAAAACTGCACATAGTATGTCATCTACAAGAACAGAAGGCATTAGAAAACAGCTCAAGCCAAATGAAAATATCAAATGTTGCATAGCTCAAACGAGCACCTAACACCAGTCCTTGAGGTGTACTATGCATCAATTTTTTGCTGATGAATACCATTATTAATACAAAGCCGCAGAAGCACTATGGTAGCTGAGCTTCAGTCTGTTCATTTATTCCCCATTTAGTACTGAGTTCAATATTCCTCTTTGTATTTCACAGTACTTAGATGCCTGAGCAACTATAATTATACATCATAAGAATAATGATTTCATTAAGACTTATTGGATGGATTAAGTCAGGTACAAGCTAGGATGTTGTAAGACACCATCAAACAGTTTATCTTTCTTCTGTAATTGGAGTTGCAAGACTTGCAGCAAAAAGAACACCAAAAGGTAATTCCAATTTGAACAAGTCTCTCCCTACATTTCCCTCCAGACACAAATTATTATATTTCTTCTCTGAATCAGATATCTCCTTCCATTCTCAAACTGCTTTAAGCTCAAAGCTATTAAGAGCAAACTCTAATCTTCATGTGCAGCATTAGAGTCATCTTTCTTTCTAAATACAGCCAAATAGTTGGGGGGGGGAGTTAATTCAGGCACAGAAAAGCATCTAGCACAAAAATGTAAGCTGGGAAATCTTTTTCAAATCCAACAATAGGAAACTTTGGCCTATCATGATCTAGGATGCTGTTGTACAAATGGCTGAGGCCAAAAACATTAACAGGATCTATCAATTATCTTCATCACCACTACTGCCATCTTGAGCATTTCCAGTTAGCTACAATTTCAAATGAAGATGAAACTCAAATACTTTGGCCACCTAATGAGAAGGGAGGACTCACTGGAGAAGACCCTAATGCTGGGAAAGATTGAGGGCAAAAGAACAAGGGGACTAACAGAGAATGAGGTGGCTGGATGGAATCACTGAAGTAGTCACAGTGAGCTTAAATGGACTCCAGAGGATGGTAGAGGGCAGGAAGGCCTGGAGGAATGTTGTCCATGGGGTTGCGGTAGGTCGGACACAACTTCACAACTAACAACAGCAAAGATTTCAAAGCACCAAAGTTTTGCAATATATTTTTAAACTTAGCCCTCAACAATTTTTAGCAAGAGATCTCTATTTCTGTCTCTCTTCCTTACCCCTTTTGTAGTCTGTGATTAAGTCATAAAAATTGCTTAATTGTAATGATGCAATTGTGTTTTCATGCCCCAGATAACACAGCTATCTGTCTGCTAATTATTTAGATTCCCCCAAGATGACTATTCAGAAACAGAATCAAAATTAACAAAAATAAGTGAGAAAATTTGTTAAAGCACCAGTAGAAATGTAAAAAATGGCAACGAATGGAGAAGACAAAAAAACATATTCAAATATATCTTCAAGGAATTGAATTCTTCACACACTTCCCACAGACAACTGCACACAAACAAATACACAGATTTTTGAAAGCATTGTTCTGAACCATAGTTTTAAAATCTGAGACATTCAGGGCAGCCATAATATAGCAATGAATGAACACAATGTTTAAACCATTCCTCTATAAAATAATTTCTACCACAGCCCTTTTACTGACACAGTCACCATTGCATAGTTAAAGATCATGGCTCAATCTTGATCTTTTAAAATGATCTTCAAAACTTTCATTGAAAAGGAACTTCCAGCAGGCAATAAGAGGTAAGCAGTGAACACTAAGCCACTGAGAAATAGAGGAGCATATTAGAAAAAGTTCTCTGATGCAGACTTTCGAACAAGGGAGGAAAATCCCTCATATTCCATAAAGGACACTTTATCCATTAAAAGGTTAAAAGAGCCATCTTTCAATACAGCTGCAATTTAGCCACTTGAGCAGAACACAATTAGAGTTCATCTCTCTCTCTTGTTTCAAAGCTGAGATTTGTCAAGTTAGTTCCAGTCTTAGCTTGAACGTTTGATGATGAATCCATCTTTGTGAAAATGATCTTATTATGATCACAGTTTTCAATGGAGGAATATTAAATTTCCCTAGATGAAACTCAACCTTTTGTCTTGTAATGGGATCTATATCCAACACGTTTTGATTTAAGTAAATCACATTTTCCATGGATAGTACATGGTTGTGGGGGGTTTTCCTTTGTTTACCTTTGAAATGAGAATTACACTGATTATAGAAACTGTTGTGATAGTAAACAGAGTATTACTATATTAAGGATAAAACAAATATTTATTTACTTTCCAGTTATGAAAAAAATGTTTTAAAAATTAACAGCATTTTTTAAAATAATATTATTCCCAGAAAAGTATATCTTTACTGCTCATCAAAAGATATCACAAAAAATGTCTGGAAGGTAATGTTCAATATTTGGGGATTACTCTCTGTGCAGAAATCTTTGGAGATACACAAATATTGAGTTTTAAAGTATAGATTAAACTATAATGATAATATGATGAAAAATTCACCAAAAAAGTACCAACAAATGGAAGGGAGTCAACAGTTATTTTATTTAATTTTCAAACTAACAAATTATATTGAATATTTGGTCTCTTGCCTCCAAGTGGGTAAAGAGCAAGTTTATCTATAGAAATATTACTAACCAAAGGTACAATAAAATGAATACATGTATGCAAATGAAACTATGGAATGGACAAACAAATCCTTCCAAAAATTGTGTTCTAGGTATCTGCAATCATATGCTAAATGGAGATGGGGATGAATAAAGCTATTCATTACTTATTAATGGTAGGTGATTCTGCACTCTAATGGTAGTTAAAGTCCCTGTTTAGTGACCATTCAAATTAACAACAAAACTAAAGAAATAATTTTGTGACCAGTCCATGAACTTACAATGATTGCAGTATCCCATAGTCTTGTATTTGCCATTTGGGCACTTCACAACTAGCATGTGTTTATGATAGTCATAGAGTTGCATGGTCAGGGGGTCATCATTTGCAAATTTCACAACCAGCTTCTGATAAGAAAAATCAATGGAGAAGCCATCAAAAAGTTCCATGTCATCAACAAGTGACACTTAATGACCACATTGCTTAGTGACATAGTTGCCAGTCCAAATTGCAGTAACTTATATCTATTCAAATACTAAATAGTATTTCATTACTATTCTTAAATATCCATTCAGAAGAGCTGAACAAGAACTCTCCGAACTGCCAACGGTTTTCTGTCAAGAATCTCCTTTTATACTGTCAACTGTGACAGTTAGGGGAGGGAACATAAAAGCCCAGGAGATTCAAACCCATTAGCTGCTTTCTGATTGGCTTATTTACTTGTCCATTCCAAAAGCCATTAATAGGCACAGCAATTGAGAAATAACTTTTCTCTCACATAAACGGAGTTTATTTGGCCCATTTTTGTTTAAATTTGATGTCAGTTCTCTAATTTCAACCTTACATCCAGGTTGAATGACAGCCGTTCTCCAAAGATAGCTTGTAAACCAATACCAGCTCTGCTACATGTGGATGACACTGTGATTTCTTTTCATGTACTGAAATTGCCTTACACAGAGTTCCTACGTTTTCCTTATTCTGTGAAGAAGACCTTGACTTAATTAAAAAATAAAATTGTGGTCTTCTGAAGTTAATATAATGAATATATTTGGCAAATTAATGGGTAACAAATAAAGAAGACAAAGCTTTAAATAAAGCACCCAAAGTATTAGGGTGTTGTCTTTCACTATAATGGCTTCTGGAGATCCTATTTAAACCATATAACATAGGAAGCCTAGAAAAGTATGACAGTGCTCCTTATTTATTTATTTATTTATTTTACTATAGTGGTATGTTTCAGCAGTTCTTAAATGGTTCAGTGGGAAAGTACTCCTCCAATTATTATAGGACACAATTCCAAAGATTATCACCTTCTGGAACAAATTGAAACTCAGTTCTTGCATGCTATTTTTGGAGCTTCCACTTAACAGTGGAATTAGGAGTGGTTAGTGAAAATTACACATTACAATTTGGCTTTACTTTTTGATTCTATATGATAACCCTTTAAGTTGAATGCATAGAGTGAAGCAGAATATTGTTAAGCATAGGCATACATTCATCAGCCTTCATCATTGAACTTCCCAAAGAAGGAAAATTGTTAAAACCTGTAAGACATTGCTGTCCACACTGTATTGTGTGTTTAATAATTGAAAAGAGTCTTTATAAGTTGACAAACTATATGAGCTTGCTCAGGCCAAACTGAAGAGGGCATTTGCACCAGGTGTGAAATGCTCCCGGTTTGGACTGGATCGCCTGATCCGGTAGTGATGGAGGCAGGTGGTTTGGAGAACTGGTAGCAAAAATCCCTGCCTCCCCCCACCCCCATTGCCCAGCTGAGCCGCACAATCATCAGAGGCTTTTTAAAATTATTTTTAAAAGCATTTTTTCCACAACCTCTTCAGCTGAAGAGGTTATAGAAAAAAATGTTTTTAAAAGGAAAAAAAGCCTCTGCCAATCAGGCAAGTCAGCTGGATCATCAGAGGCTTTAAAAAAAAAGCTTCTCCCAATCAGGCAAGTCAGCGGGGATCGTCAGAGGCTTTAAAAGCATTTTTTTTACAACCCCTTTAGCTGAAGAGGTTGTAGAAAAAATGATTTTAAAAGATCTGCGATCTTATTCTAGAGGAGGGAGCGGACCTGGCAGGTACTACGGAGATCTGGTTGGGCCATGAAGGGGGGGTCCCCCTCGTGGATATGTGCCCACCAGGCTTCCGCGCATTTCATCAGCTGAGAGCTCAGGGTAGGGGCGGGGGGGTAGCGGTGATTATAAAGGAAGGTCTCGATCTGAGGGAGGCCACCGTACCTCAGATAGTCAGATGTGAGTCCCTTTTTGTGAAGTGGGGCCGTGGGATGCAGATGGGTTTGTTGGTCACGTACTTGGCTCCCTGCCACGTGGCAACGACCCTGCCCGAGCTCCTCAAAGTTATAGCCGAAGTGGCGGTTGATACCCCCAGACTTCTGGTCATGGGGGATTTTAACCTGCCATCTATCGGTGAAATGTCTGAGGTAGCCCGGGAGTTCATGGCTTCCATGACGGCCATGGACCTGACTCAAGTAATTAATGGCCCTACTCACATAGGTGGACACACTCTGGACTTAGTTTTTATCTCTGGTCAGTGGTTGAGTGGTCTCGACATAGGGGATATAGTCATTGAACCCTTGTCATGGTCTGACCACTCACTCCTTCGTCTTGACTTTCTGTCCGCTACACCCCGTCGCAGGGAGGCGGAACCAACCAGGTGGTTCTGCCCCAGGTGCTTGATGGATCCTGATAGGTTCCAGATGGAGCTTGGGCCATTTCCCGAGACTCTGGCTCATGACTCGGCTGAAGACCTAGTGGCTGCCTGGAATAGTGCAGCCACTGGGGCTCTGGATCAAGTCGTGCCTTTGCGGCCTCTGACCCGGCACCGAATTCACTTAGCTCCTTGGTTCTCTGAGGAGCTGAGGGAGATGAAGCGCCGGAAAAGATGCCTAGAGGGCAGTTGGAGGGCCAGCCGGTCTGAATCTGACCTGACACTGGTAATATCTCATATTAAGGTTCACCTAGTGGTGATAAAAGCAGCAAAATCGGATTATTTTGCTGCTCTTATCGCTTCATCAGATAATTGCCCAGCTGCCCTGTTTAGGGTGACCCGCTCCCTCCTCCATCTGGGAGTGCAGGATGACCCCTTGCAGGGTCGAGCTGAGGATTTTGTACAGTATCTGCATGATAAAATCACTCAGATTTAGGAAGACTCGGCCGCTGACTGGGTTAATTCAGACGAGATGACTGAGTCAGGTCCTGAGAATATTATCGGGGAGGACGTGGACAGGATCTTGGGATGGCTGAACACAACCACATGTTTATTGGACCTGTGTCCCTCCTGGTTGGTACTGGCCTCCCGGGAGGTTACACGAGGCTGGCTCCAGGGGATTGTTTACACTTCTTTGAGTGAGGGTGTCCTGCCGGCCGCCTTGAAAGAGGCGGTGGTGAGGCCCCTCCTCAAGAAGCCTTCCCTGGATCCGGCTGTTTTGGCCAACTATCACCCACTCTCCAACCTTCGTTTTATCGCGAAGGTTGTTGAGAGTGTGGTGGCGCAGCAGCTTCCCCAGTACCTGGATGAAGCTGTCTATTTGGATCCACTCCAGTCTGGTTTCAGGCCTGGTTACAGCACAGAAACAGCATTGGTCGCGTTGGTGGATGATCTCTGGAGGGCTTGGGGTAGGGGTTATTCCTCTATCCTGGTCCTGTTAGACCTCTCAGTGGCTTTTGATACCATTGACCATGGTATCATGTTGCGCCGATTGGAGGGATTAGGGGTGGGAGGCACCGTTTTGCGGTGGTTCTCCTCCTATCTCTCCGACCGGTCGCAATCTGTGTTGATGGGGGCAGCGGTCGACCCTGAGGTGCCTTGTTTGCGGGGTGCCACAAGGGTCGGTCCTCTCGCCCCTCCTGTTTAACATTTATGTGAAGCTGCTGGGTGAGATCATCTGTGGTTTTGGGGTGGAATTCCATCAGTACGCTGATGACACCCAGCTGTACATCTCCACCCCAGACCATCCCAACGATGCCTTGGAAGTGATGTCCCAGTGCCTGGAAGCTGTGCGGGTCTGGATGGGGAGAAACAGGCTTCGACTCAACCCTTCCAAGACCGAGTGGCTGTGGCTGCCGGTGTCCCAGTATAACCAGCTGGTGCCATTGGTGGTTATTGGGGGTGAATCACTGCCCCCCATGGAAAGGGTGCGCAACTTGGGTGTCCTCCTGGACTCACAGCTGTCTTTAGAAGAGCATATGATGGCCATGGCCAGGGGGGCTTTCTATCAGGTTCGCCTGATACGCCAGTTGCATCCCTTTCTAGATGAGGACTCCTTACGCACGGTCACTCAAGCACTCGTCACTTCTCGTCTGGACTATTGTAACCCTCTCTACATGGGGCTCCCCTTGGGGTACACCCGGAGGCTCCAACTGGTACAGAATGCAGCCACGCGGGGGATTTTGGGAGCAACAGGGCGCTCCCATGTGATGCCTCTCCTGCGTGAGCTGCATTGGCTTCTAGTGGACTTCCAGGTGCGCTTCAAGGTGTTGGTGACCACCTTTAAAGCGCTCCATGGCTTAGGGCCGGGGTACTTACGGAACCGCCTTCTGCCACCAACTGCCTCCCACCGGCCAGTTCGCTCCCACAGAGAGGGCCTCCTCAGGGTGCCGTCGGCCAGACAATGTTGGCTGGCGATCCCCAGGGGAAGAGCCTTCTCTGTGGTGGCGCCTACCCTCTGGAACGACCTCCCCCCAGAGATACGAGTGATCCCAGACCTCCGGACTTTTCGTCGGGCCCTTAAAACCCATCTTTTTCGGTTAGCTGGGCTGGCCTGACCCCATACTGGTTTTAAAGTCTTTGTTATTGATTTTTAACTTAAATTGGGCCAAATTTATTTAGATCATTTTAAATTGCTTTTAACTTTTGTATTTGTGCTTTTAGTTGGCTGTTCACCGCCCTGAGTCCGAAAGGAGAAGGGTGGTATAGAAATTTAATAAATAATAAGAATAAGAATAAGAATAAGAATAAGAATAAGAATAAGAATAAGAAAGTTGGCCACGCCCACTCAGTCATATTACCCCTTCCCACCAAGCCATGCCCACAGAACCGGTAGTAACAAATTTTACATTTCACCACTGATTTGCACTAGTGTATTTTGATACAATACTCTCAGCAGTTTTACAGTGCTGCTATGTGAACATTCCTTTCTTCAAATGGCATTGTTGATCTGGCTACAGAGAGGTGGAATCAGTCAGCCATGTCTTAATCTACTACCAATATTATAGGAGTGCGTGTTTATCACTTGTTACACTCATTCTTGTTTATTATCCAAGCAGATCTGCTTCCTATTATATTGTTTTGTTACTGGCTGATAGAAACCATGAAATCACATGTTAGATTGCAAAATATTGCTGTCTGGTTTATTGTCTATGCATTGATCAACTGACAATTATCCCCTGCTGTTAGTACGTATGACAAACAATACTGCAGAATACAAATGAATCACCATGGATTTTAAAAAAGCTCAAAATCCTGGCAGCTCACCCAGCATTTTTGTCCATCTTTCCAGTTCATGAAAGAGAGTGGAAAAGGAAAGAAAAATAATACAAACCAGTGACTGACTACACAATATTGCCAGGGGGAGAGATTTCATTATTGGGCCATACAAACCCTATAGGCCAATCAAAATCATGCATCAAATGTATGAGCCAATATTTAGAAACACACACAGAGACACATGCACATACACGTATATTCTGTCTTATATATTTCCTCTATGTTATCTCCAATAAAGCTATTTATCTAGACATGTAAGTCTGTGAAACTTGGGCTATAAACAAATTGGCTAGAGAGTTAAGATTTATTGCACAGCCTGGAGTTAAAGCCTGACATCTGACAATTTTCTCACTTGGAAAATAGAGGAAGTCATAAGAGAATCAAATATTCTTGACTTAATACTACTTATTGGAGGGAGACTTGAAAGATGAAGACATAACAGGAGAAACACTGGGGGATATATTAATATGTAATGTTAGATTTCTTAACTATTTAAGGAAAACTAAAAATCTAATTTTAATAAATTCAAAATAATAATAAGTAGGATCCCAAAGCAGGAAAATCTAATGAAAAAAGGAACTCAAAATGGATAGAGGTTTCCAAGGGGGAAAAAACTCACAAATGATTCCAATGCCGTATAAAATGAGAACAATGAAAGGTGTCAGTATGTCTGCACAAAATGCTTTGTGAAGATCTGAAATCAATAATGATTATAGGATATACGTAGGATAGAGGAGATGCAAAGCAGGAAGGTCACAAAGAAGACTTCATGCAAGCAGCCTGGAGCAGCAGAACCCGTGTTAAACAAGCACACGCTTGGAATGAGTTGAAATGAAAGAATGAGGCTAAGAGTAACAAAGAATGTTTCCAAATGAAAGACAAAGAAAGGGACACCAGTTGCTAAGTGAAGATGGTACATGCTAACATACAACAAAGAAAAGGCAGGTCTACTTTTTCAGATTTTGAAAGATCCTGGAGTTGAAAGAAATGCAAGATGAGAAGAGCAAATATTGACAAAGGGAAGATAAAAATCCAGCAAAATACCGAGTAGCCAGCTTAATATCAATATCTGAAAATACTTTAGAGCTGTTCAAAAAGATATGATCTGTAAACCCATTGAAGACAAGGCAGTGATTATCAGACATCAGCAGGGCTTTATAAAGGAAAAAAATGTTGCTAGGCAAGCCTTGTCTCATTTTGATTGTTAACATTTCCAATGTTATCAACATAATATATTTTGATTTCAGCAAAGGATTTAACAAAATACCCTACAAAATACATATCAGCAAGCTAGGTAAGAGCGAGTTAGCACAACAATTAAGGGAATATATTGTTGGCTAGTAATCTGTACTTGAAGAATGCTTACCAATGTTTCCTTAATAGCAAGAGGTATCAAGTGAAGAGCCATAGTCCTGGATCCTCTACTGTTCAGTAGGTTTTATTAGTGATTTGATTGAAGATGTGGAAGGAATGTTTATCGATTCTGTAGGTGACACAATAAGATGGATAAGATAATTAATACAGACAAACATGTGAATACATTTTGGAATAACATTGATAGGGTAGATAAATACTGTAAACTGACCAGAGCAAAATAAAATGGTGATAAGTACTAGATATATTCAGTATTCAGATGTATTCAGTCAAGGCTTTTGGGAATGTTTTAATTTGGATTCCTCCACTAAGCAGAGTATTGAATTGAATAACGTAGGTGACCCTTTTCAATTTTATGATTCTGTAACAAACTTATCCACTTCTAGGTTGATGGGAGGGGAGAAAGGTGGTGCAACAAGATTCTTCATGGATTTGGGAAAAGTAAGGTTAACCCTTAACCACAGATGTACTATTTCAGCTACGCTATTACAGACATGAGGTCTGTAATACGCTATTACAGACATGACCTCAGTAGCAAAAAGACATTCGATGTTTTCATGGTTGGATTTAAAAATTGATGTATAGAGCAGTAAACCAAAAAATTGTATTGATCTCTATCAAATCCACATCGCGCAGGTCACTTTTTGTTTCTCCATCCTTGAACTTCAATCTTTCTTCTCTAATTTTTACATTGGGTCCATTGAATAATGGTGCTAATGATTTCCTTAGAAAACAATAATTTCCAAATCTCTAGGGAAGTAGGTGAATTTCCAAGATTTCTAGTTGCTGGCCATAATCCAGGTCATTGCACAACAATATTGTGACTAGCGGTTCTGGATCTATTGCTTCCAAAAGGTGCAGAAGACCATTTGAATTTGTTCTTGCCATATACATTATTGCATGACATAGATTGTACCTGGTCATCAATTTCATTGGGAGCTTCATAATTGCTGATGTCAGAATCAGCGGTGACAGTGGATTCCTCATTGTCCACTACAAAATTTTTATCACATTCCGATTCCACTTCATTCAAATCACACTCTGCTTCCTCATACCATTTTAGAACAGTTTCTTTGAAGTTTGGATCACCAAACAAAGATCTGTGGTCAAAGTGATCGAAACTCAAATTCAAATGCTGCTACAGAAAACACCAAATAACTGACGCAAGGGCGATGCTGCATACACTCTTATTGGTGGGAAAACAAAAGCTATTTGCAACCAGAATGGTCCCATTCAAAAAATAGGGGTGTTCTGAACATTTCGGAAAACTGTTGCAGTTACTATGACTGCAGGTTTGTGATTATGTGTTAAAGATATGTTAAAAAGTATGTTAATCTTTCATAGTTTTTTTTATGGACAATATCAGTGAAAATATAGGCAATGTAGATAAGAAATTGCCATAGTACAGAAGTTATTAAGCTTCTTTGAATTCTGGTTTTTCTTTAAAGATGGAGTGTTTGTAATTTTTTAAAACAATTGTATGGGATTTAAAGACATTTGCAAGCAAAGGACTCAACATTGCACTCTAAAGTACTATGATTACCGACCACCTGATGAAACATTCCCTGTGATTAGAAGATATATTTGTAGTCATTCAATTTTAATGCCCTCCTTCCCCATTCTCCTACTTCTGGAGAAACAAACTCCCAGAGGCAGTAATTTGTTTCATGGATATATTAGCTTGGTTGTGGCTATTTCATAGGAATCCCACTGTTTATGTTGGCATCATACAGATTGCCTGCATTTGCCCAGTTCAATTTAGTATTCAGCTAAATAATTGCCTGTCCTTATTGAATATCCTGTTTTTCAATTAAACTTTTAGAGCATTTTATTTTTACAAATAAAAATAGAGCACAAGATCAAGTCAGCCCAATTAAAACCACACAGCACCACAGAAATACAAAGGAATAAAATGCAATGAAATTCCCTGGCCCTTAAAATAATGTGAGAGTTCCTCTCTCACAGGGAAAACATTCAAAAGAGGTTACCTTCATTAACCTATGAAGCCAAAGCATAGATAAGAACTTTAGAAGCTGAGCTTAACATGTGGGCAAATTTATATTGGACTTTAAAAGCAGTGCCATGTTTCTTGAACATGTATTGTAATAATGCAAGGATAATACAACTGTTCAACAATTCAGGTTGGACATTCAGTTGGAAAGTGATTGCATCTATTCTTGACTTTCCAAACTTAATATTTTAAATCAAATAATCAAAGAAGTCTATTATTTCAGATTGATTTGATTGTTCACTGACCTTTTCACATGTACAAATAGTCTTTTTTTCCCTAATAAGTTTGACTTCCTCAACGTGATTCGACCAACATGATTCAATAATTGATTTGGAAATCTGAATCATACTGACATGGAAATCCAAACCAAACTCATACTTTGAAATGGATCACTTGACTGATCTAAATCAAAGCAACAATTCAAACTAGAGATGACCCAGTTTCAATGTTCCTACTGGATAAAGATTTTCCATAGCAAATGAATGCTGCTTCATATCTAACTAAAGCTATTGTAAATCTACAAACCTAGTTAGGATATCTCTGGCTTCTTACAATATTCATTATGAAAGAGGTATGATGTACCACAATCTTTCTAACTTGTGAAAGAATAATTTAATTGCTAGCTTTTGATATTTATTAGTCAATAGTTCTGAAAAGCAACTTCCTACCAAGCATTGCAACAGAAAATCAAATGGTGAGTTGTCTACCTGTTTATTCATGGCCTGAAGCACCAAGTACTTTCCAAAGTACACAATATAAGCCTGGCAAAATTGCTTCCTTTCCCCTTAAGACTCTCACAATGGCATAAATTATGTAAGGTACTGAAGATTTTTTTAAAAAAACACACACAATTTCGCTAAAGCAACACTGCCTTGACAACACTCACTACAGAAAACATCACTTAAATTGACAAAAAAACCTGTAATAGCTCAAGTGAAAATACAGGGTTAGACAGGTACAGAGATAATGTATGAAGAACATGCTGAGCAAATAACAGCCTTTTGAGAATCAACATTAGCATAATTGCTAAACATGGATAATTGCTGAAATAGCATTTGCTGGCATCATTTGTATTTCCAAATGCAACATTTTCTCCTTCACCAGAAGCAGGAATCCAGCTTTAGCAGAGAATCATCAAGAGGGAATTGGCAACATCCAAAAGCCGGAGGCAATGACAAGGATAGATTTGTTAAACAAGTTGAAGTCCAACCATCCTTTTAGTCCCAGGTTGTCATTTTCCACATTGTATGCTTTGTTGTTATTGTTTTAAATCCATATATAGCGCCATCTTCTCTGTTAATACTTGATCAGGCTGGACATTTTTTAATCAATTCCTATTGATGTCCTTCTACTGAAATAGGATAAGAAGGTTGCAGATACAATGAGCATTTAGTAGAGTGTATTGAACTAGTCCAAAAGCTGTCAGAAACTTGGCTATAAAACAAGAGAAATAAATGTAAAAACATGCAGAGGAAGCTTTGGCTACAATGGCTTTAATATGCTAGGGTGGTGTTTTTTTTTTGGTTCTTTTCAAACAGCATATGGCATTTGTAGCAATAATAGTCAATCAGGCAAGCCAGTGAAATTGAAAAGACAAGCTAATAGGGTATATCAATATCTAAATATTTCTACAGAGGGCTGGAAATGAAAAACACTGGGTCTCTGACAACAAAAATATAGAACTACTCTCTCCCTATTTTAATAGGAAGTACAAAACCCCAGTATTCTCACTTGGGTTTGAAGTTCTGTGACAGAATGGTGAATATGCTGTCAGTCATCACCGTAGCAAGTGATCAAAGCTACATTCAGCACTGCAAACTGGCAGTACTGCATTTGCTTCTCACTGAAGTAGAAACTTGTATTAAGCAATGAATGATTCAACAGAAAAGGGGTTACTCAAAACAAACTCATCCTGATTGGCTGGTGTCTGGATATTTTTCTGATGGAAATAATGAATTTGGATCCAAATGCAGAAGTGGACAGCTTGTTCATGCAACCTAGCCAGCTGCAATAACAATGAACACATAAACCACAATCTAGCCATGAAATAAAAATAGGGTTCTTTTACTGTAACTAATGAAAGAGTAAAGAGATCCATTTTTAAAAACCCATCTGCCATAGTTGGCCATGGATTTCCTATTCACAGGCCCGTGATATAAACAAGGCATATATAAGCTAGTTATGCCTATGGGGAACATTTCTGTTGTGCTATGTTTCCTGCTGTATCATATTCTATATGTACTATAGTTTGTAGTCTTTTACTTCATCTGAATCCTCAGATGATTAGGGCTACCACATCTCTGGGCTGAAACAATTTGGATGACTCCAAAAGCAGCAAAGAATTGGAGTTTTCCGTATCTCTTTGTTGCAATCTAGTGGTCACCTAGATTTTTTTTAGTTAAGGTAAAGCAATGTGATGAAGACTACAGATGCTTAATACTACAGAATTCTTTTACCTATGAATTAATAATTGCCTATAATAGAATTTTGAGAAAGTAAATCAAATGCAGGAACATTCTCCTTGTACTGCAGTTAATAAAATGATTTTGAAATATTTAAAGACTTTGAGTAGAAAAGAAGCTATGCTGCCTATTGCACAACAGCAACAATAAAAAAAAGGACAAGGTAGCCCTTATTATCCAAAGCTTATTGAAGAAAATACCCTATTCCTGGACATGTTCAGGACTGAGCTAATTTCTGAAATAAGCAAGAAAGATGGTCCCCAACATGGTATAAACCTAGCCAGGAAAAGCAAATGAGGCAGTCAGAAATAACAAAGCATGAATATTATTTGCCTAATGAAAAATAAATATTTGAAAAGATTCTAGAAAGTGGTGTAATAAATCTATTAAATCTATACCCCTATGTAATAAACAGCCACCATTTATTTATTGCATTTATAGATTACTTGTGTATCACTTCATTTGTGATTATAGACAACATATATCTCATAAAATTATAAACATCACATAGTATAATCAATTCACTGTTATATTATCAGTTCTACCTCAAGCTATGTTCAAGTAAGTTATGCTGAGTGAAGTAGCATCAATATAACTAACTAACTAGGCCCTTTTTTACAAAACACTTATTTGATTTTACTATAATAAGTACATTAAAACCTCTTAAGTTTATGTCACGTTAGGCATGGACAGAAAATTAAAATTACAATAAGTAATTTAGTAGTATCGACTATTTCCTTTACTTATGCTTTTACTTAACTGGTACATAAAAGATGACTAGGTATAAACCAGTGCAAGAAAAATAATGTCTGAAGGAATAAGGAGAATGTATTTGGAAATGGATAACATGAATGATGGACTCTTGTTGTGATACCAATCTCAGTTATTGGGATTCAGGCTATTCGCTGAGAAGGGCCACCTCTGTAGGAACCAATCCACATGCGAGAAGTTTAATGACAGCTGGAAAAAAGCCAATTTTGGGTGAAGGAAATCTCAACAAGAATCTGAACCTTCTGAAAATAAAAATTCTAGGCCTTGAGCCAGAAGTATTCCTTCTAAACATCTGTATATACATTCATCTCCTCAGTGCACTCTAGTTTTTCTACTTCTCAGTCTTCAATTATAATGCTTTGTTTCTTGGTGACTGATAATTGTCTGGGCATTTTGTTAATAATCTTGGGAATCTGATTATGAGTATTTTTGGTGATTCCTACTTACTCTCTTCTACCTTTTCCCCTTTGTTTCTAGGGAGGGTTGCTTCATACCATCATGCTCATGTATTTTAGCTATGGATGGCTTTGTTGTTTTGTTTTATAACATACAATTGCATTTATATATTTTGCTTATACAAGATTTTGTGAAATCATTCCCTTTTACTGACACATTGTCAATGTTCCAAGTAACCCATCCACCAAAAGCTGAACTCCAAGGCAGGTAGATTCTTCAAAGGTTTGTTGGATACATCATGTCGGCACAGGCAGTGAAAACCAACTCTAAAAGTTCCTGCAGTTTTCACCTAATTAAAAGAGCAAATGTTCTCCCCTCCCAAATGTCACCGATTACATTATCCAATGAAAGTAGCTGGTAGGCTGCTTGGTTACTCCTCCTTCACTCCCACCTGTTGAGATGACCTTGGTTCCCTCATGATGAAAAAATTGTTTTGACTGTTAGCCTGTCTATCTACTTTCCCCCTCCCTTCCTCCTCTCAGGGTTTGTGGCAACTATGAGGCAGCAAAAGATGGCTTCAGAAAGGTTCACTTCAGAGTTGACACACACTGCTATAATAGGAACATTATCAAAGAATGAGAAATATTCTTCCTTGCCAAGAAAATTCAGCTATATACATGGGTGGTCAAGATGTGTATGTGAGTGGAAATAAGATAGGAGAGAATACA
The DNA here is from genome assembly GCA_012654045.1 of Ptyas mucosa. Taxonomy (NCBI): domain Eukaryota; kingdom Metazoa; phylum Chordata; class Lepidosauria; order Squamata; family Colubridae; genus Ptyas; species Ptyas mucosa. Next base: position 6,282,510 of record WNWU01000162.1, on the reverse strand, counting down.
GGGGCCTTGTTGCATAAGAGTAAGGTACTGAATTATTTGATCTAATAAGCCACGTTAGACTAAAAACTAATAAGCATCTCTAGGTTCTGGATTTTGGCTAGGTTTAAGTGAGTATTTTGAGTAGCCATTACTGCCCTTATTTCATAGAGTTGACAACAGCCCAGGAATAAGCACCAATATGATGGTCTAACCTATTTTGTGAGGAATTATGTTTTGTATAAATACTGTTATAGAGATGATTACGGTAGGCTACCCATTAAATGTGTTCTTGGGGAAAAACCAGCAAAACATGTATATGGATAATGGAAATAAGAAAGGGAGAAAAAAAGCTATTTAAATTTTAATAACTATTACTAACAGTAATTAACTAAATTATATCAAAGGTTGCAACACTCTTGGATCATACCGCAGTAGGGACTATCTGAATAATCCTACTTCATTTTCCTGGCTCACAACACTCATATCTAGTAGGAAAAATCATATCTCCAGAGCATCTTTCAGTACTCAAATTAAAATCCAAAATGAATACAAAGTTTATATTTCTCTTCTACTCAGTGCTGTCTCTTCTCATCACCTTGGTTGTTTTTTTTTTCCTGGCAATCAGCAGTAGAATGATGGAAATATTAGAATAGTTGTGGGGTTGGGAAGCATTTTTCTATCAGTCTAGTACAGTGTTGGCGAACCTCTCCGGCACCGAGTGCTGAAACGGGAGTGTGTGTGTGTGTGTGTGCACACGCACACTCATGTGCTAAAAACCAGAAGAGCAGCCACCCGGCGCATGCTTGCGCATCAGCCACCTGGTCTTCCAGTTTCTGATCTGCATGTGTGCACAAAGACCAGCTAGGCAGTGCGCATGTGCACACCAGAAACTGGAAGATAGTCTTCCCGGAGCACGCATGCGTACTGGGCAGCTGCTCTTCTGGTTTCCGGCACTCCTGCACATGTGAAGACCAGCTGGCTGGCATGCCAAAACCCGGAAGAGCAACGGGGGATGGCTTTCATGCCCGAAGAGATGGCTCTGTGTGCCACTTCCAGCACACATGCCATAGGTTTGTCATCACAGGCCTAGTATTTGGTATCTTGATTTGCTGATGAGCAAAACTTCAAGTGCACTAGAGATATAACACTATTAACCTGAAAACTTCAAGATTTACTTTCTTCTTAATTAATGAATCGTGGGCTTTCTATTTAATGTAGGAAAAGCCTATATGTCTAAGAAGTAATATCAATGCAGGCTTTCTACAGACTTACTGAAAAGTCTTGCACTTAAAAGTCTTAAAATGAGAAAAGAGTGTTTTAATTTTACAAATGCTCTTAGTATTTTTCCTCTCTCTTCTTTCAAAACTGGGTAAAATTGTGCAAAGAAATAAAAAGGCTAATGTATTATGAGCCAAACTGCAGCTCTGTAACAACTACTGAAATGAATTTTCCTCAATTTATTTCTAAAGCATCAATTTCTCAGTTCTTCTTTCTGAATTTCAGTTTTGGCTTAAGTATGTTGTTCCAAGAAATAAACATCCTCAACTTATTAATAAAAAAATATGTTACTCAAGGTATTGATGGAAATTCTGAAAAAGGTTTTCATGAGGTGTTTTGACATTCATTTCCTAAATTCATGCTCTCAAGCAAAAAATGCTAGAATTAAAAACTTATGACAGCATGATTTTAAAGGAATGTTTGGAAAAAGATCATGGAACCAGTAAATGATTCCTCCCCCATGTTTCTTATCTAGTGCATTAGATTATAATAGAGCTGTCTCATCCTGCACTTCCTACCTGAAATCTCATGTATCTAAAATCAAATGTATTAATGCACATTTCTCACAGGTGACAAAGAACACATACTTTTTGTTCTTTTTCTCTACTTTGAAGTGCTTCCAATGTGTACAAATGGAATATTTATAGTAATTCCACTATGATCCTGTAAATAGTCTTCTTCAGAAAAACTGGTCTTGCTGTTATATTTGCCACTATTTCAACAATTCAGCCTAAATGAGACAACAGCCCATTAATAATAGAGCAAGAGTGGCAATTACTGTTCCCTATGAAACAGGAATGGAGCACTAATAGGATTAATGATTGCTCTTTAGTTTTGTTTCTCCCTGGGGCCTGTTTGACAAAATGATATCTTCTTGAAAAATTTCCAGGAATTCAAATAGTACATACTGTTAGGGATAACCAAGATATTGCCCCCAAGTAACTCACAAAAATGGAGAGGTGTTAGAATTTTACAATGCTAATGCTACTTAAAAAAAAATTAAAATAAGTACACCTAACTTTGTTTCTACTTGGAAATCACTTCTGGTTTTTGTGCTTAAAATAGAAAAAAATGCAACTTCTACTTTGGGAGTTGCTTATTAGAGAAGTTTACTTTTATAGAAATAATTATTACATATTAAGTATGCATAAGTAAAAACTTGAAGCTGTAATGTTGCTTTTAGCCTACTGCACTGAAAGACTTGGAAGTTAATGCTTTTCTTTATTTTTACCTTTATCCTGCACTTCTCTCTCTCCCTTTTCTCCTTCCTCATTTTCCCACTATTTTCATTTTCATTTTATATTTTGATAAGTTTAATAAAATTATACCATGTTTCCCTGAAAATAAGACCCTGTCTTACATTTTTCTGAACCCTGAAAGAAGCACTTGGCCTTGTTTTTGGGGAGGTCTTATTATTTTGGGGTGCGTGGAGCAAGATGGGGCTCCTCTTGCCGTCTTACCTGATTTCCAGTTCTGTGTTTAAATATTTTCAGGGAGGGCTTATTTTTGGGGGGAGGCTTATTTTAGCACATGTGCTCAAAAGTCCGATTGGGTTTATTATCAGGGGATGTCTTATTTTCGGGGAAACAGGGTATATTAAAATTAATTTTCTGCGTACTAGCTACTCAAATTGCTATTGTGCTGCATATAATCTAAATTTCAGTGAGCTGAATTCACAATTAAAAATTTCAAAGTGGGGAGGGATTTTGCAAATAAAAGGAATCAATATATTGCTGATTGTTTCAATTTCCTCAGATTTAAATACTTGAACTGAGAACTGTATAATCCAAGTCTCAAATCTATATATTTTAAGGTGAACTTTCTAGAATATAAAGTTATACATAATTACAGCAGTTTATAAATCCCATATTTCTTCAGATATTCATGGTATCAGCGGTATTATTGAGCAAATTATTGAGCAAAGTTATAGGAACAGGGTCATAAATATAGTTATTGGGAAGGGAATTGATGGTGATGCTGCCTTTTTTTTTTCATGTGTTCCAAAGGAACCATCAGCATCATTCATATGAACAGAAGTAGTTTCATGTGAAGATCTTGGAAGCATATATTCACAATGTATTCAAGAGATGGAACTCAGTAGTGTCAGTAACATTCTGAATCAGAATGTTTTTTTCTTTTAACAACCTTGTAATTCCTTGCATTGGGGTGGAGTCAGGATGACTGAACAGAGCCCGAGCATTTACTGGACAGCTACCTTCCCTGATGCCTATGCGGAGTTCATAGCAGACAATTACTCATTGCACCCAGAGAGAGAAATATCTGAGGGGTCCTTGGTCCTCTCTGAATTTGCTTGTTTTCTTGCAGACACTTCATTTCATTACCCTAACTTGGTAACATTCAGATAAATATCTGTGGCTACCTAGGATCAAACTCACAGCCTCTTGATTGTGAGGTGAGCGCTCCATCTCTATGCCACCGGGCCACTCTATTCTGAATCAGATTATTAGTACAATTTATCATATTTATGGTTTAAGTAGCCAGTTTCCCCCAGTTTTAGACCAGATGAATAAGGCAGTCCATAGACTATAAAATTAGAGCAATCCAAATGTTTGTTCCATGTGAAGTTTTTATGATCTTTCTTTTAAATTTGAAGTCTTGGTAATTTTGGCCAGCATGACTTGAATGATTCTGCAACCTCAAGTTAAACATCTCTGTTATTTTGTGCTGTTTGAGGAGACTCTAGCAAAAGGTCCTCCTCTATTGCCTTTTTTAATCCCTGAGTTCTCCATCTTTTTTCCATTGGTTTTTTTTTCTGTCTCATCTTTTCTTTATTTCCCCACAAGACAAAAGAGGATTCTAGAGAATAGCAGCTGGAACCACTCTGAAAAGGCAAATCTAGACTGAGTACTGTTGCAGAACAAAACCAAGGGGCTGAACAGAAAGTTTGGGAAGTACTTTTCCCAAACATAAGCAGAAGCCTAACTAAGGAGGAAAATGGTGTTCCAAATTAAGGCAATTAAGTTAAGCATCTGTGGCAGAAAGAAGGAAGCAAAAGTGTCATGCATTTGAAAGTTAGGAAACTTTAGGAAACATTTTGACAGGGACTTTTAAATACATATATTATTGTTATGTTAAATTTATCCCTAGAGCTTCATTTTGGACTCATTTGTACACACATAAATTGCCACAATTCTTTATTGCAATCCCTGGTAAATAATAATTAATGTCACTTTGATTAAACTCTTCAGTTCCATGTGCCTGGATCACTTCCTATCTTTACTCATCCCCTGACAGAGTTGCCTGTCAAAATGCCAAGAGCAGCACCACACCATTGCAATGTAAGCTCTGACTCTTTGATTAGTTTATATGACATGAACGGGGAAGAACTGGCATTACAACTACACAATCCTGCAGCATGCCCTCCAAGGATGCCTCGGTATATTTGTGTCAAACATATTTTATCAATGCATATTTTCATAAGATAAAATTAGATAAGAAAATATAAATCTCAATAGGTGGGATATCTATTTTTTTTTAAATTTGATTTATATGCCGCCCTTCTCCGGAGACTCAGGGCGGCTTACAATGCGCTAAGCAATAGCCTTCATACTTTTGTATATTTATACAAAGTCATCTTATTGCCCCCACAAACTGGGTCCTCAATTTACCTACCTTAGAAAGGATGGAAGGCTGAGTCAACCTTGAGCCTTGGTGAGATTCGAACCTGCAATAATTGCAGGCAGCTGATGTTAATAACAGGGCTTTAGACCACTGTACTATCCAAGGCTTTGGATAGTCTCTTCTATACAGTCTCTTCTTTAGAGATATTTTAATCATGCTCCAAATGTCTACCTAGGTATTCCTCATTTTGGGGTCATTGCAGGTTATTAGTTTTTTTTATTGATATTTTGGAATAAGGTATTCAGGACACTTTCAATCAAATCAACTATCAACTTTTTTCCTAGAATCCTATTTGTTCAATTGGCTGTTCCTCAAATGTTTTTTCTCTCAGATTTTTCTATATATGATTCACTAATATTTGCATCAGAAGTAAATTGTGCAGATGGTGCTTCCTGTGTGGTGCTGCTGTTGTCCAACAAACTTGTTGGCTCTTGGCTGCCACAGAATGGAATGTTCAGTGCAGCCATTTTTCATGATGGCATAAATACATTAAGAGCGAGAGCTAAGTAAGAACCCAGTTGCCCATTAATCTTCACAATATTAAATCATTATCCAGCTTTATAAAGCAAAGCCAGGAAATGGAAAATAATAACAATAAGGTGGGATTACCTTTCCTCCTATAGGCAATCAGGAATATCAATAACACATCAGATAAGTATAATTCCTCAGCAACGCTAAGATTATTTTGGACACAGAATAATTGCTACAGAAAGATAATGATTCTGGATAAAGAATTTGGTCATGGGAATGGGCACTTATTGAAATACTTCTATTTCAATTTTACATTAACAAATTCGTACTAAATTCTTCATTCTTTAGTTTTAATAACGTTAAACCTTTCTAGTATGGAAAGAATACAATTGCTTTAGCCATCTTATAACCAAGTAACATACAATTTTCCTTTTCATTCCAATAAACATTGTTAAAGGTAAAACTATTCAAAATAGCTTTAAAAAATGACAAAAGGATATGTGTTTTTCCATGTGACTTTCATCTTTTAAAATAATCAATAGGAAAAAAATGCAGTGCTTTCACATACTTATTTCTTTTTAAGTTATAGACTTTAAAAAGAAGCCGGGGGGGAGGGGACCCAGCATACAGATAAAAGTCAATTTGGTATGAGAGTTTAGTTCTGAAGCCAAATGTCAGCAAATACAGTAAAAAAATAGTCATTGCCAAGCAATAATTTATACAGAGAGAAAGATGACATAATGAGAGAATGTTTGATATTTGCAATCATTAAACAGCTCATAAGATGACTTGATGAGGATAAACAAGTCATATTGGTAATGCTGATGACAAAGCTCTGAATGGAATATTGATAACAGCAAGTGATAGAAATGGTATTAGAGGCTAATAGAGATCAATTCTGTTCTAATGCCAATTGTAAAGTCACAGTGCTCTTCTTCCTAAAGTGCCTAAATAAAGTAATATAAGAAAACATATTTTTCATAGGTGGGATCTGGCTCCCCTTGGCACTTCCTGTACAACCAGGTTCAAGTTAAATAAATGTATTTACATATTTATAAAATAAAATGTGGATAAATTATTTTATTTTTATTAAAAACTCAGCAAATTCTTAGAAAACTTTTATACTATTATGTATACATATATAACTGGTTCTAAAACTGGAATTGTGGTATATAAAAATGTTGATTCCCCCCCCCCCCGAAAAATAAAGGAAGTATCTTTCACCTAAAGAAATGGAAGTTCATGATTTATTAGATTATTTTAAACAGGAGGCTTTATATCTATCAATATGTTGCCTGTTTCACTGGCAGGATACATGAAGCATGCTTTAATCTCACAAATGAAGGCAAATATACATGTCCTAGGATAATGATGCAAAATTGAATTTGGGTCAGTCACTGGGACCAGAGATTTACTCTTCCAAGCTTTCAGACTCATGTTGGAGTCCATCTTCGGGGAATTTCCTATTGGAATGTGTGCTTTGGGCTGTTCTGTAAGTCATGTTTACATGGTGCCTTCCTATTGGCTGATTGGTATGTTGATGACTGTTGATTGGCTATTGTTTCCTTGGATATATTAAAATAATTCTGTGCAAAAATTCTGTATATTTGTGGATATATGTGTCAGATGTGCTTCATTATAATATAATAGAAAGCACAGTCAATCAATAGCCATCAACACATCTTAAATGGTTTCTTAATGTGGGATATACTCTAAACCAGTGATGGCTAACCTTTTACATCACTGCGTGCTGGCCTGTGTGCTAGAAAGGGCACCATAAACCATCCCACAAGGAATGTGTGGCCTCGCTGGCCTTCATGCATACGGGAGCGCTGATACCCGGAAGAGCTGCAGTCTGTCGCACATGTGTGAGCTGGCACCTGAACTTCCAGTTTCTGGCATGGATATGTGTCTGATGAACAGCTGGCCATCATGCATGCACGTGACGTAAACCCGGAAGTTCAGGTTCCGGCCTGCACATGCGTGACAGACCGCCGCTCTTCCAGGTTTTGCTGCTCCTGTGTAAGCAATAGCCAACTGACCAGCATGCACGTGTGCACAGGAATGCGGAAGAGGAGCCAGTGAGGCCATGCATTCCTCGCGGGATGGTTTCATGTGCCACTTCCGGCACGTATTCCATAGGTTCACCAACACTGCTCTAAACAATTTAAAGAGCTGTAGAAGACTTACGTTTAGCTTTAGTTTCTTTTTCTTCTTTGCAAAGACTTTGCAGAAATAAAGTATCTTAGATTGAAAGTTGCAATTGGAGTTGGAGTTTTTATGTCTTCATGGCTCCCAGCCACTTCATGATCCATGACTGCCTTCTTGTAATCAGTAAGTAGGATGACCTCAATAGAGATAGGCAGGAACTATTATCAAGGCAAAAAGGGCTGAAGCACTTTTGTTTAAGTCAAGAAAGACATTACATTCAGAAGACTCTCAAACAAATGCCTCCCTAATTTACTGAACTATAAAAAGGAGGCGATATAGTCCAATCAGGCTTGCAAGATTCTAGACAATTGTAGACAATTTCAATAAAAGATATTTCAGTCTTTCTGTAGAGTAGATGTCCTGGTTTGGTCTATTTTATGCGATTGTCATCTCATATACTTTTCTATTCATCTAAGTAATCTCAAGTGAAGGATGATTTTCCCTTATCAGCCTTTTGTTCCTTGCTCTTCTAGCAACAAGGACAATTCAGTGGGAAAGAATTCTAAGAGATATCCATGAGTCCAGATGGAGGGGTGTATTTTTCAGTTGAAATAATAAAGTTCAAAGCTCTCATAGAATGGTGAATTCATTAGGTTTGGTAGTGGTGCCACAGTTTATTAGAATAGGAGTACAGTATTAATCTCCCACCCTTCTTATTCTAGACAGAGATCAGGCTGAACTAAGTGTACTATTTGGCAGAATTATAATAATGAATGAAGAACACATAGACCAGGAAAGGAATTGTCAATGGATCTTTCGAAAAATCAGCTCATGGTTATACTTCTCAATTTAGATTTAATTAGCACTTTAATTTAAAAAAAAAAAAACCTGAAATCATTATCAGAATGCTGACTTTCTTGCTGTTTAAGTAAGCTTAGTTTATGTCACTGTGGTAATTTTGTTCTGATTCTCATTTTGATAAAATATGTTCTAATAGTTTCCCCTCAGTATGATATGACAAAGATCAATTACAAAACTATTAAACATCAATTAGTGTATTTGGAACTATGTACAAAATGATTGTGCAAAAAGCTACCTTGTTATATGCCATTTGTACAGCGAAATGCCTGTTAAATGTTTAATGAACGTGTGGGGAAAGTAATTAGACATCATTGTACACATACCAAATACAGTTTGTTTAGAACAGTAATACTTTTCTAAAGTAGAAAAGATAGGAATTTAATTCCTCTGTGAGAATGGAGGCTAATTGTTTTTTAAAAAGAGATTACCTTACTAGATACCTTCAGTGTTGTCCTTTCTAGCCAAGGAACCTGGTTTAAGGAAAGATATTTTCTGGTGGACTTTGTTTTGGGATTCAGCTATAACTGTTGCTTTTCCCATTTAATATATTTACATTTTTCCAAGAAATGGGCCAATATCTCTGTATGCTCAAGATTTATGACCTGATATTATGTTTGGTTTACAAATATACCTTCTTCTTGTTTAGTGACTCAATCCATTCCAGCGATTGTGAAGCAAAATGGTTGCTAAGTGAACCACATGACACAAACAAAACACAAAGACTGAAAAATCATTGGTCACTGTTTTCTTAGTTAGATAAAGTCCTCACTGCTCACTTGTACTGTGTCTATGATCCTTGAGCCATTTTGTTTTCCTTTTTTTTTGCCCCCTCCCAGAAAGGAGAGATTACTCAAATTAACAGCAATCTTTAACTTAAAACCCTAAAATGGGCTAACTTCAAGTTAACAAGCTAAACTCTGTGATTTAATTAAGTGATTAGAACTGGCCAGCCAGCAGGCATTCCTGCCTGAAACTGACCAACCTTTAATCAGTTTCACGCTGAAGGATTTTATTATCAGGCACATGTGATTTAGTAATAAATGCATGCATTAAGTGAAAAATAATTTTTATTACTTTTTATTATTGTGTACATGTGAATGCTAACAGCTAAATGACTGTAAAATGTACAAATAATTATTATAATTAAATAGAAATGGAATCTAACCAGATTATCTGCCTATCTGTGAAGGAACAACTTAATCTTCCAGTTTTAATGTCTTCAGGTTCTTTATTTTTAAAATAAAATTGCACCCATCCATACTACAACTGCTTTACTTCTTAGTATACTTTGCTATGTACTATGGTTTTTCCTGTCCAATGCTAAAGGATACATCTAATAACCACAAATTACAGTATGTATTACATTTAGATAGAACATAGAATGATGTGATTTAATTATTAAAAATGTGTGAGAGAGTAAATTTCTGTCACTGATTAGGACTATATACAAAATGTACACACTTTTAAATTCAGTAAGTCTTAGCAACATATGTGATATGAATTAAAATATGCATATGTATCATGGGAAATAATGGTGAAGTTTGATTTGTGAAATTGAACATTACTATTAATTTCTGCTGTGAACGTCTAGTGTGAAGACTTTCCTGAATATGTGTAGAAGAAATCTGAATTAGGAAATTAATCAAAATTATATGGTTGAAAGGAGCCTAACAAAATATCATATCTCTTGCACCAATGAACAACTTCAGTGGATGCCTCTAAAGAAGGCGGGCAGAATAATAGGTATTCTGATATAAGATATAAGAAAGCAGCACTGCTAAGAAAGTGGGCTACAAATGGCTTACTAACAAATTAAAGCATGAAATCAGAAGAAGTAACAGGTAAATATTGTCAGAGTTTGTTGCAGAAATCAAATCCAGAAAGCACACACAGGTAATTGATTCAGCAGAGCAGATTAGTTTTAGTTTCAGAACTGAGCACAGAGCTAAGCCACGCCCAGGCTCCAAAACTGTTTCAGTCACCAATCAGCTCCTATTGGCTGACTTAGTTGCTATGTCTATACATTGGCTGACCTTGTTACTAAGGTCATGACCCTATTCCAGTTCATGAATATTCTGACAAATATGTAAGAGGTAAAATATTTCTTTTCTTTAAGCATATACTGCTAAGTTTACTCAGAAGCAAATCTAAGTTGGTTTGTCCCCAACCCACTGTTTCTAGGACTTATGCCTTAGTTTAACCAAAAGTTAGCATGTAACTTCCAATAAGACCTTCATACTTTTTTCTCATCCTATAATAACAGCATGCACTATGATTCATGTCTGAGCAGTGTCAAAATTGCGCTGAGTATGGGATTGATCCAGAACATATTCATTTTAGTAGTTAATACAGAAATGGATCAAATACCAAAGTGAATACGCCACTGTGTACCTACCAATCTTTGAGCAATGACCAACACTAGCAGGCAGATGCAACTACTAATATTAGTATGCAAGTATCCATTTCTTTTAGTTTCCTCAGGCATTTAGGAGATTTAGGAGGAACTCTTTTAACTCATTGTTTATTAAGTTTAATATTCTACTGACTACCTAAGCCTCTAATAGTTTGCTATAATAAAAAATAGAATAGCCACTTAAAATTGAAATATTAAATATGAATTGAAATGAGCAACATGTAGCAGAAGAAAAACATTAATTTTTCTCCTGATTTGCCAGATATATATTTCATTGATATCAATCTTGTACTCTCAGCTGGGTTGCAGTATGTTTGTTGTGGTAGTAAACAGATTTTGTAACACAAGTATGTAGCTCCTCTACCTCAACATTCATGCTATATGCATGGATAACTAAGTTCTCATGTTCACTCCCTGTACAATTTATGGACATTCAAGAAAGGAGAAAGTGATTAATGCTCTTACTCTGATAAGAGCTTGCTTTTTGTTTAATGTATAGGAGTGTTAAATCTCAGAGAGAGGGGGAGGGGAGGGAGGAGAGAGAGAGAAAGAGAGAGAGAGAGGGAGAGAGAAAGAGATCTCATGCTGTGGTGGTAAAAGATACCTTCCCATACATAGGTAAGGTGCATTCCTACCAAACCTTTGAGATACTCCTTATATATACAAACTACTTAAAATAGTTGTAAGAAAACATTTACAGCAAGCTGTGTTGATCCTGAATGATATTGCTGGGAGCCCACTATACATTATTTACTATGTGCCTATAATAAAATTTTGTTGCAACTTCAGTGATTTGGTTCTGTTGTGCTGTGGCCACAACAATGCACACACCTTTGTTCAGTAGTGATCACCTTGAAATCAGTACTAATATGCTGGGCAGCTAAAGTGTTCCTCCATAAGAGGATGAAGGAACTCAGGATCTGCTAAATTGTTTAGCAGGTGGTTTCCTGCTAAATAACTACATAAGTTTTCTAAATAACTGATTATCAGTAACACTGTCCTCAAACGTGGCAGCTCACATATATGATGGAGTCTCCCACCAGGCACACACACACACATATGTGTGATTTATATATATTGGAGGCATAGAGCTAGAAGGCAGTGGCAAGATATATCTTCTGCCATAGCGATGTCACCATAACCTAATAACCTTCCACTCCAAAACTGGCATCAGCCAGCCAAAAAACTTTCCCCTTCATAATCCTCTGGTTTTCATTCTGTAATACTAATGTAACCATGCATGGGGGATGGGAAATACAGCAATTAATTATTACGCTTACTGAAGCAATTATTTAATAAGGCTCTGGATTTAGTTTAAAGCCATTTCAGCCTCTTGTGTCTTTATTCTCAGGTGCCAGCAGCAAATGAGTAAAGCAGTTTAAGTTTAAACATGAGAAAGAAAAGGAAAATGATTAAGGCACCAGAGAGTGTATATCTACCAAGCAAACAGGCTGATTACGTCAAGAGACAAGAAGAGCAGCACTTGGAAATCAATACAGATGAGGCTTTGAAAAGGTTGACTGAATGCACTGGATTAGCTATTGATTTTTGTCATTTTCACAGCTAGAGCTGTGCTCTCCACCCACTGAGGCCATTAAACACGGAGACCTTAAACCTCTAATCCCTTGCTAATATCAAACAAGAAAATGACCTGAAAGCTAAAGATCTAACAGAATGTCCAATAGCTTCAGTGCCATATTGAGTGTAGAAAGCTATCCTGAGAAATCTTGGGGATTCTGACTGGAAATAAAATGCAGTCTGGATACTGACATGGATCATTAAGCGAAAAATTGGAGTTTAGATTTTCAATGTAACCAGGATGGCCTCTTTTCCATCCAAGTACTTTTGAGAAGATAGGATACTTTCTTAAGTTACATTGAATTTGATTGCGGACATCTGAAATAAATGCATTTTGGGGTTTGAGTGACTTCTAAGAAAGGATCCATCCAACAATAATGGAGCCAATGATGGTTTGGGAGCAAGAAGCAGGAAGCCCAAAGACATGCAGACTATTCAGAAAGATAAGGATAGAACTAAGCAGTTCCTATGCTATCCATACAGAAAGTAGCAACTTTTGATCCTACTGAAGGCTGCCCATGTTGCCTTTCCTTATCTGTTTAAACTCAACCCTTATTATTTATTTTTATGTATCAAATTTTAAAACCACCGATAACCCTCATAGAGGGATTCTGTGGGACAGGATGTTCTGACAATTCAACTTGTCACCCTGGTGATGCAATGGTTAAAATGCAGCTGGCAAATTCTGCCCACAGACTGGAGTTTGACCTTGACGGACTCAAGACTGATTCAACTTCCATCCTTCCCAAGGTCAGTAAAATGAGGACCCAAATTGTTGGGGGCAACATGCAAATAATGCTTACATTGTAAACAGCCCAGAGAGTGCTATAAAGTGCTATGTACAAGTGTACACTATTGGGGGAGAGGTGTACAAGCTATTGTTATTGTTTCCATATCTGCCCTCCTTCCATGTCTAACGCCTTACTAGAAAGTAAAAGTACACAAGCTAACCAAATAACTATCTTTTCACAATGCTCAAAATATGCACATTGAAGAGCAACCTCCACTAAGGATTTTTATTTATTCATGTTCTTGTGGTTTCCCTCTCTGTGCCTTCCAAGACATACTCTCCTTACCAAACAATGTCAGCACAAGTGACTATCAGATGAAGCTCTGGTCTTTCTAGCAGACAAAGCACAGCTGGTCATGGAGGCATAATGCCTTGTGACCAGATGGGAAAGATGGTCCTTCAGTAAACCAATTAGACTCCTATAGAGACTAGGAATCACCCACCTCCCTTAGGTTTCCCCTCCATGCAAATTAGATTATTTATATTGTATTTTCTCATGGAAATCAGCACTTTCCTGCTGGAATGCTCTTAGCCCAAGGTCACCATAGAGAATTTGATATAATGGTTTACATGTATCCAAACTGGTAATTTAAAGATTGGTATGACATGGCTCTAGTTAAATAACCTGGAGACTGAATTCAGCAAGATTATACTTTTTTTTTTTTTTTTTGGTATTATCTTCAAGGACAGCGCTGAAAGGAGTACATTTCAACAATCTAGCAATGAGTTTACCGACATTTGAAGGCTGGCTAATGAAATTCAAGCAGAGAGTAGAACAGCTTCTTCAGTCATTTATCACAATGGGATAAACTTAAAGGTGTACAGCTCTCTAGCGAAGATTGTTGTTATGTTGATAATATCCTGTGTGACAATAGTTTTTGAAGCAGTAAATGTTTTACAATCTCCTTTTTCTTGCCATGTTTGAGAATACAACAAGAGGAACAGAAAGGGTCAGGTAAATATCCTCTTGTATGCCCATGTTTCTGAAATATGATGGTAAAGGGTAAGTACTTTGAATTTCTTTCTTATATTCGTATTTATTCTAATGGTTTCTGCTATAGAAGAATAAAAAATGATTATTGCCAGTATGTAAAACAAATGGATTCTGCTAGAATTCATTAGGTTTCGTTTTAATTTTGATTTTGGTTTTGTTTTTTCTTACAAGAAGAGGAGGTAATATTTTTTAGATAGGAAGCATGATAAAAGGCAATTGAGATGTATCAATTGACTCATAGAATGTCTGTTATGTACACAAATTATACTCTCAAAAATTATACAGTGTCAGAATTTGATGTCTTCGGATTCTCATTCAAGAAGAAAATGGGGCCAACAGTAGTTAAAAAATCTGAAACATTCTTATTCTTGATTACTTATGGTTGCCAAGTATTCCAGAACTCCAGCAATTTCATACAATGTAACTGAAAGAAAATAATCATACTTCTTTTATGAATTGCAGCTTTTGAGCAACACAAAAGACTAAGAAAGCAGCCACAGGCTGTTGGCCACCTCTTGTAATTTTTCATCTGCTCTAAAGTCATATTGGCCAGCCAGTGGCCAGCAATTAGGTGGCAATTTTCTATGAGCTCCAAACCTGTGCTTGTACTGTCTGGAGAGTTAAATAGATCTGAAAATAGTCAAAACAGCCTGAATCTGTTTCAGGTATACTTTAAACTACCTTTGAAAGGTGTTTGTTTGTTTTGTTGCCTTCAAATCAGTATTGACTTCTGGTAACTGCCTGGAATAATCCCTGCAACATTTTGAGAAGTGGTTTACCATTGCCTACTTCCTAGGGCTGAGAGACAGTGACTGGGTCAATGTCAGTTGGGTGGCTCACTTCATACTTTAAGTTGAGATTAGAAGATAATTATATCCTATTTATTTGTTTGAATAAGGTGAGCTTTCATGGATTTTTTTTCCCGCAATATTTTCCCACAAGACATTTTTCATGCACTTGTTCTTTTATAATCAGAGTTTTCAGAATCTGACATTAAAATCCTCAAAATCCACCTTACTTATGGTATCAAAATTCATAAAAAAAACCACTTAACTTTGGGGAAAACTTTTAATCAGTTTGATTTTTAAATTCTCTATAGATAATGCATCACCTTATTGCTTGCATCTGAGATGGATTGTTCCTACTGCCTCACATTTGGTATGCCACTGGGGGGAAATTCTGCCAGGGTCTGGAAAAAGCCCTCTACTCAGACAAGGGGAAAAAAATCATCATAGAGATTCTTGTGACCAAACAGTTGGTTTCAGCATTCTAAGAGTCCGCACCTCTGCAATTCTACACACCAATCATTAAAACAGGAGTGAAGAATTAGAAGAGCCTGAAGGCTGTACTTGTTCTTCGTCTTCTTTTTTAGTGACATGATACTCTGAAAAACAATTAGGTCTAGGAGATAAAAGTGGACAACATTTGATTTAATTCCAAATTGTTTAAATCTTAAAATATTTATATTCAGTTATCATGATGGTAGTCCATGTATTTGCTTTCTCCTTCAGTCACATTTAGAATTACAATTTTGCTGCCAACGTTTGAAGGTGTACGGGGGTCACACCCAAGACTTATATATACTGCATGAAATTCTGAAGTCTCAAGGTGCTTCTTTGAATTAGTAAAGGTGATTTCACTTTCAAAAGAAACAGTAACTTTTGTTGTTCTCTTTCCATTCTCAGCTCTTTTATGATCATTATTTTACTATGATCTCTAAGGACCTGTGTGGTATTGAGATGGCCACATCTGCCAGGGCATAAAGCCCCCTTGAGAAGCAATTCTTTTCATACGCTCAGCATAGTAGACTTTGGCAAGCTTTTCTCTTCACATCTGAAGAATTGGCATTGTTACCTATCCAGATGTTTCCTGTCTGCAAAGGTGCTAAAGCCACAAGGTGAAAGAAACATGAAACTTGCTATTTATTTCACAGGAGGTAGAACACATATTTTTTTTATCTCTTTCCAGACAGTTAGGTTGCTTTAAGCTTTCAGCTTGTGCATAATTCTTCTTCAAATTAAATTCTCTTAGAAGCCAAACATAATACACACCAGGTTGTCAGCTCATTACTTTTACATCCTTTCTTAGTTTGTTTATGTGAGCAGAAGTTTAATTACAACAATCTATTGTGGAGGCAGTGAGAAGACTACCTGAAGGTGTGTATTTGTGTTCTATTGTTCTATTTTAAAAGTTCTTACTTCAAAGTTCTTATGTAATTTCCATCGGCAAAAGTGCTGCTTTTTCCTTATATAAACAGTGGCATAGAAACATATATATATATTTTCTTTTAAAAAGACTTTATGAATTTATCTTATGTTTCTAAAACAGGTTTGGAATGGTCCTATAAGAGTTGACATATAAACTTCTTTTTTTCCCAAATAAAGGAAACTGTTTATCCTGCCTAGTATCCACAGTGATTTTATGTCTCACCACAGATGACACAAACTGAATGTTATACTTCAGGCAATACATACTTACCATAAAACAATATTAGGCCATAAATTCCAATCCATTTTGTTATTTGAAAAAGAAGAAAATATGGGATATGAATTATAGAGGTTCCTTCATTTCTTGTGAGTTATAAAGGATTTAGGACTGAATTTTTTTTTTCAGCACAACAAGTATTTATTTAAGAAGACATAATTTAAGAACTGGAGTGTCTGATTGCAGCATGAATCATAATGTAATGTGTATTTGTGTATGTGATATGTTGAAAGTAGTTGTATATGTTAATTAAGAAAATGGTAGATTTAGAGTAGGATATTATTTTGTGTTATTTTCATTATCAGTAATTCTCATTAGCCAATGAATTTGCTTGATTTCTCTGGCTTGTTTATAGATCAGTGTTATAGTCCATTAATAGTGTTTGCACAATGAAGTGTACAGTAGATATGAATCCCAGGTTTACATTTCTTGTGGGGGAGGGAGTGTAAGGTCCAAGACTTCATAAAAATGTCCCAGCTGTACAACATGAGGTTGAATGTCCCTCGTTTTGGTTAGGAGATATATTCTAGTTTTGAAATGAAACATTATAATTTGTTACTGATGGGATTGAATTACACTTTATCAACACAGGTGGAAGACTACTGGTGGGACAACAGGGTACATCACCAAAGGCTTCCAATTATGATACTACTGAAAACTCCAAGGGACATTTTGATGGTAATTCAGAATCAACCAATCAAATAACTTTAAATTAACTGACCTATTCTGCAAAGAAGTCCTCAGCCATGCAAACTCTACAGTTGCATAGTTAAAACCCTCCCTCTGATTACAATGGAGCAAAAGGAAGATAACTGTTGTCACATTCTATCAGCAACACTGTGGTATCCCATTTTCATTACCAATTCAATTCAAATCTTTATTGTCAGTGCACAACATATGTACAATGAGATTGGTTGAGCTCCCTCAGTGCACCCCCCCCTCCAACACATGGGCCTGAATCAGTGATGGGATTCAAGTAATTTAACAACCAGTTCTCTGCCCTAATGATTTCTTCCAACAACCAGTTTGCCAAAGTGCTCAGAAAGTTAACAATCGATTCTCCCAAAGTGGTGTGAACTGGCTAAATCCCACCACTGGCCTGAATAATGATGAATTTTAGTATATGTAAAGACTCCCTTGAGTCCAACGTCTGGTGATGATCTTTTCATATCCATGCAGTTTTCATGACAACAATATGGTAATATGTCCTTGTTTTCTATAAGAAGCCCTGGTGACACAGTGGTTAGAATGCAGTATTGCAGGCTGACTCTGTCCACAGTCTGGAGTTTGATCCTGACAGGTTCAAGGTTGACTCCGCATTTCCTCCTTCCGAGGTTGGTAAAATGAGGACAATATGCTAATTCTGTATCAGCATCCAGAGAGTGCTGTAAAATGGTACATAAGTTTAAGTCCTATTGCTATTGCTATTTCCAAGAACCTTCCATGGACCCCACAGCCTCCTGTCCTAATAGTGTCCCAAAGATGCTTTTTCAAACACCTTTGTTTGAAAACAAAGACATTGAAGACATTTCGCTTCTCATCCAAGAAGCTTCTTCAGGTTTTTTTGGTTGAGAAGCAAAATGTGTTCAAGGAAAAACAAAGTCCGGTTGCCTTTTGAAAAAGCACCTTTGGGACAACCATGACCTGGATGATTGAGAATCTCCGTAAACAGATGCAACTCTGCTTAGCTTTTAAAAAAATTATTATTATCGGTCAAGGTTAGCTAAATACTGGTATTTGTTTTGATATGTGGTTTATAACAGTGTCCCAAAATTCAGATGCATTTCTCAGACATTGCTTTTACCTTTCTTGAAAAAAATGCTTGATTAAAAGTATTGGAATTCTATATTTTTTTGGAAAACAGAATTCATCCCTTTCTCCCTTCCCTCCCCTGAAAAAATCTCAGTAAGTACTACATGTGCTCTCTACGTAATCTGTCTGACCTTTTCAGAGAGAATTCTGTGAAAAAAATCTATATTTTAGTTATGCATTTTTTGTTTCTGTCACGGAAATTATCTGTACATCATAAAGTTATGCTATCACTAATAAAATTTTAAAAATGAGATCAACCATGGAACAGGGATAGAAAATTTTTAAAAAGTTAATATCAGCTACCTTTATTATTGCAGGAATATGACCAAGCTATACAAAAATACATCAAAATTCAACATGAACCCAAACTATGTATGTGATGCTGTTTGATTGCTTCAGGCATATAGTTCTGAAAACAAGCAAATTATTACAAATAAATCTAATTCTTTTAATAATTCAACAATCACATTTATCCCATTTGCTTGGTAGTACCATGCAACTGATAATCTTACTTGGTTAATTATTGTCTTTTGGCAAGTAAAATTATCTCTTCATTGCATATGCAACAGAATTTTGAAATGCATTAGCTTCTCTTTTAGAAAATGGAACATGCAAATACATAACTGCAGTATTTCAGTGAAGTGTATTAGTTTCAAGATATTTAACAGGTACTAGAAATGCTGCAAATTAGAGCAAAAGCAAGTAACACATTTCAGACTTGTGAATCAAATATTAATCTTGTTTTCTTGAATTTTTGTTTTATTAAAAAAAAAGGATCTTGAGGGAAGTATTGGTTCACCCAAAATCTGCTTGAAAAGTCATGAACATTACTGGAAATACTGTGAGTAATTTTTAAGTCTTCAGTTGTTTTGCTTTTGCTTTTAAATAGTGCTTTTTCCTATTTAATTTGAAGTTTGGTTTAAACAATTCAATCTTCCATTTTTAACTTACCGGTATGTTTTCCTCTATTCACACACCCCATCCTCTCCTGCCCCAACAAGGGTATCTGTTGAATAAAGAACAGCAGAATAATTACAAAATGCCTTTTAACTGGAAACTCTTGAATGTCCATCTGAAAGAATCTCTAATGTAAGTAATTGGTCACATAGGATGATGCAGAGCTTTGAGAAGACATTTCAACTTGACAAGGTTTGAGCAAACTACTCAAAGCTGCTTCATGAACCAACACAGCCTTATTGTTTCTCTCAACCTTCCTTGGCAATCTCTTCTGAGACTTCTGGTCAACTGCTCTATGTGGCACTACTACAGAAACCTTTTCTGGTCCTTGCAAATACCAGAAGAGGAAAAGATGAGTCGAAAAAGGGAAGTATCTTGTTGAGGCAAGTTGTTCTGCCTCTTTGCTTAAGAAAATTGAACTGTGTTAACTTCCTAGCACAAGCATCTTATCAAGATAAAATTTCCTACACCTACACTATAATATCCTATGGATTAATTGCACTAATACTAATCATTGATATTTTTATCTGAAAGATAAAGAATAAATTCCATAGAGGTTTTGTACTAGGCATTTTTTCACAAGCATACAATTAGAGCAACACTAAAGACATGACAGTTTTAATTAGACTTGGCTAATTTTGTCTTGAAAGTTTACCCCTTTCCCTGTCCCCTTTCCTAGTCAGTATGTATTACATGTTAGGTGTTTTATGCCAGCCATGGCAGTTTCTTAAAAGGCCACCAGATGGGAGCAAAGAGGAACCTTTAATCCCACTGGTGGGTCAAGGGGCTCTGGCCCCTGCAGCCCCATTGGGGAGAGTTAATGGCCCTCCGGCCCCCTCACACTCATTGGTAAGGGAGGGGCCAGGGGCCCCCATAAGAACCCCTGCACAGGGGTTGTTCTAGCTTCCTATGGGACTGATCCATGGGCTCAATCCAGGCATGGATGCCTCCATGCCAGGGACTCATTTTCTCTACTTTATTCCTAAACAAAGATTCAACTTGATTGCATCCCTGCGTGCTGCCTTTTCTTGGAAGCGCCCTCAATGAACCATCAACCTTCGTGAGATCTCTCACCTTACATTGAAAAAGAATCCTAGAAGGTTTCATTGTCCTTTTGGGAAACCTATACGGTACAGAGATCAGGAAGATCAGTATGGACAGAACATGGTGAAAGAAGATAGTTCCAAATCAGGAAAAGTGCAAGTCAAAGTTTCATTTTCTCCTCTTATTTATTCAATCTATATGCAAAATATATATTGAGGCAAACTTGATTGGAAGAAGATGAGCTGTTTTTAAAATTGGAGGAAAAAAAACATCAATAACCTGGGCTATGCCGATGACACTATTCTGACAACTGAAGAGTCAAAGGCTCTGCAAGCTTGAGTAATAAAAATCAAGAGCATAGAGAGAGAGAAAAAATGGGTCTAAAATTAAACAAAGACCCAAACTAATGACAAGAAGTATACCAACCAACCTTAGAATTGGCAATGAGGATATCAAAGTGGTGGAAAGATTCTGCCTTTTAGGATCAACTTTCCATAATAAAGTAACAAGCAGTCAAGTAATACACCACAGATTAGCATTTGCCAGAACAGCCATGAAGGCTTTGAAGCAGATAATCAGGCACCATGATGTGTATATACCTACAAAAATCAAAACATTGTAAGTATTGGTATAAGCAAAAATTGGACGTCAAAGTAGCAGGACAGAAGTATTTTAAACTTTGGCATTAGAGAAGATTCTTGAAAATACTGTGGGAAGCCAGAAAAAAGACAAATGGGTTATCTGAAGAAATCAACTTAGAAACCTAAATTATCATATTTCAGACATGTTGTGTGAAGAACTGGTTTCTTGGAGACGTCTATCTTGCTTGGAAAGCTTGAAGGAAAAAACAGAGTGACCAGAAGTAAGGTAAATGGATTTAGTTACAAGAGCCATAGTGGGCTGTTGGAAGACAAGAAGGACCAGGTTGGAATACATCTTCTTGGAGAAAATCTGTCTTACATTTTCACTAAGAATTGACATTGGCTAGATGTCACATGTTTAGCTGATCAAATATATTAGTTCAAAGCCAAACTATTTCTGTAAAGGGGCAGATAGTAAATATTTTAGATTTTACAGAGATAAAATTAAAGCAGTGGTGAAATCCAAATTTTTTTAAATCTTGTTATGTGGCCGTGGCTTGGTGGGCAGGGCGTGACTTGGTGGGTGTGGCTTGGTGGGCATGGCTTGGTCGGCGTGGCAGGGGAAGGATATTGCAAAATCTCCATTTCTATCCTGGAGACAGCCAGAAGTGATATT
Source organism: Ptyas mucosa (assembly GCA_012654045.1). Classification (NCBI taxonomy): domain Eukaryota; kingdom Metazoa; phylum Chordata; class Lepidosauria; order Squamata; family Colubridae; genus Ptyas; species Ptyas mucosa. The sequence continues at coordinate 6,260,799 of WNWU01000162.1, read as the reverse complement.
TGCTGGTTCTCCGAACCAGTTCTCCAGAACCTGTCAGAACCTGTTGGATTTCACCCCTGAATTAAGGGTACTATATATAAAGTGACCAATCGTCCTCCTTTAGGGACGACAGTCCTTCTTTTGTAAGTTCTGTCCTCTCTCAAAAAGTGTCCTCCTACATGTCCTCCTTTTCGATATTTGAAAACTAATCTGTAAATCTCCATATTCGATTGATGCTGACCCGACTTGTTGTTTGTGATATGATTTGGCCTGTAAACCTAGGTAATAAAATTGATAACAGTACAGTTGTATTTATGCACCATTATCAATTTTGTTACCTAAGTATATAATCCAGCCCAAGGCATAATAAATGATGATTTATTATATCTTTCTGCTAATTTTTTATACTAAAGTTATAAATTTTATACTAAAGTTATAAATTTTCTTGCAGTTTATTTCTATTTTAGGAGCCATGGTGGCACAGTGGTTAGAATGCAGTACTGCAGGCTACATCTGCTTACTGCCAGCTGCCTGCAATTTGGCAGTTCGAATCTCCCCAGGCTCAAAGTTGACTCAACCTTCCATCCTTCTGAAGTGGGTAAAATGAGGACCCAGATTGTTGGGAGCAATATGCTGACTCTGTAAACCACTTAAAGGGGGCTGTAAAGCACTGTGAAGGAGTTAGAGTTAACAAAGTGATAGTTATACTATACAATAGTAATAAAGAGAGGTCCTTGATGCTCTCTGAGCTTGCTTGTTTTCTTACAGGCGTTTCATTACCCAAATTAGGTAATATGATGTTTGGGTAATTAAACATCTGCAAGAAAACAAGTAAGCAAGCTCAGAGAGCACCAATGACACCTCATGTCAACCCTGAGCTACAAATATTTTCCTTTATTAATAGTAATAATATCACAAGAAGCTCCAAACAAGAACATTTGTAGTACCTTTAAAAGTAAAGGTACTATGATGTATGTGAATGACACTGTGTCCGTATGCAGCTGAATCTACCTAGAGTGGTAACTGCATGGCAGGGGTGAAATCCAGCAGGTTCTGCCGAACCGGTAGCGGAAATTTTGAGTAGTTCAGAGAACTGGCAAATGCTACCTCTGGCTGGCTCCAGAGTGGGGAGGGAATGGGTATTTTGCATTATCCTTCCCCTGCCATGCCCACAGAACAGGTAGTAAAAAAAATTGGATTTCACCATTGCTGCATGGCATGTGTTGAGAAAGTGGACAAAAAGTATAGGACCCAATTTTTAAAATGATATTGATATGCTATGATTTTTCCTGGGGAAAATATAATTTGGAGAACATATGGTCACTTCCATGAAATAATATCCATGGTGAGTGTGATGTTAATTATCGAAGGGCAAATTAGAGATATTATTCTCATTATCTTCTCTGGCACCTCAGGGTCATCTTTGTTACAGCTTTTCTTTATCAATTTTATGGCATAAGCAGACAATCATTTTTTTTATTAAAAAAAAGAGTGAGGCTGTATTTTTCTGGCATTTTTATTTTATTTTATTATTTTAAAAACAAATACCGTAGCTTTTATAGAACTCAGAAGTGTTTCATTGGAAATAAGAGATGATACTTCAGAATATGCTAACTTCCTCTTTTTTGTTTAACTCAGAAGTATTTATTGAAAAGTAAAATCACTTTGTAAAAAGACAATAAAATCAGGGATCTATTGAGTACTATTGAGTTACTGTCTACACACATTATATTGACAACAATGGGATAGCGTCAGAAAAATAAAGAAATAGCCATTAAAAAACTACAATTTACTTAATGTTTACGTAGCAGTGGTAGAAATTGTTAGTTGTTGTAATACCAACCTAATATGCCTACCTCCTGTTCCAGTGGATCAGAAAAACACACAGGTTGATATCTGTAAATTTCATGTGTCTATCTGTAAATTCTAAGAACAGACATTTTATTTCTTGTCAAAGTTTCTTTTCAATACTAATTTTCTGAACCTTACTCAGGTAGATCTGATGAATATTTATACGTTGATTATTTTCTTCTAAAGGACTAGAAAATCTGTTTGGGTCACCAAGCTTTCATTTTCTTTTGCTGTCAGGCAAACAGGCTGAAGAATGTTATAAATTTGTGCATGTATTCCAAGGGATGACCTGGCTGGCTGCATTACAATCTGAAAACTTGCACCTGGATAATAAATGGGTCTGCTGCTATAACCAATTTCTTTTTCTGTCTCTTATGAGAACTTCTTCTCTGTGGTCAAAGTGTTATCGTACCAGACTCAAGGAGGTCGGGGTAAGCATCTTTAACTTGAAAACAAACGAATAAGGGTTGTTGTTTTTTTCATTACTTGAATCAACTTTTTGTTTTTATCCTTCTAACTGAGCCTTGGACTTAAATATTTTCCCTAACAATCTTTCCAATTTTTCTCGGGGGAGGCTTTCTTATTTGCTTTGGAATATGTTTTTTTTAATTACTGTGTGGCATCATGTAACCATAAAAACAAAGGTAAACAAATATACACAGTTACTAATGAAATAAAACAGAGTTCCCCAACGTTTCTGAAGTGAGGGGAGAGGAGATGGTTAGGCACAAGCAGCCAGCTGCTCACTTAAAGGGGGTGCACGCATGTGCACGCATGTGCATACATGTGCGGGCATGCTCACCAGACACTTCCGTGGCCCAGTTGCAAGCCCCTCATGGCCCACTAGTGGACTGCAGCCCACAGATTGGGGACTCCTGAAATAAAAGTTATATTTTATATGTATAGCAAATGTTACATTTAAACAAAGAACCCTGAACAAATTAGGTAACATATAAATTATAAAGTGAGTGTCAGCTTTGGAAGCCATATTAGGCCGGAAGCTTCAATGCTGCCACTTCCTCATGTGTGGGAAAGTAGGAGGGGGGATTTAGGAGAGGGGTTTAGTAGATATAATAGCATTCTTCCTGTCGGTCAAGGACAGGGCATCCAGCATCTGGAGGAGGAGTGGTCGGGGGGCTGGGTCGAGATGGAATGGACGTTGATTGGAGCATGTGATCGATTGGGGAGAAAGGGGATGGTTTTGGGAGCTTTGATTTACTGAAGGAAAACCCAGGCTTTTCAGATTCCGGATTTCCCATATGTGCCAGTTTGCCTATTCTAGTAAAGTGAACTTTGGAAAATGCTTGCTTCCGTGTCTTTACTTGGAGTTGGGGTTTTTCTGGAATGCTGACACTCAGCTTATCTAAAATAATTTGATTTTGGAATGTCACATATCTTCTCTTTCCCTTAAAGAAATATTTTAATGAATATACATTTATGCCTAATGTTTATCTTTTGTCCTATCATTACTTAATGAATATCTGTGAATCAGGTGATCTTGTTAAGACATAATTATTTTTCAGATGGAATAATGTATGCTATGTGATTTCAGTGGACTGATCTACAAGAGTTGTTTCTCAGTAATAATTGGGGAAATTGTATATGTGCATAAATATTGTGGTTTGGGCTGAGTTTTATTGGTAGCAGCTTGAATAAAGATTTCCTCCTTAGTTAGCTAGGTAATATGGGCCCTGGGCCGTGAAGTTCAATACAACATAAGAAAAGATTAGGGAAGGTAATGCTTTATGGAAATGTAAGTAAAATTGGAAGCATCTGTTGGAATAATTGATAAAAGGAATGGGCTTTCAATATAATGTACAATTCCCCAAGATGTTCTATCCTATTATGTTATATGTAAGGGACAATGGGGTGCATGAGAGAGAAAGTAGGATCAATTCTTCCTTAGCCAAAGGTTAATTTGACAGGCCAATGTAAATTAATTACACTATCCTTGTGGAAGCTCCAAAAACTCATTGGGACTGGTTAATGTACAGTTTGGAGACTACTATAGAATGGAAGATTTGTAAGAGACTAAAATTCCACAAATTAGGCAAAACAAAACAAAAATTTCTCAAGATGAGAATGGTAAATCACTTCCCTAATGTTTTCCCCAAAAAACAATACAGACATGTCCATGAAGTCACTAGGAGCTGAGCTTGCCTTGGGGAAATTTTTAAATTTTTATATATGGCCAAAATGAGTCTTGAGTACTAATTGGTTTAACTTGAAACACTGTTGCAGGACAAAATGCCAGCAGACTTTTAATTAAAACCCAACCCATATTTCGAAACTTAATTGTGTAATATAGCATGGTGAATGAGGCACACAAGTACTATATGGCTGGGAGGTACAGCATTGTTGTGCTTGCTTACTATTTCATCAAATGTTGAATTTACATTTGACTCTCTGGGTGCATTTTCACTTAGGTTGTTCAAAGAAATGAATGATTCTGCCAGCTTAGTTCTCTTTGTATTAATGAGATAGTTAACACGCAAGTCAGGTTCTTCCTGCTGCGTTAACTCTATGAAAGCAATTGATTGAAGAGGTCAAGTCACTCCTGTCCAGTTTCTTGTATATGTTTGCTAGCTTATTTATTTATTTGATTTATTTATCTATTTGTTTTTATGCTACTGATTCCCACAAGCTCTAGGCAGTTAACAATATACAAAAATACCCCAGACAAGCCAAATATATTTAAGCATAACATTTCTAAGAAGATTGTAAAACAACTAAGCTGCTGGGAAACATGCTTCCTCATCCAGAGCAGTCTAGGTGAAATAGAAAAAATTGCCAGCAAAATCCATCTGGAAAACTCACAAAATAGTTTTTCCTATTAGTGAGCTCAGAACACTAATCTATCATAGAACAAGAAGAGAGGTCACCAGAATCTCCAGTGTCTGGAATCAATCACATCCCAGAACTTTGGACAAGGTCCCCAGAAGATGTCAGTAGAATCAATACCTCAGGTTGTGACATTTCTTCCCCAATAAACAGGTTGCAGAGATCTTTGCAATTGTTTTCCAGGACTCTGCACATCACACTTTGACAGTGTTGCTGTCTCTCAACTGGGGAGCCGATAGGCACGCTCATTCACCAACTGCATCAAGCAAAGCTCCGAACCCCAAATCAGGGCCAATCACTCATTTACAAATATACTGTGAGATTTCCCCTAAAAATGTAGCATGCAGAGTTGCCTCAAAGTGAGATAGGCAGCAAACAAATTTAATAAATACATAAATTGGCCATTATTTTATCATGGTTTTAGTTTCTCTGCCTAGATGCAGAGCTATCGTATTTGAGGGTTAGCGTTAGGAGGAAAATAATCTTTTCCTACAAGTAGTTTCTGGTGTCTGTTGCATTGCATATTTGGTGCAACTTTCCACTTAACATATGGTGCTTCCTAGAGATAATATTGCTTCTGTCACCAATGCTGTGGTAGATGTAGATGATTATGCTCCATGAAGTGTGATCTTAAACAATCAGATTATGAGGGTAGTGGAGGCACATTGACTATCATACTGCTTTCTCAGCTCTCTGGCAGAATCAGGAAGTCACTGCTTCTCTCTTTCTTTCTAGTACTTTCCCACAATAAATGATAGGACACAGACGATTAAAAGACAATCATCTGGTAGTGAAAAGCAGGACTGGTTTTGTCAGCAGCTTAAGAAAATTTGCTTCAAGTGTCATCCTGAGTGGTGGTAAACAGAATGTAAGATAAGAATAGGTTCCTTTACTCTGACATTTTAAAATATTGGCCTTAGCAGAAGAAATGGGATTGCTATCTGAACCCATTTAAGTAAGCACAATTACTGATTGGTTGGGGGCAAGGAAAATGTGTTGAGCTCTGTGAAGATCTTCAAACAGTGGTGTGCAACGGGATGTTCTGCTTTCCAGTTTCTTTTCCAGACCCCAAGGGAGCTCTAGTATGATACCTTGCAGGTAGAGGTAGCTTTGGCAACCCTCCCTTTTTTAGGAGTCAAAGTAAGGAGAACAGAAGAGAGAAATCAGTGGCTGCTGGGAAGCACAATGCCCATGCTTACTCTAATGCTAACAATGACACCCAGTATGACAGCTGAGGTAAAGGGGAAAAGTTTCTTGGTGAAAAAGAATTCTGACCAGGCTTTGACAGAACTCTCCAGCTGCTCTTTAGTCCTGATTAGCATAGATCAGTGAACAAAACATCAGGAGAGCATATTAATGCTTAAATGGCCTATTTGTCGGTCCCCTCAGGTAAATGAGACAGGAAACAAGACTAGATGAGCTAATTCTATTTTATTGTAAGGCTACATTAACACAATCTTGTAAGTCTGAAAGTACAATTTTTCCACCCCTACTTTTAATCATCTGAGGGTCATTTCTAGGTTTCTTCCTTTGACAGTTAAACTCACTGGTTTCTCTTGCCTGTTTCCTAGGCAGCCTCTCTTTCTCTTGTCACCCCAAGTCCATCCACACATTCCATTACATCATCAAAAAAGAAACAAGAAGGCCTTATTTTTAAGAGAAAAGAGAAAAACATGAGTACAAAACTTTAACTTTAGACTGTCTACTGCAGACCTCACCCCATTCCTAAAAGGTCTGTAAGGGTGTGCATAAGCGCATCAGCATGCCTACTGTCCCTGTCCTAATGTTTCCTTTTATTTATATCCTTTTCATCTATTTATAATTATGTTTACACTAGTATCTGTCATAAAATACATGATTGACAAAATAAATAAATAAATAAAATATATAACATATATTTATTCTCTTATTTTATTTATTTCTTTATTACTACTGTATCACTTCATTAAAATTGAAAATGGTGTGGTTCTCAAGATGATCCTTGCAATACGGTATGGGTTTGATATATGGATTCATTTCACTTAGAATACGAATCAATACAATACTAAAATTTATTTTAAGAAATGAAGGTCTAATTTTTCCCCTAATAGGTTCATTATTCGTGTTATGCTTCTTTATATAAAATGGAGATAAAACAATGTACATTCACTTTGAGCCTCTTTCAAAGCTCCTGTTATTCATCTCTGGGATCTAATGAAGATAAAATGTTCTCCCCTTATTATTCCATTTCTCTTAATGCTGTGCCTATGACAACCCTAAAGAATAGCCAACTAGGTAACTGCTTTGACCCAAATTTGTTGTATCGGATCTCTTGGATACAACATAGTCGGTAGGTGGTACAATGTTGATGCTTTCTGATGCCCACTCACAAGCGATGGTGTCAGGATTTCTCCCAGGGGTGAAATTCAAAAGTTTTCCCTACCGGTTCTGTGGGTGTGGCTTGGTGGGCGTGGCAGGGAAAAGATACTGCAAAATCCCCATTCCCTCCCCACTCTGGGGCCAGCCAGAGATGGTATTTGCCGGTTCTCCAAACTACTCAAAATTTCTGCTATCGGTTCCCCAAAACCTGCTGGATTTCACCCCGATTTCTCCTCTGATAAATGTTAATCTTACTAACAGACATAATATCACATTGTTTGATCTTGACTCTTTTTTTTTTTAATTTGATTTATATGCCGCCCTTCTCCGGAGACTCAGGGCGGCTTACAATGCGCTACAATGTGCTAAGCAATAGCCTTCATACTTTTGTATATTTATCAGCTTATTGCCCCCACAAACTGGGGGCAGAAGAAGAGACTAGAGTCATTTATCTGAAATGGTATAGGTTCTCCTGCTTGAGCAGTGGGCCGGACTAGAAGGTTCCTTTCAGCTCATTCTATTCTAATCTAATCTAGTAAATAAAAAAATAATATAATGTTATAAATTCTCATTTCTATATATGCTCTTTAATTTTTCAAATCCCCATCTTTGAGAGACATATTAAGAACAGGGCTACCATATCTGTTCTGAAAACAACAACTGGCCAATCCCTGGATGGCAGCAATAGGGGTCTAGCTATTTCAGATCAGATATGAGTATCCTACTAAATATACTCATGTAAATAAATAAAGATATGTAAATACTACATATCTTTCAAAATTTATAAAATTCGTAAATGAAAGATATAGAAGCTGTTAAACATTTCTTAACTCCTTAAATAAATGCAATTATAGCTATGTAAAAAAAAATTGTTTCTACAGGATGATGTTTGCAATAGAAGTTAATAAATGGCACCACTGTGTCCATAAGTGGAACTGAAGGGCATAATGAAAACAGAATTAGAGATAAGTACCGGTATGTTGCATTTGCAAGCAGAAAAGAGCAACAGATGAGAAGCTTTGGAGCAGTTGTCAAGGTCTAAAACCATTATTTCTTTCCAGATCTCCTTTAGTTAGTTCACATATCTTCCTTTGGTGTTTTTCTCTCTCTCAATCTGTGTGTGTGTGTGTGTGTGTGTGTGTGTGTGTGTGTGTGTGTGTGTG
>WNWU01000162.1:6200968-6252597 GCA_012654045.1 Ptyas mucosa | reverse complement strand
GTGTGTGTGTGTGTGTGTGTGTGTGTGTGTGTGTGTGTGTGTGTGTGAAGGATAGATATTCCGGTCTTAAGCATAAGTTATGGAGCCAGTTGATAAAGAAAAAAAAGGGAAAACTACACTTTATCTTAATCAAAAAGCTGAACATGAGATACTCCAAAATACAGCTTTCATGATTCAGGCTATTTGGTATTTTATTATAGTGAGGTCATATGCAATAGAGAGGTCAGTGTGGATAGGAAAAAAAAAATTAAACTATGGAAACACTAATGAACATCTTGAGATATCATTAGCATGGATGTAATTTATTTAATCAATCTCTTACAGCCACTAGGGGAATTTGAAGAGAAGTTCCCAGGGTAGAAATGGGGTAACAGTACAGCTTTTGTAAGTAAGTAGAAAAAGAAAAACAGATATAATTTGCTATGTTGCTACTCGGAATCAGGCTATAATTGCCAATCAGAACGAGGACATCAAGGCTTTTGATGCACAACAAATAGAAGCTTAGCAATCTCCTTCATTCCCACAAAGTAATTCCCAAGTAGCATTTGCACTACTTTCCATGCACCAATTGAGGACAAATTAGAACTCTTACAAAACAACCTGTTTGTCCCCTCTATCGCTCATAGCAAAAGCTTTGATTAATATTCCCAAAATGCTTTTGGGTGGGAGCTGGAAGGTATTCCCAGAAACATCACTTCAGATAAAATGGCAGATAAAAGGACAGATGTATCAGCCTGATGAGAAATGAATGTTACATACTTAAAAAAACACAGAAGATTCATCTTTTCATATCTTTCGGTGTGTCCAAATAAGATGAAAGCGCTAGTAAGGATTTATAATCAGTTACTAATTTAGCTCAGAATATGAGTGAGGAAAGCCCTTCCAGACACATTTCTTGTTGGGAGTTGATATTCTGGATTTGTACGAATTATGAATAATAATCATATTAACATTTCTTTTTAAAAGCTTACACTTCACAAGCTTTATAGCTAAATGATTCATCTACTAGAGAAGTACAATTACTTCAAGATATTTTCTGTGATTCCACAAATGCTTAATTTTAAAACAAAAATCTGAACTCTAATTTTCACAAATCAACTATGCTATTATAGCAATAGCACTTAGATTTATATACTGCTTAGAGAGTGCTTTACAACACTCTCTAAGCAGTTTACAGAGCCAGCATATTGTCCCCAACAATCTGGGTCCTCATTTTATCCAACCTCGGGAGGATAGAAGGCTGAGTCAACCTTGAGCCTGGTGAAATTTGCCAAATTGCAGGCATCCGGAAGCTGGCAGAAGTAGCCTGCAGTACTGCATTCTAACCACTGAGCTACCGCAGCTCTTATGTGCCATTATGTTACTAAAATGGAATATAAAATCTGATGAGCTAATTAGAAGTGCTGTAAGAGTGGATAATCATCGGATGTTTTTCAGTAAATCCAATTCAGAATCCTCAGTGTGGGGATGAAGGTTAAAATTGCATTATGCTGGCATTTATTCTACTGACATTTTTACTTTATGTGGAGTCAATACAAGATATTGTTGATTGGGGGAGAGATATCCCACCCTCAGTGCCTACTATATGAAGCATCTATATGAAGCCACTGAGGGAGTTCCTCCATCACTATGGCGTGAGCATCAGCATCTTATGCTGATGAAACCAAGTTATAAATTTGTGACAAATAAAGTGATGCTATCCTATCTCAGTGCCTGGAGGCTAAGGGTAGAGAACATCAGGCTTCAACTGAACTCTGACAAAACTGAGTGGCTTTTGGGACCCCCTTGTTTCTGGAAGTATGCCCTCTTTGGTACTGGATGGAGTTGTACATATAGCCTGTCCCAAACAGATTAGATGTACAACTGGGAGGCTGGGGCCCTCCTAGATTCACATGCTTCCTATGCTCCTAGGTAGCATAGGAGCATCTAGCCTATGCTCAAAGGGTAGGTGTCAGTCATGGCAAGGAGGGCATTTGTAGTTTCATGGTGTGTGCCAGTTGTACACATTCCTGGATCAGAAGGCTCTGCTTAGAGTCACTCCTGCCCATTCTCCTCTTGGATAGACTACTGTAATGCACTCGATCTGGGATTGCCCTTGAAGACCACCTGAAACTTCAGATTGTATAGAATATTGCCATGAGGGCAAATCTATCTATAACAGTACTCATTGTACCTCGGCTTCATACATTGGCTGGCAGTTTTCTTCTGGGTCTAATTTAAGATGCTGATTTTGTCTTTTAAAGCCTTCAACCAGCGGTGAAATCCCCCCGGTTCTATCCGGCTCACCGAACTGGTAGCACCGGCAGCGGGAGGCTTTGCCCACCCACTGGGATGTCATTACATCCCATTTTTTTAACCATCTGTGTATGCGCAGAAGGTTCTGCACATGCACAGAAGGTCCTGCATGCTCCTGTTCCCGAACCAGTAGTAAGGTAAGTGGATTTCACCACTGCTTCAGACCCATAGGACTGGGTCATTTGAGGGACCACATCTTCATGATTAGATTTGCTTGTTCAATTAATTCTGGCAGAAGAGTATGTTCTAGGTCCCATCTGTTGAGAGGCTACATCTGGCAGGACCAAGAGATTTGCTAGGTCTGTGACCATAATAAAGATAGATTGAGGGCCCAAGAGACAGCGTTTTTTTATTGTGGCACCTGCCTTGTGAAATATCATCCCCCTGAAGTCAGACTGGCTCATTCTTGATGTCCTTCCAAAATATGTCAACAGGCCTTGGGATCTCAAGTGAATAGTGACTTGCTGATGCAGTTGTATTGTTTGCAACATCTAATGCTCTCTCCTAGTTTTTTAAATAATAATATTAATGTTTAATTGTAAAATGATTTTTAATATTGTCATTTGTATTCTTTTTTAATTGTATACTACCTAGAGTCACTTTTTGTGAAATAGGTGGTCATATAAATTTGATTTAAATTAATTAAATTAAATTAAATTAAAAATAGAGGATATGAGATTACAAGCTTTCCCCTTTTATATGCTCTGGCTAGGTTTAATGATCTCATAACTAACAATAACACTATATAAAATGGATAATCCAATGAGAAGTAAAAAGTCAAATATTATTATTTAATTTCACGTCTAAACAGGAAAAGCTCTTGGAGTATTTAATAGAATTAAAATATATGCAGTAGTACCATAAATAATAGGTAAAGGTAAAGGTTCCCCTTGCACATGTGTGCTAGTTGTTCCCAACTCTAGGGGAAGGTGCTCATCTCTGTTTCAAAACCAAAGAGCCAGTGCTGTCCAAAGATGTCTCCATGGTCATGTGGCCAGCATGACTAAATGCCAAAGGCGCACAGAACGCTGTTACCTTCCCACCAAAGGTGGTCCCTATTTTTCTACTTGCATTTTTATGTGCTTTCAAACTGCTTTATTTTTCAAACCCTTGACTATAAATAATAGACCTATGGAAATATAGATACTAAAGAACTGCATAACCACATAGTTTTAAAATGACTTTTAAAAGTCATGTGAAGTGGGGCCGTGGGGTTCAGATGGGCCTGCTGATGGTGTATCTGGCTCCCTGCCACATAGCAGCAGCCCTGCCCGAGCTGCTCAACGTAATAGCTGGGGTGGCGGTTGATACCCCCAGACCTATGGTCATGGGGGAATTCAACCTGCCATCTGTCGGTGAAACGTCAGAAGCAGCTTGAGAGTTCATGGCTTCCATGATGGCTATGGACCTGACCCAATTAGTTCATGGATCTACTCACACAGGTGGACACACTCTAGATTTGATTTTTGTCTCAGGTCAGTGGCTGAATGATCTAAAAGTAGGGGACTTAGTCATTGAGCTCTTGTCATGGTCAGATCATTCACTCCTTCGACTGGACTTCCGTGCTGCTATCCCCTGCCACAGGGAGGCGGAGCCGGTTAGGTGGTTCTGCCCCAGGTGCCTGTTGGATCCAGATGGATTCCAGATGGATCTTGGGCCATCCCCTGAGGCTCTGGCTCACAATTCAGCTGAAGACCTGGTGGCCACCTGGGATAGGGCGGCCGCTGGAGCTTTGGATCGTGTCGTGCCTTTGCCGCCTCTGACCCGGTGCCGATCCGTTGTGGCTCCCTGGTTTTCCGAGGAGCTGAGGGAAATGAAGCACTGGAAAAGATGCCTAGATAGCGGTTGGAGGGCCAGCCGTTCTGAATTCGACCGAACACTGGTGAGGTCTCATATTAAGACCTACCTAGTGGCAATAAGAGCGGCAAAATCTGACTATTTTTCCGCTCTTATCGCATCTGCAGATAACCGCCCAGCCACCCTGTTTAGGATGACCCACTCCCTGCTCCATCTGGGAGTGAGGAAGGACCCCTTACAGGGTAGGGCTGAGGATTTTGTGCAATATCTGCATGACAAAATCGCTCAGATTTGGGAATGACATGACAAAATCGCTCAGATTGGACTCCGACTGGGTAGATTCAGATGGGGTGATGGTGGGTCTTGAGAATGTTATCTGGAGGAGTTTGACTCGGTGACTCCCAAGGACGTGGACAGGATTTTGGGCAGGCTTAGCATGGCCACATGTTTATTGGACCCGTGTCCCTCCTGGTTGGTGCTGGCCTCCCAGGAGCTTACACGAGGCTGGTTCCAGAGTATTATCAATGCTTTTTTGAGTGAGGGTTTCCTCCCCTCTGCCTTGAAAGAGGCGGTGGTGAGGCCCGTCCTCAAGAAGCCTGCCCTGGACCTGGCTGTATTAGCAAATTATTGTCCAGTCTCCAACCTCCGCTTTGTGGTGAAGGTTGTTGAGAGTGTGGTGGTGCGACAGCTTCCCCGGTACCTGGATGAAGCTGTCTATCTAGATCCGTTCCAGTCGGGTTTCAGGCCTGGGTACAGCACGGAAACAGCATTGGTTGCATTGGTTGATGATCTCTGGAGGGCTCGGGATAGGGGCTGTTCCTCTATCCTGGTCCTATTAGATCTCTCAGCAGCTTTTGATACCATCGACCATGGTATCATGCTGCACCAGTTGGAGGGGATGGGGGTAGGGGGCACCGTGTTGCAGTGGTTCTCCTCCTTCCTCTCTGACCGGTCACAGTTTGTGTTGACAGGGGGGCAGAGGTCAACCCCAAGGCACCTTGTGAGAGGGGTGCTGCAAGGGTCAGTCCTCTCGCCCCTTCTGTTCAACATTTATGTGAAGCCGCTGGGTGAGATCATCATGGTTTCGGGGTGAAGTTTCATCAGTACACTGATGACACTCAGCTGTACATCTTCACCCCGGACCACCCCAATGATGCCCTTGACGTGATGTCCCGGTGCCTGGAGGCCATGCGGATCTGGATGGGGAGGAACAGGCTCAGACTCAACCCTTCCAAGACTGAGTGGCTGTGGCTCCTGGCGTCCCGGTATAGCCAGCTGATGCCATCGCTGACTATTGGGGGTGAGTCATTGGAGAGGGCTCGCAACTTGGGTGTCCTCCTGGATGCACGGCTGTCCTTAGAAGAACATGTGACAGCTGTGTCCAGGTGGGCCTTCTATCAGGTTCACCTGATTTGCCAGTTGTGTCCCTTTCTGGACTGGGACTCCTTGCACACGGTCACTCATGCCCTCGTCACTTCCCACCTCGACTACTGTAATGCTCTCTACATGGGACTCCCCTTGAAGAGCACCTGGAGGCTCCAACTGGTCCAGAATGCAGCCGTGCAGGTGATTGTGGGAGCAACATGGCACTCCCATGTAATATCTCTCCTGCGCAAGCTGCACTGGCTTCCGGTGGTCTTCCGGGTGCGGTTCAAGGTGCTAGTTACCATCTTCAGAGCGCTCCATGGCTTAGGACCTGGGTACTTACAAGACTGCCTGCTGCTACCACCGGCCAGTATGCTCCCACAGAGAGGGGCTCCTCCGGGTGCCGTCGGTCAAACAATGTCAACTAGCGACCCCAGGGGGAGAGCCTTCTCTGCGGGGGCACCTGCCCTCTGGAATGAACTGCCCCCCGGGATACAGAGGATTCCCGACTTGCGCACCTTTTGCTTTGCCCTCAAAATGTTTTTATTCCAACAAGCCGGGCTGGCCTAATTTTTTAACTTTTCTAAATTTTAAAATGGGTGTTTTATTTGAATAGCTGGGCCAAGTTATTTAATATGCTTTTAAATCATTTTTAAATTTTATATTTGTGTGCGTTTGCTTTTGGCTGTACAAAAGTTGTTCGGGAGAAGGGCGGAATATAAATTGGAATAATAATAATAATAATAATAATAATAATAATAATAATAGGAAGAGGAATTCAAGTTTGCAGGATAGGTGAGCATTACAAAAAAGTACTATAACTTTAAAATGTCAGCTAGAATTTTCACAAACAAAACCCTCAACAACAGCACAATAAAGTATCAACAAAGATGTATTGGAATATCAGCAAGAAATACCATTTGCCTGCAAGCAAGAACTTGTGGAACCACAAAATAGACAAAAATAATAGAAAATGAAGAAGTTAAAGTGCTCTGGGACTTTAGCACTTGCCATATTACACTCTGGGCTTAACAAAAAAACATCTGGGGCACCACTTGAATACCATTGACACTGACAAACTCACTACCAGTCAATTGCAAAAGGCAACTTTACTTCAAACAGCTTAAATTCTACAATGATACATTTAATATTATTAAATAATATCTTCCTATCCCTAGTCCTTGGAAAGGACTTGATAGGTGGACAAAAATGCCAAACCCATTCTAAACATCTTACTGACTGTGCGACCAACCATAATAATATTATGAAAGCCACAGTCCTTTGTATTTGCAAGCAATATTGACCCATATACAAAAGGGGCAGAGCTTCAATCATGGAATCAAAACAACCATGTTGACTTTCTTGATTCTCTTCCACAGATGCCTGTAACTTGGGAAATGAAATTCTTATAGTAGTCATTGCATTTCCATGCAAAAATTAAACAATCAGTCAATGAAAAACAGATTTGTAATTCATTTATGGAATGGATCTTTCTTGTTCTTTAGTACCTATATTCCAACTCAAGCTTTCTCCTTTTTGCCTATTTAGTCCTTCCCTGGGGTTTTAACCTACCAATGTCTAAAAAGCATAGTATACAAATTAAATCATAATTTAATCTAGCAAAAACCAAAAAAAGAAACCGAGTTGTCTTTTGAAAAAACTCCTTTGGGACAACCATGACCTGGATGACTGAGAATCTCCATAGACATTTTAGGTTAGGATTTTAAAAACAATACTTGAAAGGGTAACTGTTTAATTACTTTGTTAACTTGTAGGATTCACTTGTAGAATGTCTTCTAATTTGTTTTATAATCTGATGTCTAATTTAGAATTATCAGACACTGACTGTGCTGTGTTTCCTCCTTCATAAATTAGTGGAACAATGTGGGAAGCATTCCATACTCATCCAGCTGACAATTTCCAGCTGACAATTTATAAATATGATATCCCTTCATTTGTGATGGAATTTAATCTCCCCCTAATTCCTAGTTTGTATGTAGAAATTTACATTTCTATCCCTTAATGCCATACAAATGTTCTATATACTGTATTTTCTGAATTCCTTTTATTATTTTCTACCCCTTTCCTTATATAATCTTCTAATGTAACCTCTTTTTTTGATTATATTAACTAACCATGTTGAATTTAATATGTATTTCCCTTTATTTCAGCATCTCAGCTTATCTCTTTTTGAGATGGGTAATTCTTGTGTAAATCTGCAAGAATTCAGGTATAAGATCTTAGCAGTTTATACGCTATCTTTCAGAATGCTACTGAAACTCTCAATCCATACATTGATGTCTTCCTATATGCAATATTACCCTCTGCTAAAAAGTTTTCAAATTCCAATTAAATAAACTGAATTGTATTATCCGAGACATGTTGTGCTTCTGATTTATAGTCTATTTCATATATAAAGGAAAACAATTTTGCTGACCATATAGCAATAAAACTGCTTGCCCATTCCATTCCTTTGTAGTCAGTAAGGCTGTCAAAAGTTTATGGTCTGTACATAATTTAAATATATGACTCCACTAAGAAGTTATTCATTTAATAAAAGCCCAAACAGAGGCAAGCGCTTCTTGGTCAATAACACTTTATTTTCAGAATTACTAAATGTTCTTGATTCAAATGCAATTGTTTTCTCTACAGTCCCTTTATGTAATAATTTACATGCAGATCTAAATCCATAATCTGAAGCATCTGTTAACTCAGGATCAGACAATATCAAATCAGGATTAACATCTTTTTTTTAAAAAAAAACATTCTGAGCACAGTCACTATTCACTTCCAAATTGTCATTCCCCTTAATAACTCACAAAGGAGCTCTACTTTATTTTGAATTCATTTTTCATACCAAGAAGTGAAATCATAAAAGAAACTATAACTAATCACTGAATTAATTTATGGCCAGAAGCCAAAAAAAAAGAACACAGCAAGAAGCAGGTTAAAGAAGGAGATTGGTAATACTACATTAATATCTTGGATAGATGTAGATCTAGATTTACATCTACATCTACATTAGGAATGGGGCAGAGAAGCCACAGGAGACTCAATCATTGTGAATGTTCTTTTTCCACATAGAAATAAGTTTATCTAAGTAGTTTTTCAAAAATTTAGAGTAAAAAAGAGACACAATGTCTAATCTATTCCATGACTGGAGGATACTTACATCTACATGTTCAGCAATATAACCCATATATTGAAATTGATGTACCAAAGGGAAAGTTCTGTTTACCTTCAGATGCACTTTTCCAAATTAAGACCTAACTTTCCTAACTTAATACAATTGCAAATTATCCTCAAATAATTTTCTTGTCTTTTGGGCTGTTTTCCCAGTATATATCATGATATAGCATCAAAATAACTATATCATCAAAATAACACTGCAGCCCCTTTTTGGTTTTTCAGAATAATGGGCATCATTGCACGTTGCCCATGGGAACCCATATAGAACAAAAGAGATATGTGAAAAATGATGTTAAGAGCTCTATCTCCACTATTGTTTTCCTTCCTTGTTGTTACCAAAGCAAAAACTCATTCAGATGACTTAACCTCTTCAGTTACATTCTTTGCCACCAACCTCTTAGCTTCTACCAATATAACTTCTCTAACCATTATTTTCACAGCTTTTGTTGTATAGATATCACTGAAATGATCCACAATGAAATAGGGTCTTCCCACTTAGACTTTGCTAAATCAATCAATTTCTTCTTTCTTCACAATTTATATATGATTTCAAGGCTCCATGCCCATGTTGGGAATTCACAGCTTATACTTCACTTTTTTTACCCAAGATCTTGGCTTGCACCACAATTGTGTTGCAATTACAATAGCCTTCTCAAAGTGCTTTTCTTAAATTAACTTGTTTGGCTAGATCTCCAAATAAAACCATTTTCTGTGGGCAATGTACTATAAAGAACCATTTGTTTCTTTAGAATTCTATACAAGCATAGAGATAATTGCTTATTTTCAAATGGCAGCTTCTAGTAGGATGAGTAATATTTTTCTCCCCCTTCGACAGAACACGTTACATTGAGATGAAAAATATTTTTAATTTGTCAGAACTTTTAATATCATTCTCTGTCTCCATTAGCTAGGCCATTGTCCAAAAGAGTATTTTGTTTTATGCAGTTCCGTTTCATAGATTTACAATTCGCTTTTCAAATGCACAAGCACAATTTCACATACCCTACATATTTTCTCTGCTATGCCACCTTTCTTCCAGAAATGGCATTGCCAGTGCTATATGTCACAAAGATAGATATGGGAACCATGATTCAAACGAAAGCCCCAGATGTAATTTCAAAAGGTGAAAGCCAATGGTATTTCCAAGAAGGCCCACATTGCTATGAGTGATTTGAGCAAGTTTATAGCAATGCTATAACAAGAAAATGTAAGGAACTTTATTCTATCTTTTTTAAAAAATGTCCACCTCCCACGGCCCAATATCAAATTTTCTTTATCAGGAAAACTAAACACTAATTCTCACCCCATTACTGTTCTCCTGAAGCCAAACTACTCAAACTCAATCCCAGAATATTATGTGGTGGAGTTCTTAATACCTATTCCTATAGGCTCATTCGGTAAAATGAAGAGAAGTGTATCAGTCTTGTAACACCAGCTACTGACACCCATGACTGCTGGAAAATAGCATCTAATACCAAGTAGCATACGACGTAATGGCTTCGATATTATGTTCTAATGTCCTGTGTCTATTTGAAGGAAGACTGAGAATCAGCCTTGATAATATATAGGCTCCTTGTACCCACCTTCCCAAACTGAGCATCTTAAATGAATGTGCCCAAGCCCTGAAGGAGAAATAATGAGATGAATGTTGATGAATGCCCTTAAAAATAGGCCCAAACTATCGACCTTGTAATTGTGCAGCACTGTTAGAAACAAAATAGCAGGCATAATTGCTTTCTTAAAATTAGCAGCCTATGGTTTGACTGTTCAGAAAAGTGTATGTAATTGTATGCATTATTCTTGGTAATAAAATTATACAAAGAACATTTTTAATGCCACTATAATGCTAAACTCGTTGATCTTCGTGCTGTAGTGAATATGACATGCTGATTATTTTTAACATAAAAAAGATTTCTTTTTTTTTCTTATGAAAATTCCCCAGCCGTTAATGTACTGGGATGATTTTCTTAAGCTTCTATTTCAGCCTTCTCCAGCTTGAGGCCCATAAGATCAGTTTGATATTCAAGTTCTAGGGTCAATTTATCATTAAAAAAGAGAAACATATTTGGGGTTCTTTACGATGTAGAAAGATATAACAAATTATAATAACAAAAACTACTTAATCTCACGACAATACCTTTAACATAATGAAACCAAAACTGCCTCTCCTAGATCCTTGGGAAGAACACAATGCCAATAAAAATGCCAAATCAAGTCTAAACATCTGGTTGGTTGTACAACCAATACTGTAGAAGAATAAGTAAGATAGGAAGAGTATTGACACTTTTGAACATTGGTATTGGAAAAGATCCCTGAGAATTCTATGGACAGCTGGACTGTGAGAAAATGGCGATGGACAGCAATGATCATTGGACAAATCAACCCAGAATTCTAAATCAAAGCACAAATGACCAGGCTCAAATTATTCTACTTTAGACACATTATATGAAGATCTAGTTCTCTGTAGAAGGCTCTAAATGCTGGGAAAGGTGGAAGGAAACAGAAGTGATAGATGGACTCAGTCACAGTGGCAATGAATGAACCATTGAAAGATCTGATAATCTCCACAGATTAGGGACAAAATCTATTTGGTTGCTGGGAGTCAAAAAGCACCTGATGGCATATAATCAATCAAGTGTTTGATAAAAAAGCACGAATATATTTGAGCTAAGCTGCTTAAGAAAAGTGCTAATTATGAGAAACAACAGCGCGTGGAGGTACAAGAGAAGCTTCTAAAGATCTAAGCTCTTGTGTGGCCATTCTATTCACAGGAATAAAAAAGAAAGAAGTATTCAGAAAAAAGGAACACATTTCTCACCAGTACAACAATCTTCTACAACAACACTGCAATTTGAGAAGACTCTTTATATTTCTTTCTGAGATTGTCTGAGGAAGTTTTCCTACAATTGGTACATGGTCATCTGTGAGCAATTTGGGGTTGATTTGCTGCAGTTTGCTATATGCAAATGGAATGCTGAACAACTGAGCCCTGGCATAGTTTTAGCTTCCAAAAATGCCTTTCAAGTGTATTTTTTAGAAAAACTTGTAAATGTGTAAGAATTGCTAATTTTACCTTTTAATTTTATTTAACTTTTTATTTATGTTAACTGCTCTTTTAACTGTTTTAAGGTCTTGATTTTAAATGGGTTGTCACTGTAAATTGCTGAGAGGCTTAGTAGTTAGTTACCTACCATGCTGATTAAATAAATAAGTAGATAAATAAACATATTTTAAAAATGTTTTGCATAGATTTTGGTATGGTTTCTCTCACTTACAAAAGTGCTAATAAACCAGCTCCTCAATGAAATAACAATCCTATTTGATTGCAAAATACTGCCGTACTGAACATAAGACTTTTTAGGATGTAGAGCATGAAGTCATGCCTGAGTGCTTTAGAGGAGTAAGATTTGTGGTTTGCTGAGGTCCACAGCATGGCAGTTTTATAGATGTTTTAACTCTGTGTGGATACTGCATGTGTAGTCAATAAGCTTTGAAACTGAATTTTCTATTGGAGCTGGTTGGGCTGCTGTTTTTAAAGAAATCACAGCAGTTATATGTGAGAGAGCAGAAAAGAGACAGGCATGTAGACAGATGTTGTGTGTGCTATGTGGAAATAGGAAAGGAACGGGCAAGGGCAAGGGCAAGGGCAAGGGCAAGGCAAGGCAAGGCAAGGCAAGGCAAGGCAAGGCAAGGCAAGGCAAGGCAAGGCAAGGCAAGGTATAGGACCATGATGGTGAACCTTTTCTGGACCGCACACACCCGAACCCAAAATGCAATGCACGTGTGGCCCCTGCACATGCGCACGCGGACCCATGCATGCGCCCCACCCTGCCCCCCTGCACATCTGTGGCAGAGACCTAAAAACCAGCTGGCCGGCTGGAGGCAGGCACATGTGCAGGTGCGGCAGAGCTGAACTGGGGCGACGGCTCACATGCCCACAGAGAGGGCACTGCATGCCACCTGTGGCACACATACCATAAATTTGCCATCACAGGTGTAGGATCTGACTCTGTCATATGCACATTGCAAACACAGACCAAGAAGGGGGCATACTCTGAAGGTCAAATAGAAAATATGGATCTGCCCATTTTTCTGATTGAAAAATCATTTCACCTCATTTTCACCTCAAAATATAAATTCAATCAAACAGAAATCTATAGCTAAATTGTTGCTCTGTTGGTACTTCCCATCTTTGTGCAATTTTATGTTACTAAGACCTGGGAAGTTGGATCAATAGCATGGCAGATGCAACACTTAGGGCTGTGTGAGGAGCAATATCAACCTGTACTTTACTTTTATTTGCTACCCGATATCCTAGCGGCCCAGGCATGACTGAGACATAGAAGCCTTGACTTTTCTTTTTTAAAATTCAATTCTGTTCTCTTTCTGGAAAAAGAAAGAACCTCCCAATACATACACAGCCCAAGGTCATCTGACACACTGTGTTAATTACTAGCTTCAGCTTGACTTTTCTGTACTATGAGTTACCAATGCAATAGAAAACTCGCAATTCAACTGAGTGTCTTTGTGTTCTATGTGGGTCATCTAAATCTTTGCATTGTACCCATAATTTTAAATTTAATTTGCCTCATTTGGCATTTTCTCTGCTATGGTTTTCTATTAGGGAACAGATAAATATGGATTTAATTAACTGCCTTCTACTTCTGCATAGGCCAGATGATATATTGAGACAATTCATGGTTATTGTGACTGTGAACCTCCAATTAATTATCATAATAGGAAATAATATGAATATTGAGCATTTCCCAATGCTATGCAAGAAATCACCTCAATCAAATCAGGCAGTGCTAATTGATAAAGTAATGGGTTTGCTAGTAAACCCTAGCAAAATCAATAAACTGTTTCTCTGACCCAGAAAAAAAAGTATGTTCAATGTCCTTCAAACTCACTTGTAAAAATCTATTTCTTCTGTATATTTTTTAGAAAACTTGACAAAATATCCAATAAACTTTTGGAGCATTTTTTTCCCAATTAAATAATGATTTACAGAAATTTAGATATATGCAGAAACTCTCCCATCATTAGTACTAATTATCAAAACTATGCTTTTGATTAACAATAGTAAAGAATGTTAAAGTTTCAGTTTTTCTAAAAGAAAAAGAAAGAAATGCATATTTAGCACAGGTGGGGGGAATAGTCCTCTGCTGCTTCTTTTTTCACAGATAACTTAATAAATGAGCTTTTGAATTTTTTTTTTCTGAGGAAAACATATTTAAAGCATATGCATACACACCCAATGATTTGAAGTTATATTTATGTAGATTACTTCTGTGATGGATGTGGTGATCTGTGCTGGTAAAAAAAAAACCAAACAAAAAATATAAACTTCATCTATTGAAGTTTGCAGATAAAAATTCTAAATAGAATCCTATAAGAATTTGAAGCTCCTAGTACATCAAGAGATTATTAAAGAGTTGCTAGTAATGAAAGCTGCTTCTGATATTGCTCTTCTTTGTTTACCCTATTATGCTGCTGCTAAAGTACAACCAACTTTGAGAGGCCCAAACTCTTAATGTAACTATCAGCAAATATCCTCCCCCCCCCCCCCCCAATATGCCCTGATCTAGCTAGGAGTCATGTATGCATAGATGCAGGCTGCCTGAATATCCTAAATTACATAAAGAAGCTATTCCCTTAAAATCTGGATCTAGTTGTATCTTCTTTGTCTAAGCTAATTATTGGTTCCCCTAAACAAAAATGTTAAAAAGTTATGATATTTATGTAGTTACTTACCAAGCACATCCAAATTATATTAAAGTATCCAAAATATCATTACAACCCCCAAGGCGTGTCATAATTTTTGAGCACCCTTAATGTAGGGAAGTTTAAAGTTGAGAAATTTGACATGCCCTCCAGCAGGGCCAAGCTGAGTCTCATTTTACTTAAAACAATTTTTACCCCCAAGGAATCTTAAATATTTTATTTCTGCTTGTTGATTTTTGTAGTTTCCTACTATAAGTCATAAAAAGGACAGAGGTAAGATCCAGCTTTGTGAACCATTTTGTTCTATAAAGTAATAATTGGCACCTTGTCCACATATACTAAGTTTTGGCTCAGAGTACTAAAGTCTTGGGATGTAGTGGCTCAGTGGCTAAGACGCTGAGCTTGTCGATCGACAGGTCAGAAGTTCAGCGGTTCGAATCCCTAGCGCCATATAATGGGATGAGCTCCCGTTACTTGTCCCAGCTTCTGCCAACCTAGCAGTTTGAAAGCACATAAAAAATGCAAGTAGAAAAATAGGGACCACCTTTGGTGGGAAGGTAACAGCGTTCCGTGCACCTTTGGCATTTAGTCATGCTGGCCACATGACCGTGGAGACATCTTTGGACAGCGCTGGCTCTTCGGCTTTGTAATGGAGATGAGCACTGCCCCCTAGAGTCAGGAACAACTAGCACATATGTGCAAGTGGAACCTTTACCTTTACCTTTTACTAAAGTCTAACAAAGGTATTTTGACAACTTGGAAGAAAATCCTACAGATACTTCTTTCTGGCAAAAAAGATTGTAATAGCAATAAATGCAAAAAATTATTATTTGTTATTAAATAGGAGTTAGCCCAACAATAAAGTACTGAAAGAGATCGTGTCTGTCCATTTAAAAAGAAAAATGTTTGGTTAGCACTGGACTTGGTAGCTTAATTTAGGTTTTAGCAAGAAAGCAATAGCAACAAATCTTTTCAGCTGTGACATGAAGATGGCAGCTTCTATCTAAAGAATAAGAGATTTCTTCTTTTATGAACAGGAGCAATTCTTTTAGAGCTTTTAAATTAATGATTGGCATTTCACACCATTTCAGTACTCCAGACTCCACCTATTTGTTGTGCTTCTATGACCTCTGTCAGAATCACAACCTGAAATGCCAGCATTATTTGCAGTGTTTGCCGATTGTATTATTAATATACCATCCTGCTTGTTAAATGCACATGGCTTTAAAGTTGTCACTGTTCACTGCAGCGGGCAGCACCTTGTAAAATGATCTGGGATTCTTTTGTGTAAACTCAGGAAATAGGATCCTTTGTAAAATGAACTCTGCTACAGACTGCTAGATCTATGCTGTTGCTGACTCCATCAGGCAACAAAGCAGGATGTGAGCAACTAGGTTTGAGAGGTGGTCAGTGCTTCTTTGAAGATGTGCTTTAAAGGATCTCTCGCTTGAAAAAATCATTTCTTAATCTGGACCTATTTTTGATAATGTTTATCCAGGCTTCAAATTTCCTTTTTGGAGAAAATACCAGGGAATTGCGCGACAGGTGTCCAAATGGAGTCAGAGACGCTGAATGAACTTGTAATTTTATATAAATAAATATATTTTACATCTATATATACAGCAAACGAGATAGTCAAGTACATCACTGCAATATGAAATAAATCATCAGAGGACCCAGAAGAAAAAAAGGTGGGGGGAAAGGGAAACTCCCCCTCCACACCTACAGCAACCAATCACAGTGCAGATTGCCTCATGCAGGAGCCAGTATTCTCCAATCAATCAACTATAACTGTGTGTTCTGTTCTGAACTCCACTGTTCCAGCTACTAAATTTAAATATCTTAACAGAAAAGATAGAAGAAATCTGATCAGAAAGAATCCTACAGGAAATAGATTTTCTGATGTCTTTTCATCAAGATTTAGATCAAGGTTTAAGCCAGAAAAATTGGATAACATTTGCCTAGCTCTTGATGGTGGAAGCACATCACTCTTGGTCCTATTACACTTCT
The DNA here is from genome assembly GCA_012654045.1 of Ptyas mucosa. Taxonomy (NCBI): domain Eukaryota; kingdom Metazoa; phylum Chordata; class Lepidosauria; order Squamata; family Colubridae; genus Ptyas; species Ptyas mucosa. The sequence continues at coordinate 6,236,217 of WNWU01000162.1, read as the reverse complement.
CAAAAGTTTTATCCTTCTGGAGGTCTGCAAAGTTGAGAGTATGGATTATTGTGCAATGACGACTGCACTCTTAATCTAATGGATGCTCCAGGCAATATTATCGGGGAAATCATTTAAATCCATTGTAGTTCCAAAGCAGGGTAACACAGGATTTAACTGTTATGTCCCCGTCTGACACATGCACACAAACAGTCAGCCGGGGGTTAAATAAAACTTGCAGACAATAAATTCCTTCGATAACAGGATTGGCAGCAACCCAGTAGCTGCTTTCCAAGAACTTTACTCACAGAGGAAGGTGTTCCTCCTCCGTCAGATAAACCAAAACAAATACACAAAGTCAAAGAATTGTCAAGTCCAGTCCGTATTAAATCCAAGGCAGGCAGATAATGTAGTTTCAGAGATACAATGTGACTCGCTAGTTGTTTAGCTTTATCCATCACAGAGCCTGAATGGCCACCACATCCCCTTTTATCCCCTGTGGGATATGGTCCAGTGACTCAGCTTAATCTCTAGCACGCCTCCTTTTCTGTTGCATGCGCTTGTCTCTCCGACGCTGGCATGGATCCAGCCAAGACTTATCTCCGTCACTGTCTGACTGCGACTGCTCGGGGATACCTGGCTCCTGGCCAATCTCTTCTCCTTCGGGAGACACCTGAGGCATTGCCAGAGAGGAGGGTCCTGGAGAGGGAGGCCTGGCCAACTCCTCTCCTTCACTTTCGAAGCCTTCTCCCTCCGATACGACAGGCTCGGGGGTCGGAGTGACAACATTAACATTCTCCCTTATGTTATTTAACATCTTTAATACTAAACGTCTTGAATTGGAACAGATCATCCATTGGTACAGGAGCAGATACGACCATTATGCTGATGACGCCCAGTTATATATCACTATCCTAAAATGCCAAAAAATAATTGCACTTGTTCTGGAGACTACCTTATCAGGAGCTGCCTTTGGAGATGATTTGAAAGTTACAGTTGGTGCAGAATGTAATGGCCAAACTGCTTACTAGACAAACCCAATATTATAAGGTAACTCTAATTTTGTGGACACTAAATCTTACCCCAGACCTAATTCAAAATGCTTATCATAGCACCAGGGTATAATAATTGCCAAAACAACAGTTCCTCCTTCTTGTAAGATATATGGGATATAGGTAATATGGCAGACATTTTCAGTAGTGCCATCCATGCTATTGTTACATTCTCCCTGTGGAAATGTGTACTGCTCCATCCTTCCTTTCGTTTCACAAGGCTTCCTATTCCAATGTTCCTTTGGTTCTTAATTAAAAACTTCTTTTTTTTGACCCTGTAAATCCCTTAATTCTGGGTAGAGTCGGGGCGATGGGATCTACCCAAAATTAAAGGATTTTTTTTTTAAAAAAAACAGAGTTTTAAAAAAGAGATGAAGATCAGCATTTAGTGACCAGATATCCTTCCTGATGCCACCTGGAGTTTGCAGCAGTTATTTTTAATGCCCTAGGAGAGAAACATTTGCTGCTACCTAGGATTGAACTCTTTGATTGTAAGAAACCATTGTGTTTAGGAATTATTATATCATATATCACATCAGTGGTGGGTTGACCCCAGTTGCGAACCAGTAGTAAAACCAGCGGGAGGCTCTGCCCACTGACCCAGACATCATCATAGGCGATCTGCGCATGCGCAGAAGCACGCGTAGGCACGATGCGAACCAGTAGTAAAAGTAAATAGAACCCACCCCTGTATCACATCATATCATTATATCATATGCCTCTCCACAGATTTTTTTAGCTGGGCCATTCGATCTGATATATAAAGTATGCTGCATCAAATAGTTATCTACATTTGGTGGGTCCCAGGAAATGTGCCTTCTCTGCTGTGGCACTGGCCTTAGGGAACATTTCCCCCCCCGCCCGAAGTTAGATTATCTCCATCCCTTTTAACATTCTCAAAGGCCTTCAATGTATACTATCGATTTATTAATATTAATTTCTACATTTTTATATTTACTATTATATTTGTGATTTTTATCTGATTGTCGTTGCCCTGTCCAGAGTCACTTTTGTTGAGATGGGAGGCTATACAAATGTGAGTATTAAATAAACATAGATATGTCTTGCAAGCCTCCTGTTCAATAACATGGGAGCCTGCTGAACCTTTTTCCATTCTAAAGTATGTAAAATTGGCCTTTTAAATTTATTGTAATTTAGTCGAGAAACATCCAGATGGCACATATTGTCAATTTTAGAGGAATAAAGAGATCAAAACTAAATATTCATATGGTGACCTGTAACATTCCAAAGCAAAAGTGAATCCAAATGAAAGCAGTTTGATGTATGGATGAAAGAAAGTTAAATGTAAAGCATATCAACTGACTCAACCTAATCCATGTCAGTTTTCAAATCTAAATTTCAGTGAGCAATGGAGCTTCTTAAATAAAGATCTTCTAAAGATTGCATATGAAGGGCACTTTTCATACTACCAGTGCTGGTTGCTACTTCTGGTGAAATTCTTCAGATTAATAGGGTTAGATTTCAGGCCTCTCTACCACCTCAGAATTTCTGCCTGTTGATAGTACTCTGTATTGTTGTAGCAAATAATTTCATGTGAGGTTAGAGTTTTTGTTTTGTACTACTCTGTGCTCTTCTATGCATCTCAATCACTTTAAATATCATTAATAGAATAAACAAACGTATGTGTATATTAATGCAGTGCCATGATAGAAAAGCCCAGGAGACCATTTACCTTCAATGATACATTTTTATTAAAGAACTACTGCTTCTTTTTTTCCAAACAGTGGTCTCATATAAGGAAGAAGCTACTATCCTTGTAAAAAAAGGGATCTTGGGAAATCTCATTTAAATTTCAAGGACCTCTTAGGGGATAGTTGCTAATGATTATGCTAATTGGCATAGGGTCTGACTGACAGTTATGTCAGGGAATGATTTGCAAATCACATTTTCTTGGAGCTTATTAGCAGACTCATTAACTGTACAACAGTACATTACTTCCAGAAAGTCAGATCTAAGCAGAAAATTAAAATTATTTGCTAAATGACCTAATAAAATTGAATAAAATGTGCTGAGAAAATGAAAACAAAAGTATATCAAGACTCCAAATATATTGGCTTAAACAAAACGGAAGAAAAAGAAAAATTAAGTTGAGCTCTGCTGGTCAGCATCTGCAATCCAGATGGAGATTATTAAAATGCTATTTAACAGTGAAACAATAACAGACCTTTCTTGGCAATCTCTTTGTCACCTGGTAAAGGTGATGCATTTCAACTATTGCCCTTTCTCTCTACTCTATTGGCTCTGGTCCTAGAACATTTATAATTGGATTTAGAGAGTGGGATGGGGTATGTTGGTGTGCTTTGAACTCACTAAACAAGAATACATTAATATAATTATCTCAAGTAGTTTAGCCCAAACAGATGAGTGAATATTTCTAGTCATGACTGATTATTTTGATGAGTCTACCCAGTCATATCCTACATGCAGGCAAGTTAACTTCTTTTTCTACTGTCTGTGATCAAGACAAAAAGCCTAAAGTGGAATATAAAAATAAGGCATCTTTAGGTACTCCCTTATTGTTTTGTTTTTGCCCCATCTATGGCCAAAAGGAGATTGTAATACGTTATCATTACTGTCCCCCCCACCTCACTTATTGTTGAAGGACAGCCACTTCTGAAGGAGACTAAAATACAACAGGAAAGAAGTGCGAAGGAAGTGATAGCTTCACCATTTCCTTTATGGGAGAACGAAAATTAATGGCTGCCAGTTGACTGAGTCCTCAAGGATCATGCTGCCAGCACAGTATGGTGAAATTAGTTAACTGGGAGAGAGGATCAGTAACTAGGTTTTGTTGTTTTGCTTTTACTGCATTTTCCAAATTTGGCTCATGTGTGGTAGCATCTGCCACTGTTGATCATTATTTAATTGATTTATATGCCGTCAAGTACTGCAGGAAAAATCCTCGGAATGCAATGAGCTTTAAAATCTACATTTTTCAGATGAAAGGGGGCACGGATGGTACTCAGGTCAGCTCCTATTTACTGAAGTATGCTTTACACAAAATGCAATTGCAATCTCTGCTGGAATATCATTCTCAGAGTATATTGCTTGAGGGTATCTTCCGTTGCTTAAAGAACTTATAATGCTGGTTGAAATCTGCTTCCCTGGAATTTCAACTTGCTTGTTCTAGTCTTCCTCTCTAAACTTTATTGGTAGTTGTTGAGATATTTGAAGACAATTATAATTTGTCTTACAAAGGATGATGTCTTTTGTGATTTCAGCCACATACAGTAGATGTATTGGTTCTATGAGTTTATTAAAGGAAGAATATAGTTAATCTAGCACATTCCCTCCTCCTTTACCCCTAATTTCTAAGCTTCTTTCTCTATATTTTTAAAAATGAATTTAAAAAGTTATCTTTAAACAAAAAAGTTTCAATAAACTTTTCAAAAGGTATGTTTCCTATTAAACTTTGGGAAATACTGGCTAAAAAGGGACCATAAACTCATTATCTCCTTAAATGAGAAGGAACATCTGGCTGGAGAATCAGCAGTAATGATCTATATAATTCAGTCTAAGATGGCCATAGTTAAAAAATCACTGCCGATAACATTTTGATCCCAAATTCAGCTCTCTGTGTTGCTATATGCATATGACCAGTCATACGTCAGTTTTTCACCACTGTTGTAACTTCGAACAATTGCTAAGCAAATGCTTGTAACGTAAAGAGAACCAGTAAAGGTAATAATTATACTTGTGCTTCTTGTCTGGATAATCCTGAAGGGCTACTAATAACAGTAATGCACAGTAAAAAAACCTGTCATACTGTACAACTATACAACAATTTAAACCTATACAGCTACACTAAATATGTATTTCACAAGACCAACAAAATGCTGGAAGGAACATCTAGAAATATATTTCCATTTTGTCCTCCACATCTAACTAGGGATTGCTGGATGTCCAGCAAAAGGACATTTTTGTCCTTGATCCTCCATCTGGCAGGATAGCCTTAAAATCTAATATTGTCCAGCTTCTTGTGTGTCTTGGTTTCTTATTTATTTGTTTGGACTGTTTTCAAATCAAACTACTGTCTGCATCCTTCCTCATCTGTTGGAAACTTAGAGTTACATTATTAGTTTTTTTATTCCAGCAATTCACTTCAATCCAACTCCTTCAAATTTATGATCATTGTAGTCTATTGATCATTGATTCATCCTATGTTTCTGCAGTGAAATTGAAAAAGACTCTCATTGTTGATTCTACATTATCGCTAGCATATGTTCTTGAAAATAACTGGAAAAATATTGTGATTGAAAAATCAGTCTTTCTGATGCTAGAAAAACTAATTTCATAGGCTGGCTAAAGTACTTTTTAAAACAGTTTTTCAGTGTAATTTTTGTCATGGATGCCAAGAAAGTTAAAAATTCATATGTCCTCCTTCTCCCTTCCCACCATTTGTCTTCCTTTGCGATTATATCAGTGGTGGATTGGGCCCAGTTTGGACCGGTTTGCAAAAACTGGCAGTAAAACCGGCGGGAGGCTCCACCCACTGACCTGGACATCATCATAGGTGATCTGTGCATGATGCGAACTGATAGGAAAGGTAAGTAAAACCCACCCCTGGATTATGTATATCCCTTTGTTCTCTCTATAATTGCTATAAATGCTCTCCTGCTAAATCAGAAGAAGGAAAGAAATATGGATATGAACACCTGTTCCATTTAAAAAGTGAGGGGTTTTTTTTTTTTTACTTTGATAAAATGTAGACAAACTAACTATCTCATTGTTTGTAGTGAAAAGCCAATCTGAAGCAAAGGTTCCCAGTACTTTTTATTTTCCTGTCTGAATGTTTGTTTTCTATCTGAAGTTTCTTTCCCCCATTGCCCTTCCCTGATGCAAAGTTGTTTGTGATGAAGTGGGATTAATGAACACTTCATCCTAAATATAAACATGATTCAGAATGTGAGCCTAACAACCCTAAAGTGAATTGAATTATTGTATACTGAATTGTAGCTTGTCTCTGTAACGAATGGAATGCTGGTAATAATCACGCTTGTACCAATCATACTTGAATCCAAATTGATGCAAATGAGGCAGTGGATGGAAAATTAGTAACTGATTGAGCACTTAAGTGGCAGATCATAGATGATTCAGCTACACAGATACTTGAACTTTATGTCTGTTCTTTTAACTTTTTTTAAAAAATAAATTGGGCAGAAGGTTAACAACATTACTTGTATGAGGGTCACCTATTGCAGGTGTCCACACCTTGTTTTGGTCTGTGCATTGCCTCTGATTTTTGAGTAACATGCCAAGATCCACTTTCCAAAAATTAAGCAGAGCAGAACAACATGTAAACTTGATTTCATTTCATGTAAAGCAAATAGATGGACTGTAATTGTTTATTTAATAACTATTACTTTCCAGGGAAGTCTATGGGAAAATAAAAGCTCAAGATGGAAACTTTGGCCATATGACCAAAGCTCCATCCCCTTTTGCAGCTACCATTTTAAATTTCCCTCCCCAAGATATCTTTTCTTCCATTTGGAATCATAATTCAGAGATACCAAGGACCAAATGTAGCTTCAGGTTGTATATGTGGTTTTGTACCTCAATCTATAGATAAAATTAATGACAGCCCAAAAATACACCCAGCTATGTAGCTCTTCTACTAGTCCTCTTCCAATCTGATGGAAGATTATTATTTTTAGAAATTTATTTCCAAGAGAATTTTAGTGAAGGCACTTTTAATGAAGTTGGAAGATAATTTGAAAATTAATTAGTAACTGATTGAGTCAGCATCCCTGACTGATGACAAGCCAGTCTTTCTTTGAAGATTTCCATGGAAGGAAAATTCATGTGGCAACTTTTCCCACTGTCTGTCCATTTATAAAGGAAGGAACTTCCTCTACTTGTTTAGCCAAAATCTGCTTCTTTGTAGTTTTTAACCAATTGGCTCTGACCCTGCCCTCTGGCCAACATAGAATAAGTCACTTCCTCTTCTGTGTTATTACTGTTTAGATATTTGGAGTGTGCTTCCATGTCCTTTTTGAATTGTGAAACCCACAACTGGGTATAATATTCCAAGCAGGATCTGAAATGGGCTAAGCTGAAGTGTAACGGATTGCAGGTACTCCTCAATTTACAACCATAATTGAGTCCAAAAAGTTGGTCATAAATCATGCCAGGTGTTAAGTAGGATATCATGTGACCAACACAATTTTACAATATTTGGTGCAAAAATCCATGGTCATTAAACATACAGATTGCCTGCAATGAGGTTTTTTTTTCTAGGAAGTAGAGGTAAATACTGGTTTCCAGCAAAGAACATCATAATTGCAATGGGAATCTGCAAATAGCCATAAATGTGGGATGGGTTGCCAAGCAACCAAAATACAATCATATAACCATGGGTTGGGGGTGTCAGAACTTTGAACCTGGATTATAAATGCCTTTTTTGCATCGGTCATAACTTCAATCAGTCATAAATCAAAGCCTCATGATCTGCAATCTGTGTTTCTGTTAATGCCTTTCAAGATAGCATTGGAAGAATATACAAAAACTCCATGAATGAATGGGAGGTGGGGATAAAGTTTCTGAAGGAGCCCTGATGATCACCTCACTTTTATTTATTTTGAAAGCCTAAATAGATTCCAAGCTTGAAATTTTAAAGGTGCCTTTTGCTAACTGCTTGAAGCCTTTTCTCCTCTTTCCTGGTGCCGAATTGGACCAAAAAGTCAATAGAAATAGAAATAGAATAACAGAGTTGGAAGGGACCTTGGAGGTCTTCTAGTCCAACCCCCTGCTTAGGCAGGAGGTTACACCTACACCAGTTCAGACAAATGGTTATCCAACATCTTCTTAAAAACTTCCAGTGTTGGAGCATTCACCACATCTGGTGGCAAGTTCTTCCACTGATTAATTGTTCTAACTGTCAGGAAATTTCTCTTTAGTTCTAAATTGCTTCTCTCCTTGATTAGTTTCCACCCTTTGCTTCTTGTCCTGCCCTCAGGTGCTTTGGAGAATAGCTTGACTCCCTCTTCTTTGTGGCAGCCCCTGAGATATTGGAACACTCATATCATGTCTCCCCTAGTCTACTCCCCTAGAACTTTAAATCTATATTTTCTATTGTTAAAAGTACTTCTTTACTTTTTTCTAATTCACAAAGTAAGAACAAATTTCAGATTGTCTCCATTTTTTTAAAAAAAACTAATTATGAATTTAGGAGTTAATGAATTTAAACAATAGCACCATTTTGAGAGAGAGAAAAAAGATAATTGCTATATTTTATTTGGCTATATTCCCAAAATAGCTAAATAGGCTGTATTGTTATGTAGTCATTTGTGACAAGATGTATTAACCTTTGTTTTCCCCTTACCACCTATGCCACACTACATTAATTTGTGTAGGAGTTTAAAATGTGTATGAATGAGATAAAAAACAAGAACAAGGTTTCAGCATGATATTTTGTAACAGAACCATTTTGAAATGCCTTCCCTTTATGACCTGTTTCTTTCTTCCCTGTATCTGGCGAATTATTCCAAATACCTATAGTTTTTGTCAAGATTGAATTCTTGAAAAAGAAGGGAATTTCAAAAACTGAAGGACAATGAGTTCGCTAAAGAGCTAACGTAGATACTTTCTTCTTGATATACTTGATTTACTTTTGTTTGGCATTCTCCACATAAGAATACTGAGTATTCTTCTAAAAGAGATGTGTGTCTATTTGTGAATGTGTTTGTGTGCATGATGGGACATGATGGCTCAGTGGCTAAGACACTGAGCTTGTTGATTAAAAAGTCGGCAGTTCAGCAGTTCAAATCCCTAGTGCTTCATAACAGACTGAACTCCCGTTACTTGTCCCAGCTTCTGCCAACCTAGAAGTTCGAAAGCACATATATATGCAAGTAGAAAAATAGGGACCACCTTTGGTGGGAAGGTAACAGCATTCCATGTGTCTTTGGTGTTTAGTCATGCCGGCCACATGACCATGGAGACATCTTCAGACAGCACTGGCTCTTCAGCTTTGAAACAGAGATGAGCACCGCCCCCTAGAGTCGGGAACAACTAGCACATATGTGCAAGGGCCACCTTTACCTTTACCTTGTGTGTATGAGTGCTATATAAAGTTCTTATCCATTCTTTTTTGTGTTACACAGAGTAACATCCTATACTCATCCTATAGTAGGACATTATAAAACCACTGCCAAACATCAATGTGTGTGAGAGGGAGGGAGGGAGGGAGGGAGGGAGAGAGAGAGAGGGGGGGGAGATGATTGAGGTGTCTCAATAAAATTTTATAAGGATTTTTAAATATCCTCTTTCAGGAATGTTGAAACGAGGGCTCTGCGTCAGAGGCAGAAATGGGGCGAGGGCCATCTGGGAGTGATGCGCGGACTCCGGAACCTCCAGAGTCAGACAGCAGAGAGGCAGAGGAACAGGAGGAATCTGTTCCTAGTTCTTGCATGCGCAGAGCTGCCAAAAGGCACAAACAGTTAAAACAAAAGGGACAATTTGGGAGTAAGGCCTGGAGATGATTGGCCACTCCCATAAGGCTTAAAAGAGGAGCAAAAGCACATCTCTGTTTGTTTCTGGAATCCGTGTGACTTTGCCAAGTAGGTCTTTGGCAGACTGTCAAGGAAGATAAAGATTGGTGATTATCCCGAAGGACTTCTCCAGAAGGACTTTTTGCAACTAATTGGGACTCAGCTGTGAATGAACGTAATTCACAGCTGTTGCAATAAAAGAGGTTTTTGGGACTACTCGTGTGTTTTAATGACTCAAGAAGCCTAGGTCACAACATTCCCTAGGTTTTTTTTAATTTCATTTGCCTATATCAAATTTCACAGAAGCACAAAGCATTGAGTTTAGTCTTCTTGCAAGTTATGTAAAAACAAGACCTGCTGAACTGATTGACTTGGACCAAGGGTTTTTTCTTTTCTCAAATTAAGAGTCCTGGTCATCTTTCTTTTCTGCCAAATTATACGACATCTTTTGCAAGGACCCTCCCAATGTATATCATACTTCACAATCAGTATGATGTCATATCCTAATCAGGCTAATATGGATTTATTTGTGAGTGTTAAACAAAAGTAAGAACAGTGCTCCCCCTCAAGATGCTCTGCATTTTGCCTACACAAGATGGAAATTTAGCAGAGGGAGTGAGTGAGTGACATACACAGAGAGACCTTTTCCTCACCAAAGCTATTATTTCATATAATTTAATAAAAGGAAAGGCTTGAGTGAAGAACCAGGTTTTCAGGACCCTTCCAAACCCCAGCAAGGTAGAGTGTTCTAATCTCAGGGGGAACTGCATTCCACTACAGGCATTGCTACAGAGAAAGTAACCATCCAGAGTCCTGATAGATGGCATTGTTTAATCAAAGGAACCGAGAATATGACTACCCTACCAGGTTGAATCAGCAGGGCAGCTACTATAGGAGACAGCTGTTCCCTCAAACACCAATGCATGATGTTTATCTGTGTACGATAAATACGTACAAACATTAAAAGGTATATTTCTTTTAGGGGCATATAGTATGCCTGACAGAGCAACATGTTCAGTCTTTCTTGAGATGTGTTTCTTTTGGGTCTCTTGGAACTTTTTTTCTCCTCAGTACAAGAAAGATGCTATTTTAATTGGAAGGTATTTTCTCCCTTTAATATTATTCACATTTCTTCAGCTTGTCAAGTGAAAACTCAAGATTCCAGATGAGAGGAATGGTACTCAAAGGCACCAACAGGAGATAGAAGCAGTTCAAAGAAAGACTGCTGAGGGGGATGAGAGACGTTTTTGTTGTTATTCCTTTCTTTCCATGACAGTGCTCAGAAGTAATAAGAAAACCATATTGTTAATAAAAGCCATATGCATGTAGAATACTGCCTTCTCATGTTGTGGTTACAAATCAGTAAAATAAAGAGGACTGAGGAAAATTTTCTCAAAGTCATATTTATGGAAAGACACCTTTCTCTATCAACAACTTTGAGAAAAGAAAGACACTTTGTAGATTCCCCCCTCCCCCAATGTTTTGTTTTGTTTTGCTTTGTTTTGGGCCAGCTACCATTTTTCACATGTAAAATCTCTTCTGCTCTTTCTGCAGCAGAAAGAGATAGGAGGTATCAATAAAAAAGGGGAAAAAAGACAATAATATAAAAGAAACTATTCTGTTTTAATTCTTTTTTTCTTTCACTTCTATTTTCCACTTTATTATTATATAGTTTTGAAAGACTCAAATAAAGAAATGATACAAACAAAAGTCAGGCATGGGTAGTGAAATACAAATGGATAAAAAATAAACCTGAAATACCATAAATGAATATTTTCCAATACATCAATAAAAGATTATGATATTATAGTTCATATCCATTTTTCTAATCCAAAGGTACATACATTGTTCCACATTAATCTCTAACTGCTTAGTTAACATAGACCAAATCACTTCAAACAAAACCTCTATAATAAAAAATACACTGTATTAAATCAAGATAGTGATATACTGTATATCAAATTTAAAATATGAGCCTTAAAATCCAGATTTGAGGAATTATGTTATGATGCATAGACAAGACTGATATCCAAGAATTCTTTTTAGTTAGAATTATAATCTATATAGGAATTACTTTTTAAACATTCTGTGTGTGTGTGCGTGTGTGTGTGTGTGTGTGTATACAATTTAATTAAGTACTGTTTTAATTCTTGACATTTACATAATCCTTTAATGTAAAGGATCTATTAATGTAAAGGATTCTTTACAATGAATCTTTCCTCTGAATAATTTCTTTCCCCAGGAGAATTTCTGTGATACGTTTACTTTCACTCTCTTTGCATTGTCTAAAGTAGACAATGTTTAAGAGGCCATTTGTACATACTCTAATTCTAAAATGTATTCTCTTCCCTGTAACTGTAATATATATATGTGTTATACAGAAATAAGATACAATTGAGATTGTACCCAGGTAGAGCCTCAGTGTCAAACTGCACAACCAGATTGTATGTACAATGGGGAAATGGGATTTAAACCAGCTGTTTGCACTTATAAACCTGTTTAACTTTTACTTAGATTGCAGTCCTATCCATTACTTAGAGATATAAAAAGGATAGGACAATTGTTTTCCCATTTCCAAAACCAAGAGAGGTACAAGTGAGTGATTTTAAAGTTATCTCCTGAGAAATTGCCTAGTTCTGAGAAGAGAGTGATGAGCGAGATAATTGTGATGAGAGAGAGAACGGATGGATGGATGGATGGATGGATGGATAGCAATAGCATTTAGACTTAGATACCACTTCATAGTGCTTTACAGCCCTCTCTAAATGGTTTACAGAGTCAGCATATTGCCCCCAACAATCTGGGTCCTTGTTTTATCCACCTCAGAAGGATGGAAGGCTGAGTCAACCTTGAGCCAGTGAGAATTGAACTGCTGAACTGCAGCCAGCAGTCAGCAGAAGTAGCTTGCAGAATTGCATTCTAACCACTGCTCACCATAGATAGATAGATAGATAGATAGATAGATAGATAGATAGATAGATAGATAGATAGATAGATAGATGATAGAGTTCTGTCCCCCGTCCTCACACAGACAAACGCAATATCAAACATGCCTGCCAATAATTTATTGTATAAACAGACCAGAATTCCTGGCAGACGAGAATTCTGATAGCTAACTGTAAAACGCCTGCCAAGTCCAATTAGTACTCCCAAAAAGCAGGAGAGGCCTTATCTGTAGGCTGTTTCCAGAGTGACAAATTATCCACAAGAGTTTAATCCAAAATATATCTGAGCCAAAGTGCAGGATTCATGATGTGACTCTATAGTTTAAACTTTTGTCCATCACAAAGCCTGCTGAGCAATCACGCCCCCTTTTATCCCTTGTGGGGTGTGGCTCAGTGATTCAGCTCAATCCCTGGCCTTCCCACGCCTCTTCCTTTCTGCACATGTTTCTCCCTCCGACGCTGCCTGGGATCAAGCCAGGATTCATCACTATCACTCTCTATTAATGGGTGCTCAGAAATGCCTTCCTCCTGGCCTTCGGATGGAACCTGAGGCATTGCCAGAGAGGAGGGTCCTGGAGAGGGAGGCCTTGTCAGTTCCTCCCCCTCACCTTCTGAGTCCTCTTCCTCCATGAGGACAGGCTCGGGAGTTGGAGTCACAACAGATAGATAGATAGATAGATAGATAGATAGATAGATAGATAGATAGATGACAGACAGAGAGAGTGAGAAAGAGATGCTGTCTAGGGAATAGTTGATAAGAGGGAACATAGGCCATAGCTGCATAGTGGGTAGAGCAAGAAGTTCAGAGGAACCTTCCCACATGTCACACTGTAAATGTGACATGTTAATATTGTTGTGTTCTGTTACATTTTGGCGGGAATTTCGAATAAGGGTATAATTCCTGATTGGCTGACAGCCCCTCCAGAACTGTATATATGGAGGGCTGCAGCCTCAGTACTTTTGCTGAAGTCTCACTGTAAATAAAAGACCTGTTGTTACTTGCCTGCTTGTGCATTCGTTAATTCCCAAGCCACCACATTGGCGACGAAGGTGGGATTGAATCACAAGAGGTGGCCAGTGAGACACGAGCTTCAGCTAGGCTACGAGGCGAACAAGAGGAGGCATACTGAACATGTCTGCCTACGTTCTGCCCAAGCCTTTTGACCCAGCCCGCGAAAAATGGGCTTCATATATGACTCGGTTCAAGTGCTCGCTCGAAGCCAGCGATATGCAGGGGCTCTCTGCAAACCGAAAAAGAGCTCTCTTCCTGAGCCACTGCGGACCGGACATGTTCGAGATGGCAGAGTCACTCAGCAAGCCAACGCCGGTCCAGACCGTCCCCTGGGACACCCTGATGACGACCCTTCAGGCTCACTACGCTCCCGTACCCTCCAAGTTCGTGCAACGGTACCAGTTCTGACAGCGTATCCAACGGGAGGGAGAGCCGGTCAGCACCTATATGGCAAGCCTCCGCAAAGCCGCAACCCACTGTGATTACAGAGATCTAGACGATGCCTTCCTAGAGCAACTGATCTGTGGGGTTCGCGACACGACACTACAGAGGCGGCTGCTCGCCAAACCGGACCTGACACTTTCGGGTGCCTTAGACGAGGCCAGGGCTCACGAAGCCTCCACGAAAGCCGCGGAAGCCCTGCAGCGCCCCTTGACCAGCAAGGACAGTTCCAAGTCCTTACCAGTCCACAGAGAGGATGCCCGATCCAGCTCAGAGGCTGATTCAGACTAGGACGTTTTCCGGACAGAAAAACAGAAAGACTCAAGCAGCCCCCGACGAAACTGCAGGAGTTGCGGCGGAATCCATGAAAGACTGTCGTGCAAATTCAAAGAGGCCATTTGCAGATGTTGCAATAAGAAGGGGCATTTGGCGCGAGTCTGTAGGGCCGCCATGCCCAGAAAAAACCAACCACGTGATCACCATAGCCAACCAGAATCGACGCGCCAAAAACAACCAACCAAAGATGGCGGCGCGAAAAACCGGCGCGAAATTCAGCCGTGAGACGGTTACAGCACACACGTTGACCAGGCCAGCACGGTGGTCGAGGACAAAGTCTCCACGATTGTTGAAATCAACGGCAGACCCTGCGAAATGGAAATTGACACCGGGTCGGCCCTTTCCATAATGTCGTGGGCGACCCTGAAGTCAATCCTACCATCGTTTCAAAAAGACCAGCTAGCAAGGCAAAGGCTGCGTATTCTCGACTACCAAGGCAACCAAGTTCCTGTCGAAGGTGTTGGCATGTTCCAAGTAACCTATGGCGACTACGAAAGAACCTTGCCACTGACCGTTGTGACCAGACAACTGCCCAGCCTTTTGGGCATGGGGTGGTTCCGAGCCCTTGGCATGGGCTTCACCGGCGTCCACAGCATGCTTAAGTCACCTCTAAAGGACAGTCTCCTGACCGAGTTCCAGGACATCTTTTCGGATTCCTTGGGCAAGTATGTGGGGACCCCTATTTCCTTAAATATAGACCCCAACGTGGCCCAAGTGAGACTAAAGGCTCGAAGAGTCCCCTTTGCATTACAGCCAAAGATAGACATTGAACTGGACAAATTGATTAAGCAGGGAGTGTTGGTCCCTGTTGACCATGCTAAATGGGAGACCCCCATAGTCACCCCAGTAAAATCGGACAGGTCGGTCAGAATTTGAGCCAACTACAAGTGCACAATCAATAAGGCGTTGCAGCCGAGCGCCTATCCGGTGCCAATTGTGCATCATCTACTACACTCCCTGGGGCCAGGCAAAATTTTTGCAAAATTAGACTTGGCGCAAGCCTATCAACAATTACCAGTTGACGATGCCACAGCTGAGGCACAGACAATTGTGACACATAGGGGAGCGTTCAAATGCACCCGGCTCCAGTTCGGAGTTGGTGTCGCTCCTGGGTTCTTCCAGAGCACTATGGAGTGCCTATTGCAAGGCCTTCCGGGGGTGGTGCCCTATTTCAACGACATCTTGATTAGCACCCAGACCGAACAGCAACTGGGAGACAGAGTTAGGAGCGTTCTCTCACAATTCAGGGAAGCAGGATTCAAATTAAAGAAAAGCAAATGCATGATCGCTGTCCCCTCCGTCGAGTTCCTAGGCTACAGGATCGATGGCGCAGGCATCCACCCCACGGAAAGTAAAGTTGTGGCTATCAGGAATGCACCCACCCCAAAATCTAAAGCAGAGCTCCAAGCCTTCCTTGGACTGCTAAATTTCTATTTGATGTTCTTAAAGGACAAGGCCACCGTGGCCGACCCACTTCACAAACTTTTAGGAAAGAACACACCGTGGGTCTGGGGAAAACCAGAGTCTGCCGCGTTCGAAGCTGCAAAGAGGCTGCTAGCGGAAGACAGTTTCCTCATACAATATAACGCTAAATTGCCACTCGTCTTAGTGTGTGACGCTTCTCCATTTGGAGTTGGCACTGTTTTGGGCCATAGACTGCCAAATGGCCTAGAGGCGCCCATAGCATACTACTCCCGCACTCTGTCTAGCACTGAACGGAATTATAGCCAGCTAGACAGAGAGGCATTGGCCGCAATTGCGGGAGTGAAGAAATTCCATGAATATCTCTATGGCAGAACATTCGAGTTGGTTACTGACCATCGGCCACTACTAGGGCTACTGGCTGGAGACAAACCCACTCCCGCTGCTCTCTCTCCGCGTATGACTAGATGGACTATTTTCCTGTCTGCATATTCCTACAAACTGGTTCACTGCCCCGGGCGAGCCCTGGGCCATGCAGACGCACTCAACCGTTGTCCCCTGCCCGAGCTGCTGGACGACGCGACACCGGAGGCCCCTGTCCTTTTGCTGGACGCTCTGACTCTGGATCCCATTTCCTCTAGGGAAGTAGCCAGGGCCTCCGCAAGAGACTCTGTTTTACGTACTGTCTGTGGTTGGGTATTGAAGGGATGGCCACCCAAGGTGGATGGAGGGGAGTTTCAAACGTTTGTCAATAAGCGTAATGAATTGTTTATGCAAGGGGGATGTTTACTGTGGGGTGATAGAGTTGTCGTGCCCTCCAAGCTGCGCACCAGGGTTCTGGAGTTACTTCACGAGGGGCACCCAGGCATAGTTAGGATGAAGAGCCTAGCTAGGGGGCTACGTCTGGTGGCCCAATATGGACCAGGACATCTCTCAGTGGGTTGGGACATGCACGCCCTGCCAGCAATCTCACCCCGATCCCCCGGTTGCCCCAATCTGAGAGTGGGAAAAGCCAAAAGGGCCATGGAGGAGGATTCACATCGACTTCGCTGGGCCATTCCATGGCCAAACATTTTTGATAGTAGTCGATGCATATTCTAAATGGCTTGAGATCATTCTCATGTGTTCAACCACGTCCGAAGCGGTTATCAGGGCATTTCGGAAATTATTTGTCACACACGGCCTTCCAGATACTCTGGTATCCGACAACGGCCCTCAGTTTACGGCCACCCAGTTCGAGAGTTACCTGGCCGAGCTGGGCATTCGCCATGCCCTCTCAGCCCCTTTCCACCCGGCGTTGAATGGCCTGGCTGAACGTTTCGTGAGGACGGCCAAGGAAGCCCTGTCCAGGCTAGATAATGGTGACTGGCAAGCCAGGATAGATCAATTCTTAGTGGTTCAACACGCCTCACCATGCACAGCTACAGGGAGAAGCCCTGCAGAGCTACTTATGGGGAGGAAACTTCGGTGCATCTTAGACAGGCTTCACCTGAACTACTCCCACGATAGTTTTAAGGGTGAAGTCACGGGTCTGAGACAATTCCAAGTCGGGGACTTAGTTTACATCCGAAACTATGCAAACGGCCCACTATGGGTTGCGGGAACAATTACTGGGGTAATTGGACCAAAGTCCTACACGGTAGATGTTGGGGTTGAAAAAATTTGGAAACGCCACATAGACCAGCGCAGGAGAAGGGTAATTAGCGAAGTCGAGCACAACTCAGAAGTCACAGACCCTAACCATGACAACTTCTCTAAAACAGCTAACTCAAACCCGTTGCCGAGGGAATACTTATCTGAGAAACCTTGGGTCCAGCGCTGCCCCAGCGAGCCAACACTCCCAACTGGGGATAACCACACCCCGGATCAAATCCAGGAGATTCCATTGGCGGAGCCGGGAGAGACAGAGGGTGCCTCCGACCGGCTCGACGCCTTACCAAAGACTGATCTGCGCAGGTCAGCCCGGACGAGAACACGCCCAAGGCACCTGCGAGATTTTGTTTGTACATATGTAAATATTTGAGTGTAAGTGCCTTCTGGGAGGAGAGGGGTGTTGTGTTCTGTTACATTTTGGCAGGAATTTCGAATAAGGGTATAATTCCTGATTGGCTGACAGCCCCTCCAGAACTGTATATAAGGTGGGCTGCAGCCTCAGTACTTTTGCTGAAGTCTCACTGTAAATAAAAGAGCTGTTGTTACTTGCCTGCTTGTGCATTCGTTAATTCCCAAGCCACCACAAATAATTTTTTCAGTGAAAAACTAGGAGAGAAATAATGCTTAAAAATTCAGCCCAAATGTATACTAGAATTTTGTACCATGAGCAGTCCTTAAGATGCCCTTGTATGCATAAAATGTAGAAACCGTAACAAGACAAGACCAACTACTACTCCCATAATCATGGTGGCAATGTTCTAATCGTTATGATCATGCCAGCAACGAAGAGTCTCTAAAATAGCTACCTTTCTTCGACAAACACTCAGGAGACAAAAACAAATTCACAGCCTACCATGATTTATGTTGACAATTTTTGTTAATGCACAGAGTAAATGCAAGCAGTAACTCTCAGTTAATATGAAACACATTTTGTAGGTGTCCCTTTATCATTATATTTTTCTAGTCATACATTTCCAGAATGATTAATATTATTGCATCTTTTTATTTTATTTCTTCTTAGATATAAAGCTTCCTTTATAGAACAGGGATTCACAAACCATCAAAGCAAAATGTCCTTAGTCCAAGACATAATTCTCTGAGGCTTCTTGAATGTAAACCAAAATATAGATTTTAATTTTAATCTATTATTTATTTATTGTTTATGTATTTATTTATCAAATTTAGGTGGGAATATAAAGATAACATATTCTTTTTTATGCTTATAATTACAATTAGAGCTGTGAGTGGAACACTTTTTTATTATTTCCTAGTAGAAATTGTAAATAGAAGTAATACATAATTTATGCAGTTCTGACATGCTCTTCATTTCAATTAGATACATTTGCATTATTTGTCAATGGAATAGATATCATTATTGTCTATGAGCCTAGGAATCTTTGTAGTATGGGTTTAACTTTGTAATATGTAAAAGATTCCAAATTGGTGTTTTTCCAAATTTTTTGTCCTTTTTTGTTTTGTTTTTGTTTGTTTTTTCTTCAACATCAGTGGTGTCGAGTAAATTTAAAAGATATGGTGAAGCCCTTGTCTTATGTAACACAATCCAGGATGTCTCACAAACAACTGTAAAAGCAACTTTAAAAAAAGGAAAAACATAAAAAGCCAATACAACATGAAATTCCCTAAGAATTTCCCCACTCCCAATTTTCTAAGACTTCTCCAAGAGTGTGGCCCTGCTGGTTTTGTTAACAGTAAAACTAAATCTTTTACATAAATCACAGTGCACTATTTTAGCATCTATATTATAGTGTACCTTTAGTCAATTTTATTACAGCTATTAGAATAGAATAGAATAGAATAGAATAGAATAGAATAGAATAGAATAGAATAGAATAGAATAGAATAGAATAGAATAGAACAGAACAGAACAGAACAGAACACAACAGAACACAACAGAACACAACAGAATTCTTTATTGGCCAAGTGTGATTGGACACACAAGGAATTTGTCTTGGTGCATACACTCCATAAAAGAAAAGATACATTCATCAAGAATCATAAGGTACAACACTTAATGATAATCATAGGGAACAAATAAGCAATCAAATCATATTAGGAAACAGTCAATATAAATCTTAAGGATACTAGCAACAAGGTTACAGTCACACTGTCATAAGTGGGAGGAAATGAGTGATAGGAAGGATGAGAAGATTAATAGTAATGCAGATTTAGTAACTAGTTTGACAGTGTTGAGGGAATTATTTGTTTAGCAGAGTGATGGCATTCGGGAAAAAAACTGTTCCTGTGTCTAGTTGTTCTGGTGTGCAGTGCTCTATAGTGTCGTTTTGAAGGTAGGAGTTGAAACAGTTTATGTCCAGGATGCGAGGGGTCTGAAAATATTTTCACAGCTCTCTTTTTGACTCATGCAATATACAGGTCCTCAGTGGAAGGCAGGCTGGTAGTAATCATTTTTTCTGCAGTTCTAATTATCCTAAGAAGTCTGTGTCTGTCTTGTTGGGTTACAGAACCAAACCAGACAGTTATAGAGGTTCAGATGTCAGACTCAATAGTTCCTCTGTAGAACTGGATCAGCAGCTTCTTGGACAGTTTGAGCTTTCTGAGTTGATGCAGAAAGAACATTATTTGTTGTGCTTTTTTGATGATATTTTTGATGTTAGGTGTCCATTTTAGGTCTTGAGATATGGTAGAACCTAAAAATTTGAAGGTCTCTACTGTTGATACTGTGTTGTGTGTTGTGATTACTGAGGTGATGCCATGATTGTTTCTTCACTTGTGGTTCTTCTCCTGTTTCCTGGTTTCATGTTATCCTATTATACTCTTTTCTTTGTATGACTTAGAGGAAGGCAGGGAGGACGTATTGCTCATTTACATTCAATAATCTCATTGTTTCTTTCAAATTTCAGAATAAACATAAAACAATAAGTATCCATTATTTATTGCAATTTCATGCTTTATGTTAGAAGCTATGGAGTGCAGAAAATCTGTGATATTTATTTCTAATTAATCCTTGTAAATCGAGCATTTTCCTTCTGTGCCACTTTTTCACAGGTTTAGGGATCCTTATTTTTTTTTAGATTATGATTAAGAAATTCATCTTTATATGAACCTAAGTACTAAGGTACTTACATTCAAACCTTACTAAGTACTTCACAGACAGAATGTTTAAGGGCTTGGCTTTGATATATATATGTACACCATCTTAAGTTTCTTAAAGGATAAAACTATTCAGTAAACAAAACTAGATTTCTAGACTATGACATTGTTTTAATACTCAGTCCTCTAAACAGCTTTTAAGAAGGCATTTTTGTAATGCTCAGAAAAAGACCTGTCACTAGGGTGACATGTATCTAAAATTATATTCATAGCTGTCTGCTTATGAAAGTTGTGTTAATTAATAGATGAAATTAGTCAACTGCTCTTAACAGCATAATTGTAAATAATTTCCCGAAGAGTTGCACACCTTCTCTGGCAAACACAAAGAATGAGTTAATGAGACTCTGGCAACCTCTGCCAAAATGACAGCCATGATTATGGTCTATTATCTTGAAATCTTCAAATTTTAGAGGCATTTGTACAAAGAAACAGATAGAGAAGATAGTTTGACAATCTTCCATTCCTTTCCAATGTCTTCTGCAGTTTATATTATTTTCAGTTCCTTTTTTTTCCCGTTGCAACGTGACTTAGACAGACATAGTGGAAAGAAAATGACTCTAGGGTCTGACAGAGCTAAAAAGAAGTAGGAAAATGAGTGGAGGAAATATAATGGTTAAATTATTAAAGCACTTTGCTGAAAACCTCTAATGCTATGAAACTGAAATCAAATATATACATTACACAAAAAGTTGGTTGTTGGTATTATTCTAGCTGTGTGAACTTCCATTTTTGCAACAATTGAGATTATACCTGTTAGCAGACCAATTATAGCCTCATCCCAAATCAAATACACTCTGGTCCTTCCTCAGTACCTGAAAGCCACATTAAATCCAGAGCCATTCAATTGCAAAAAAAAAAAAAAAAAAAAAACACCACCTCAACATTTAAGATTGCACGGCAAATATATACATAATTGTATATATCGTATTTAGTAAGAGCTTGTGGCAGGCCTGCCATATTTATTGACCCAAGTCTCTTCTTTCAAAGCAGATGAGTTGAAATTACAGCCTTCAGTATGGAGTCACTATATTCATGGAAGTACTAATCTGGGGCAGTCTGGTCTATAGAATAGGAAAAAAATAAAATGCATAACATTATATATACTTCTACAAAGAAGGCAATCTATCTTACTTTCATATTTTCATGATATAATCATGAGAATGAATTTACCAAGGGTTAAATATTACATGGAGATTATATCTCCAAGAATAATAATGAAGGCATTTGTGACTGTCCTTGTTCTTTCTATACAATGAATCAGCCACAAGATAATTACAGAGTAGTTATATTTATAGGAATAGTATATTCCAGAAACTGTTGTTTCCATATGGGCCAGTATTCTATAAATAACTATAATTGGGAATAATCAGTGCTGGAATAATTCACTAGAATTTCTAAAATATGAAAAGGTCAGTCTGTTTGCTATTCAGGAAAAATTTTAAAAGTCTGTGCAAGTGGGGAAAAAGAAATGTCCAACAATTAGCCACAAGAGGGATACTGGAATTCTAAATGTTGCTCAAATTAGACACTTTAAAAAGATGAAACATTGACTACAGTTAGTAATATACAATAACTGTATGCATTTTATTGTGTAAACCAATATGGACTAGGAAACATAGCAGTTTTGCTTTTTTTTTCAGATCACTGGATTTTCAATGTAAACCCTCTTTACGTTGCTCTATGCCAACCAGACTAATAAATGAAATTAAACAAAGTCAGATAAGGAAGTTTCATGCTTAGTTTTCCATTCTGGAAATTTTCATTTTGATGTCCCAAAGGTGCTTTTTCAAAAGGCAACAGGACTTCTTTGTTTTTCCTTGAAATTATTTCACTTCTCATCCAAGAGACGTCTTCAGTTCTGAAGAAGAACTGAAAGCTTCTTGGAGGAGAAGCAAAACATCTTCAAGGAAAAACAAAGTCCACTTGTCTTTTGAAAAAACACTTTTGGGATAACCATAATCTGGATGACTGAGAATCTCCAGTAGTTTAGAAAGTACTTCTAAAATGCCACTGTATTTTTTTCTTTCTGCAAAGAGGATGAAAGAAAAGATAAAGGTTTGTTGGGAGTGATGGTAATGATTTTGAAGAAAGCAACCAGAAGCCATTAGGACAGCAAAAAGTGTAGGACAAAGTGTGTGTTAATCCCAGGAGTAGTAAAGTATTGGATATACAGACTGTCTAAAACCTTTAGACTACTGTAGTCTTCTAATCAATTGGCACTAACCAACCATCATCATCATCATCATCATCATTATTATTATTATTATTATCATTATCATCATTATTATTCATATTTCTATGACGCCCACTCTCCGAGGACTCTGGGCGGCTTACACCAAAGACAGTATACTAAATAGTATATTGCCCCCAACAATCTGGGTCCTCATTTTACCCACCTCAGAAGGATGGAAGGCTGAGTCAACCTTGAGCAGGTGAGATTTGATCCGCTGATCTGCTGAACTAGCAGTCAGCTGAAGTAGCTGCAGTACTGCACTCTAACCACTGCGCCACCTCGACTCTTATAAACTGGTTCCTCCTCATCCAAAATCCATGATGGACAGAGATGAAAAATCCAGATGGATTTAAGGTTGGTCTGGTAATTAAAGTCAAAGTAAGAGCAACCAACCACAGAACAGAAGATATTAGCATAAGGCTAAGTGATGCTTTCATTCTTTATTTTCCATTTCAAAATCTTTAAAAAAGACTTTAATGCAAAGAATGGTGTTCATTTCAGAAGGGGTCAATCAATTACTGTTTCCATTCCATTAGTTAGAGAGAGAGGGGGAGGGAGGGAGAGAGATGCATGACAGGATATTTGGTTCTACTACCATAGTCACACATCTATTGAAAAACTAGCCTGTCATTCTTTGTAGTGTACATAAAGGATAAGACTATAGAGGCATGTCATTACTGAGATGTAGCACACAGAAAGAGTTCATTCAGTGGGACACCTTTACAACCTTTTGTATGATATTGATGTTGATATTTTAAAGTCATTTTGCTGAGTTCAGTTACATGGCCTAATCTGCTCATGTGCATAGCGGCACCATTCAGTCCTGCAGAGTTGGCCAAAAGATCTTTAAATACTCATTACAAGCTTACCTCATTACAGTACAGCTGAAACTCAGCATTGCAAGCTGAAAAGATGGGAGTGCAAAATGTCTAAGAAAACCCCCCCATAGTCACTAAACTACAAGAAGTCACACTTTCTAGAAATTTCAGTTAGCAATTCTTTTAGAATAATTAAATTTATAATCTAAATATGAATTCAAAACAGTGGGGATGGGTGAGGGTAATTTTACTTTCTATGGCTTTGGGAATTCCTGCAAACAGCCTAAGGTAATTATGTGTCATACTTGATCTTCAATGTGAAATTGGTATCCCCAGGATAAATTTGTTAACAAGCTTTACTGACACCGTCAGTTATTGTTTGATGATTTTAGCAATGTTAGTTGAAAGCTTAAGGGCTTCACCCATCCCCACTTAGCAGCCAGACAATGTGTCAATATGTTAATTTGCCACATCTAAACAGGGCCTTGACATATGTGAGTGGACAGTTGTAGACCTTCAATTCCACTCAACCACCTCAAGAAAAATGTGACAGCCCAATGCTGTTCCTCATTTTCTGAGTCCTTCACAACCATTAGACATCCATACTGAATGATGAGTAAGAGCAAATTAAAATTTGAGTGATCAAATAAAAATAAACCATTAGGAATATGTAGTGTGTATGTCTCTCTGTGTGTGCATTTGTGCATGTATGTATGCATGCTTATTAAACCTAATTTGGATAAGTGGTCTAAATGTAGAAAAAAAATTAAAAATCCTTTCCTGCCTATTTGATTTCATACATACCCATTGCAGAGTGTGGATAATCAATGTACATCTAGCTCTTCACATTCCCTTTTTTTCATTCATGACATTTCTTCATGTCTAACTGTCAGATATGATGACAGTAAATGAGTGACCTTGTATCTCATCCTAATATGCACTTTTTCACCTGTGGAAATTCTGATTATTCTGATTGCTACTTTCTTTCTGTTTTATTTTCAGGAGCTTTCATATCTCATAGCATGAAATATGCATGTTTCAGTGTTACTGATTTTCTTAAGAATGGGAAATTTGTATGCAGGCTCTTGAAAACTTTTGTGCAGAATGACATTTTGAGTCCTGCAGTTCCAGCTTTGACATTAGAACTCCATAGGTAATCATCTATCTCATCAGAATTTCAGCTGGTTGCATTAATCCATGCTGTTATCCACAATTGCTCACTTTAGTTTGAAATCCAAGAGTTCTTAGAAATATACGTATATCACTTCTGAATTCTGTTCTGAAAATTTAACACACTTGTTCTTTACATTCTAAAGTGAAAGTAATGGGCTATAGAAACAACATCTCATAATAAGGGAGGGATATGATTTGAGTTTATGAGAGCATACTGAAGTTTTATATGTCATACACAAAGTTTGTGAGTCACTCTCTCTCAGCCCAATCCATCACACAGCGTTGTTGTATGGAAAACAGGAGAAGGAAGGAGTATGTTGGCCATCTTGAATTATTTATAAAAATAATAAAGGCAAGACAAAAATCTATTAATAAACAAACAAACAAACAAACAAACAAAATTTCCAGTGGCAAAATTATAATGATCAAACTGGTTGAACTGTATTTGCTGGATTTTCCTCCTCCTCTCTTTCTCAATACTGATCAATAGGAGGTATTTATTTATTTATTGGTTGGTTGGTTGGTTGGTTGGTTGGTTGGTTGGTTCGATTTATATGCCGCCCTTCTCCGGAGACTCAAGGCGGCTTACAATGTGTTAAGCAATAGCCTTCATTCTTTTGCAGATACCTTGTATATTGGCCAATAGGTGATGCAATGGTTAGAATGCAGTATTGCAAACTAACTCTGTCCACCGCTAGGAGTTTGATCCTGATCAGCCCAAGGTTGTTTCAGCCTTCCATCCTTCTGAGATCAGTAAAATGAGGAACCAGATTGTTGGGGGCAATATGCTGACAATTGTAAACCTCTCGGAGAGTGCTGTAAAGCACTATGGAATGGTATACAAGTGAAGTGTAAGTGCTATTGCTTAGTATTGACATATTGTCATTAGCCACAATTCAGATTCAGAAACTGATGCTGAGCCTGACAAAGTTTCTCCAGCTGAGCCTGTAGATTGTCAGCCTCAGGAATCCTGAAGCCATGATTCATCTGAACAGCATGATCAACCACAGGCATTTTCTGATCAGCTGCAGCAGTTGGATAATGAGGCAAAATTCATGTGGCAATGAGCAGAGCAACACTATTCAATGAGGCTCCTCACTAGACAAGATGAGGCCTAAGTAACTGCAGCCAGCTACCAGGTAGATTTATGTAGCTGTTTTGCCTTCAGCATTTGTTGAAATCAAGTGTTTGGAATTCCAGCTCATGACTGTTTTTCCTGTATTTCTTTGCTCTTGAACCCTTGACTATGGGACTGGCTAACTATAGAAATAGGTTCTATCATTCCTGGAATGAATTTGGACCATTTTATTGCTGCTTGAACTTCAAACAGATTTATTTGGCAAGCATTCTTTGCACAGATGTTGATTTATGATCTTGTTATCTGCTTAGTTGTAGTAAATAACTCCTTAGCAACTATGTGCATAGTCTGAGACAACCCTCATGTGATTCAGAGTCAGACGTTAGCATACTTTATGTAGTGTATGTAATTATTTATGTATGAAACCATTGATTTGTCATTATTACTCTACTAAATTTTACTTGTCCTTCATTTATAATTTGCATTGGATAAAGGAATTTATATATTTGAATAGTGAATAGACAGAATGACAACAAAACCTCTCTGCAATTAATATACTTGCTAATGAAACTGTGATATGGAGAATGAACCCAATCATAAAAACACTAAAAAACATACTGAATAAAGTGTACACCTGTTGGTATATAATGAATGTACTGGTATACCAGATGAATGATACTAGATGCTTTTTGCTAAGTCGCCTAAAGGTGGCTATCTGTTTGCTTGCTGAACTGTTTGCTTGATGAACAGCTAGCTACAGTTCATTCAAAAAGTCTCAGAATGCTAAACATTAATTGGTAATATAATAGAAAGACTAGATTGTAATGGAACAAGAACAAAAGAAAAAAAAGAAAAACTGAATGTTCCAGTGAGATATGCTTCCCATTCCATATTTACTTGTAGTACTAATTTAACATTACTTGAAAATGCTTATTCAGTTTTAAACACAGGTAAAGAAAATCTGGCCATCATGAAATGTTGTGCCACTGCCCCTCAACCCCCCCCCCCCCGTCACATGACCACATTTTGGGTGCTTGGCAACCTGTTTGCACTTATGACTTTGCCAAGTGCCCCATGATCATTTTATTGCCATTTGCAATTTTCAGAATAACAGATTTGGAAGGGATCTTGGAGGTCTCCTAGTCCAAACCACTGCTCAGACAAGAAACCCTATACCACTTCAGACAAATGGTTGTCCAATCTCTTCTTAAAACCCTCCAGTGTTAGACCACTCACAACTTCTGGATGCAAGTCGCCCCACTGATTAATTGTTCTGTCAGAAAATTTCTTCTTAGTTCTAGGTTGCTTCTCTCCTTGGTTAATTTTCATCCATTACTTCTTGTTCTGCATTCATGTGCTTTGGAGAATAGCTTGACCTCACTCTTCCTTGTGGCAGCCCCTTAGATATTGGAACACTGCTAGCATGTCATCCCTAGAACTTATTTTCCTTAAACTAGACATACTCAATTTCTGTAACCTCTCTTTATATGTTTTAGCCCCCAGTTCCATAGTCATCTTTGTTGCTCTTGTCTGTACTCTTTCTAGAATGTCAACATCTTTCTTGGCACATTGTGGCAACCAAAACTGGAAGCATTGTTCCAAATGTGGTCTTACCAAGGCATTATAAAGTGGTGTTAACACTTCATGTCATCTTGATTTTATCCTTCTTTTAATAGAGCCTAGGATTGCATTGGCTTTTTTGGCAGCTGTTGCACATTGCTGGCTCATATTTACATGATTGCCCACTAGGACTCCAAGAGCCTTCTCACAGTTACTACTGTTGATCTGTTGATCACCTGTTTTATACCTGTACATTTGGTTTTTCTTGCCTAAATGTAGAACCTTACTTGTTTCACCATTGGATTTTATTTTGTTAGATAGAGTTCAATGTTCAAGTCTGTCAAGATCCTTCTGTATCTTAAACTAATCTTCTGGAGTGTTGGCTATTCCTGCTATCTTAGTGTCATCTGCAAATAATCAATGAAGAAGCCAGCAAGGAATGTTGCAAGCTTTTGCCAGCTGCCAAGAAGATACTCTTTCATCTTTGGGGGCTGGCTGAAAGAACTGCCTGCCAAGAGGAGCTGAACTCTGCGATCCAGGGCTCCATTCCTGCACACTATTGGAGGCATTCTCTTCTGCTCATTGAGAGAATGAACTTCTCCACTGGGCTGAAGAAACGGAGCTCTATTTCTGCAGCCTTTGAAGATGTTCCTTTCCCCTATGTGTATGGAGGGGAACTTCTCAGAAGGACTTCAGAAATTAGATCTTCCAGATCAGATCTTCCCTATCTAAGCTGCATTCCTGCAGGATTTTGGAGGAGTTCCCTCCCTGCACATGGAGCTGAAATCCTTTGACATTCTGCCTGTTGAATGATTCTGGAGATCACTTAACAACTGTAGCCACAAGTGCTATCCATTTTGCTCAACAACCGAAATTCCTTGTAGTTGTAAATTGAAGACTATTTGCAGCTTATAAATCTCTTTTCTGTTCCCTTTTTCCTTTTTATTTCTTTTTTCCATTTTACTATAGTTCTGCATAGTAAAAAGGCATAATAAGTTAAGAGGCCTCAATCATAATCATATGTGTGCAGAATGTTTTGTTTCCCAAAAGCTTACCAATGGATCAGTTTTGCCACACATATAAATATTCATTTCTCACTGGTGACAAAACTGTCACTTGGGCAAAACTGCAATGAGCAAACAGGTATCTTTTCTGTTTTAAGTTTCAGCCATGAGCAATGGAGTGAAACCCGCCAGAATGGGCTGAAATACCAATGACAGTTCATTTTATTCTTATCAGGAAAGCAATATCTTGTTCGCTTACATGGGAAGAGAGATTTACCGAATCACATTGCTGAGAGAGAAATAGAAGTTTGAACAAAGAGTTGACAAAAGGAAAGATCTACTGATAAAAACCCGACATGGTGGCACTGTAGAAAACATATAGAAGATAACTCTCAAGAGAGTTTGCAGTTTCAGATTAAAGTTATCAGATGTATCAGATTTAAATGATTTGGTATCACAAGACTGATAGCTAGATAGTAGCTGAGCTTCTAGTCATCTGTTGCTGAGCTTTTTGCACAAGCAACTCAAAAAAGTAGTAGACCAAAATAGGAGAATTTTGCTAAGCAACCACTCCCTTAATTAGGCTCTAGAATCCAAAACTTCATAGCAATTGTGAGGTAAGCCAGGAAGCTGACATGTACGATCCCTTGCATCAAATGTAAATACATAAATAACATCCAAGACCCATTTAACTTTAGCAAGTAATTGTCTTTCAACAGTGCCATTTTCAGAATATCATCATGCAATTCTCTGAACAATAGAGTATATTAATGAAACAAACATATATTAAGGTAAAAAAAAATTTTTTAAATACATTTGGGGAAAAATAGGTATGAAGAAAAAGGCACACAAAACATATGGACATATTTTGTTATGCTGATTTTTGTTAAAGTTGCAAAGTGATACAGAAATGGAATACAATGAATTGATGGTGAAGAATAAGACTTTGATGTTGCACGACATAAACCAAACAATAATTCTTTTTCAAATTGTAGACAAATATTATTGCTATTCTTTTTGGCAATGTTTAGAAAATCACATTCAGTTTTGCATCTTTGGAAACCATTCAATTCATGAGTGGGAAGGAATTGATTCAATAATGGTATATATGCCTGTGAATATTATAATTCGTTGAGTGTTGATATTCATTTGTCAGTTTCAGGATTTACATAGAACCATGATGGCAAACCTATGGCATGCATGCCAGAGGTGGTACGCAGAGCCCTCTCTGCTGGCACGCGCACTGTCGCCCCAAGTCAGATCTCCGTGGCGTTTCTTTCGTGAGCTTCTGTTTCTCTGCAAATGATGAAACAAAAGCTCACAAAAGAAAAAGATCTTACCTCTTACCATGCCGCTGGTGTTGGGATGCCCCGCCTCCCACCAGCCAGCTGGTCTTAGGGTCTCTGCTGCGCATGCGTGCAGGCCCATACATGTGCGCATGCATACACATGCGTTCCACCCTTCAGTTTAGGTATGCGTGCACACACAGTTTGGGCACTCAGTGTGTAAAAGGTTCGTCATTACTGCAATAGAATGGTATTTATTTTATTTTATTACTTTAAGCATTTATATAGCTGGTCATATCGAATTCTAGGTGGCTCGCAATCAGAAATTACAAAATCAATAATTAAACAACATAATATATTAAATATATTAAAATCATAAACATTAAAATTCTGGCACCAAAGATAAACAGTCCCACATAAAATCTTTTCACCCACCTCACCCTATCCCAGTACATGGGGGAGAATCCAGGTCTTCAGTGCTTTTTGGAAGACTAGGAGGCTAGAAGCCTACGGAACTTTAGGGGAAAGAGTATTCCATAAGATGGTAATGTTTAAGTGAAGAAACTAGAGTGTGTCCATCCTATCTGATCTGTCAGCTTTCCAGAAGTTCATAAGAGTTGGGGCCAACTTCATTTTAGGATGAATGATGCTTCAAAGGGCAGATGCACTAACAAAAAAAGGCTCATCTTCTAGAATCATCAGATGGAACTTGTTAGCAGACAGAATCCACAATATACCTCTTCTGCCTGATCTGATGGGATGGTTAGATTTAATTGGGAAGTGGTAGTCCCTCACCCCATTCCTAAGAGGTCTGTAAGGGGTGTGCATAAGTGCACCAGCATATCTACCGTCCCTGTCCTAATATTCCTTTTTACTTACTTTTTTCATGTATCCAAATTATGTTTTACCTATTATCTTATATATGCTTGACAAATAAACTTATGATTATGATTAAATAACCTAGCCCCATTGCAAAGAGGGCTTTAAATGTCAGAAACAGCACCTTGAATTGCATCCAAAGGCAAACTAGTAACCACTGCAGCTCACAGAGCAGAGCTCTTATGTATGAATAGCAATAGCAATAGCACTTAGACTTATATACCACTTTACAGTGCTTTACAGACCTCTCTAAGCAGTTCAGCATGTTGTCCCCAACAATTTGGGTCCTCATTCTACCCACCTCGATAGGATGGAAGGCTGAGTCAACCTTGAGTCTGGTGAGATTTGAACTGCCAAATTGCAGGCAGCCAGCAGTAGCAGATATAGCCTGCACTATAGCTGCACTATATCTGCACAGTGTACTCTAAACACTGTGCCACTGTGGCTCAATACACATGAAGGGGCACATGAAACTTCCCATGTCACAGCATTTTATACCAGCTTCCAGATATACTTCATGTTCTGTCCCCTCCCTGCTTCAGGAGCCCAGACAAGCACACACACAAACAGAAGTGTACAGAAGTCGTTTATTCACCATTCATAAACAACAAGCTGGCAGCGAGCCCGGGAGAGATAAAGACAGCTGTTATTTTGAGTTGCCACGGCCAGTCCCTGATAAGGCTCTCCGGCATGTCCAACAACAAACAGTCTTAAGATTAGCAAACACTTATCTGATGCAGTACTTTAGGACACAAGCAGCCAGGTTAATACTTTGTTCGTCACAAAAGCCAACAAGGTAAGGTCAGCTCCTTTTATACCTTGTGAGGCATTGGCTTTGTGACTCATCACCTCGTGCTCAGCCCCACCCACTCCTTTGCTCAGCCCGTCTCTCTGATCGTCGCCACCTGGGATTAATCCACTCCCTCTCCTCATTAACGTCTGACTCAGAGGAGCTTTCTTCCTCAGGGCTTTCAGCTGGGGCCTGGGGTGGTGCCAAACCAGACGGGCCAGGAGTGGGGGGCCTTGCCTCCTCCTCCTCTTCACTTTCGGAGGATTCTTCCTCCGAAGGTCCGGGCTCGGGAGCCGAAGACACAACACTTCAAGAGCAACCCCATGTAGTGCATGTTAGAGTAGACTAATTAGGAGATGACCAGGATTTGCGTAACTGAGCAGACCCTCATGATACAGGAATGGGTGCAATTGGTGCAGAACACAAAATTGTGCAAGGGCTTTCCTAGCATAACTCAAGCATCACACAGTACAAATAATTGTCCTATCTTTCTATAAGAGATTCAGAAACATATAAACTGTTACCTTCTACCTTCTACTAAATGCCTTTGAGCATTCTTTGTAGTTCTATCAAAAATAAGGTAAATTATTGTAATTGTGTAAATTATTCCTCAGGTCCATCAGTTTAGTATATGTCTTGCCTCCTTGTCTACCTGATGTTTTGATATAAAGTATAATTCCACTAAACATAACAAAACAAAAATAATCCAAAACAAAAGAAGTCAGCAAGAGTTTGCAAGAGCTAAACTGACAACTATGGAGATACTGTAGAAACCATATTTTTCTGTTGAACAGGTGCAACAGATAACCTTTACTCATTCTTCCTTCACTTTCCAGCTCCTGCTGTGATCCCCAGCCTTTATCTAAGGAAAACACAGTCCTCTCCATGTTTATGTGTGTGTGTTTCTGTACGTAAACCAAAAGGTTAACTCTGACAATAGACTGGAAGTTGAGTCAATGCAACTGGACTTCTTTTTTGTTTATTTGAAACATTTCACTGCTTATGTGAAATGGGGGCTTTTTATCAGGTTCACTTGATCCACCAGTTGTGTCCCTTTCTGGACCGGGACGCCTTGCGCACAGTCACTCACACCCTCATCACCTCTCGTCTGGACTACTATAATGCTCTCTACATGGGGCTCCCCTTGAAGAGCACCCGGAGGCTCCAGCTGGTCCAGAATGCGGCCGCGCGGGTGATTATGGGGGCGACTTGGTGCTCCCATGTAACACCATTCCTGCGCAAGCTGCACTGGCTCCCGGTGGTCTTCCGGGTGCAATTCAAGGTGTTGGTTGCCACCTTTAAAGCGCTCCATGGCATAGGACCTGTATATTTGCGAGACCACCTTCTGCCTCCGATAGCCTCCCACTGACCAGTACGCTCCCACAGAGAGGGTCTCCTCAGGGTGCCTTCAGTTAAACAGTGTCGACTGGCGGCCCCAAGGGGGAGAGCCTTCTATGTGGGGGCACCTGCCCTCTGGAACAAGCTGCCCCTGGAGATTCGTCGGATTTCTGACCTTCATACCTTTTGCCGCACCCTTAAAACGCTATTATTCCATCAAGCAGGGCTGGCCTAAAATATTATTTTAATGGGTTATTTTATTTTAGATGATTGGCCAAACTATTTAATAATTTTAAATTGTTTTTAACTTTTATATTGTTGGTTTTTATATTGGCTGTACGCCGCCCTGAGTCCTTTGGGAGAAGGGCGGTATAAAAATTTAATAAACTAAACTAAACTAAACTATCCAAGTAGCTTCTTCAGGCTGAGCAAGGTGGTTAGGGGGACCTTATATATGCCCTCCAGGGGGTTTTCATTTCTCACCTAATCTGAATAGGCTTCTCAGGTGACTAAGCAGATTCTCATTGGGATGTAAATGTTCCAGCTCTTGAATCTTTAGGTGTGTTGTTAAGTATGGCCTCCCTGGTGAACCTGTGATCTTAATCTTTCTGGAAACTGAAGAAAGAACAGGTTGTGTCTGAGGCCTCCACCTCTGTTGAGGGAAGGATTTTCTACTTCAACATAAATGGATTCCTTCACTCCTCTCTCAAACAATTTTTGTTTCCTATTTAGGAAATTTTATTCCTAAATAAAGGAATAAAGGAGCAAAATGCCACACTACAATTGTTATTCCAAGAGATTATATGTTTAGGTATCCTATTTACAAGGTTTACGGTATCAGAAAAATAATTAATTGTATGTCTCTTCTTTTATCATGGTGTCAAAAAATGACCAATTTGAACACTAGTATACCAAATCGTTATTTTGAGTCTGAATACCAGTTTATCAGGGGTGAAATGTTACCGGTTTGCGCCAGTTTGAGTGAACCAGTAGTAATAAAAGCTACCAGTTCAGGTGAACCAGTAGTAAAAAAATGCTACTAGTTCATCCGAACCGGTATTTCCAATGATCAGCTGTGCCGTGCAGTTTATATTCACGGCACAGCTGATCAACCTCCCCCTCACTGTTCTATTTACCTTCAAAAGGCTCCTTTTTCAATGCTGCATAGTAGCATCTGCGGTGCTCATGTGCATGTAGCGCGCATTTGGCACGCACTGTTCATGCGTGTACAGAGAACCGGTAGCAGACCCCTGAGGATTTCAGCACTGGTAGTCATGGGCATATAGAAATACTATAATGAAGCACATCTGACACATATAAATATATCCATAAATATGCATTTTGTACAGAATTATTTTAATATAACAGTCTTCCTTCTCTCATTCTCTTTATTGCACAGAGTCTACTTAAAGTCCTTTTTGATCCTTAAAATCTCTTTTACTATTCAAAAAGCCAATAGGTTTATATTTTCAGGGAGCTTTATGGTTTGAATACCAACTTCATTGGACAGAAAAGTTAAGATTCACATAACTTGTAAATCCCACTTAAGCTGCAGAAACAACGTTGTATTTTAAGAATATTTCTTGCAATCTTTTCCTTTAAATATTCATAGCAATTGTATCAGTGACAGGGAGGTTTTAGTTAAAAAAAAAACAACTAAAGGGATTTAAGCCATATACCAACCTTTTCATAATATAAATATGAGTTGGATGACTGCATAAATCTGATGATAGAGATAGGTAGGTAGGTAGGCAGGCAGGCAGGCAGGCAGGCAGGCAGGCAGGCAGGCAGGCAGGCAGGCAGGCAGACAGATAAAATTTCTAGATACTTGAGACAAAATCCTGAAGCTCATCACAAATAAATTGTTTCCCTGATTTCAAAATGCAATCCAAGCATA
Organism: Ptyas mucosa; assembly: GCA_012654045.1. NCBI lineage: Eukaryota > Metazoa > Chordata > Lepidosauria > Squamata > Colubridae > Ptyas > Ptyas mucosa. The sequence continues at coordinate 6,201,679 of WNWU01000162.1, read as the reverse complement.
TATGGATTATGCCCAGAAAGCAAATGTTCATTTTACTGATTCAATTTTTATACCGTTAAAACTCTTTCAGTCTAACCTGAATTTTTCACCTGCAATCAGAAGACCTTTATAAAATTTAAAATTGGAGAGGGAGAGCATAAATTTTCAGTGGGGGGGATATCATAAATCTCATCCACTTCTTCAGTCTTAAAAAAGATTGCTATATACTTTGGGCAAAAACTGTTCCAAAGTACAGCTTAATGGCCCAGCCGAATGCCATGTGAATAGTTATTAGTATTAGTACACACTTCCATTTCATGTTTTAAATCTGTATTGCCTTGAACATTTGAATGAAATATTATAATTATTAGCCATATCATTATGAATGGTTCAGTCTAATCAAAGAATCATTGTGGCTGAGGGAAGAAAGCAAATTAAGTAAATGGTGATGTTACCCTCACCTTTTAAAAAAAGAAAAGAAAAGGTTTCCATTTTTATTTTGTAACTGTTAAGCCCAATGTTTGAAATTATTTCTGGTAAACCATTTCATGTATTCATAATCATGTTTATACTTATATCAGTAATCTTATATATGCTTGACAAATAAAATAATAAAAGAAAGAAAGAAAGAAAGAAAGAGAAAGAAAGAAAGAAAGAAAGAAAGAAAAAGAAAGAAAGAAAGAAAGAAAGAAAGAAAGAAAGAAAGAAAGAAAGAAAGAAAGAAAGAAAGAA
>WNWU01000162.1:6106367-6200958 GCA_012654045.1 Ptyas mucosa | reverse complement strand
GAAAGAAAGAAAGAAAGAAAGAAAGAAAGAAAGAAAGAAAGAAAGAACTATGCAATTGGAGCTGTGGATTATCAGAGTCTTGCTGAGTTTTCAAAGATGACTCCAGAGCATTATAATAGGTCATTTAAAGCTTCAACAGGAATGTTTTCATTCAATGATATTTCTGCAAAGCACCCTAACAAAGGTACTTTGTGAAATCCTGCCTCTTCTTCCACTTCTAAAAGCAACCATGTGTTTTACTTTGAGATGCTTTAAAGATGTCATCTATCAGTTTTAGTAACTGGATGGGGCTTCCGCTTGCGCCCTGAACATATACAAAGTTACAATCTACCAGTTAGCTTCTATAAGTGCCAGAAGATTGATTTGTCATCAAGACAGAATACTGGCAAGAGATGAATTGCATTTTAGAAGGATGTGGAAGGTTGAGCTTACCATACTCATCAAGAACACTTTAAACTAGTTCAAAGAAGAGAAAGTAGTAAATACCACAGATACAGTTCAGAAGGGAGGATGAGAGAAAGTGGTCCTACAGCCAGAACTAAAAGATAGGACATAGGGAAAGAAATAGACAAGGCAATATAAAAGGCAAGCCAGTAAGGAATGCCAACTCTAGACCAAGGTGGCTTTATACCAATGCACAAACCTGGGGAATATGAACTGGAAATGGTAGCACAGAAAAATAAATACAATGTCACAGATATTATTGTAACATGATATCATGATACACAGGAGTGGTACATAGTGTTGGAAAGCCACAGCTTATATAAAACAAATAGGGTCCACAAAAAGGGAGAGGAAGTTGCCTTGGATATGATGAAGAATCTACAGAAAACCATGTTTTGGAGCATGCGGAACTTGTCTGGATAAGAGTTACTACTAACTGGATAGCGCATACAAAATATTTGCTAGACCAATTCTGGAATACAGCTCAACTGTCTGGAACCCACACTGCATATCAGACATAAATACAATTGAGGGAGACCAGAGATATTTTACGAGAAGAGTCCTCCATTCCTCTACCTGCAATAAAATACCTTATGCCACCAGACTTCAAATTTTGGGCTTAGACAACTTAGAACTACGCCGACTTCGGTCTGACGCAAGTGTAGTACATAAAATTATCTGCCACAATGTCCAACCTGTCAATGACTACTTCAGCTTCAACCACAACAATACACAAGCAAATAATAGATACAAACTCAAGGTAAACCACTCCAAACTTGATTGCAGAAAATATGACTTCAGTAACAGAGTGGTCAATGCCTGGAATGCACTACCTCACTCTATGGTTTCTTCCCCAAACCCCCAAAACTTTAACCTTAGGCTGCCTACTGTTCACCTCACCCCATTCCTAAGAAGTCTGTAAGGGGCGTGCATAAGTGCACCAGCGTGCCTATCGTCCCTGTCCTAATATTCCTTTTTACTTACTCTTTTCATGTATTCAAATTATGTTTATACTTTTACCTGTTATATATGCTTGACAAATAAATAAATAAAAATAAATGAATAAAATAAAAAGGAAAGAGAAATGTAAAGAAACACAGGTTTTTTGGTACTGGAGTTTGGTACTGTATAGGTTTCAGGACAAGTTGAGGAGGAGCGTGAAATTTTTCTGCAGCAGATGACCACCTATTAAGGGAGCAGAGACAGCGATTCTGGTAGATTTTAACTACACAGATATTTCTTGGAAATGTTATTCGGTGTCATCTTAGAGGTTTGAGAAATTTCTTATCCTCTCTTGCAGACAACTTCATTTGTCAAAAGGTAGAAAAAGGAAACAAGGGAGTCTGCTACCCTGGATTTAATCTCACCAACAGAGAAGAAATGGTTGATGAAGTAAAGGTAACTGGGAATTATCTGAATTATGGGAAGGAGAAACCGCAAACAGACTTTAATATTAAACTTCAGAAGAGCTGACATTGATGGACTCAGAAGGGTAGTAGGAAGGATTCAGTGGATTGATATTGTAAAGGAGAAAATTATCCAAGACACTAAAGGAACAAACTTAAACTATTTCTACAAGAAGGAAGAATGAGAAACATCCAATGAAACCAGTGGTGGTTTTCAAATAATTTTACCACCAGTTCACTGAAAATGTGAGAATGCGAAGGCATGTGCTCATGCATGGCTTCCGCCATGTGGCGAGGCTCGACCGAGCAGCCTTTCAGGGCCTTCTCCCCTCCATCTCTACTCTCCGGGGCAGCAGCTGCTTTTCTCCACACTACTGGGAGAGCATCTTGTGCAATTTAGCATCTGTGAACTGCAGCTTTCCTCTAAGTCCCATCCAGACAGCGCTGCAGCACAGAAGCAGCAGCCATACTGAATGCTGTATCTCTCAGCCACAGTGCTTTCTGGATGGGACTTAGAGGAAAGCGGCAGCTCATAGCTGCTAAATTGCACAGGACGCTTTGCCGCAAGAGCAGCAGTAGAGAAAAGCAGCTGCTGACCCAGAGAGCACATGGAGTGTCTCCGTGAGCTACCGAGGCTCGGCAAGGGACAGAAGAAGAGGCTGCAAGATCTCCACTGCAGCACTTTCTGGATGGGACTCCTTGCAGATAAAAAGAACTGTAAGGTAAGAAGAAGACCCAAGGTGAAGGGAGAGCGGGCGGCATGCTTACCATTGGTGAGCAGAGTGGCAAGGTGAGGTGAGAAGCAGAGGCACAGAAATTAGCTGGCTGCATGGCAAAGGCAAGATATATAGGTGGGGTGGGGTGGGGCAGGGTGGGCAGGGGTGGGTGGGCAGGGCCAGCCGGTGGTACGATTTGCCGGTTTTCCAAACAACTCAAAATTTCTGCTACCGGTTCGCTCAAACCAGTCTGAACTGGCTGAATAACACCTCTGAATGAAACCAAACTGGATCTACAAGAAATGAACAAGAAATTGAAAGAGAGGAATATGCCCAAAGTGGAATACAAAGCAGGCTGTAAAAATTCCAGGTCTAACATGAGAAAAGCTAAAGCCCAGTATGAAGTTAGGCTAACAGTAGCTGCCAAAAACAAGAAAAAATATTTTCATAGGTATGTCAGAAGTAACAAGAAAGAGACAATAGATCTTCTGTATAAAGAAAATGGTGAACTGGTTAAGAAGGAGGATGAAAAGGTGGAACTTCTCAATTCCCATTTTGCATCTGTTTTCCCTCAGAAGCTGCTTGAACTCTCAGTTGGCCTCTTCTATGGCTAATGGGGGGAGGGAGTGAATTGAAGCTCAAGGAAACAACAAATGAGGAAATTCTGACTAATCTAAATAAATTAGAGTTTCCAGAGCCACCTGAATTACACCCTAGAGTTTTGAAGGAACTAACCAAGGTAATTGCAGAACCACTCTCAATAAACTTTGAGAAATCCCCGAGAAAAGTTGAAGTTCCAGAAGACTGGTGGATGGTTAATGTTATTGCTATTTTCAAGAAGAAGGAAGAAGTAGGATCCAGGAAAACAAAGGCCTTAAGTCTGAGATCCAAGCTAAGGAGCCCCAACTCTTTCTCATATGAGACCTGCTCTAGCAACAGTGTGATATTGGTTGTCCTTTAAGCTCTATAATAATTTGTTAAAGTCACAACATCTCAGATGCCATCACAGTATTATCAAAGATTTGTATAAAAGCATTATCATCTACTTTATTTTTAATTCCATACTTAAGGATTTTGTGTCCTTTTTACAGAACCTGCACACAGGATTGATATTTTCATCAAGTAGTACATGATCACAAGTTTCTTGGCAAAAACAGAAACAAAATGTCATTTTTCATTATTAAATATTCTGATGGTTGGTAACTCTATTCAATAGGATCCAGTCCTTGGGGTAAGTCCAAGGAATATCTGCAAGCTTGCTGCAAAGACAGCCCTTGAATAAAGGGCTGTGTTGGATAAAAACACTCATATCTGCTATAGGTCATGCTACAATTGTGTAGGTCCATTGCAATTGACTGAAGCATGGTCTAGCATGATTACCTAGGAAAAGTTCAGGCCATTTTGTCCAAATGAAGTGGACAAGGCCCTCAGAACTGCAACTTGCAACCACCTGCATATAAGATCAATGTACCTGGCATACAAATAAATAAAGAAGCAAACAAACATACCTCCTGATTGATCAAAGCTCCCAAGAGACAACATGTAGTTGAAGCCAGGCAGTGGTAAATACATCCTTAAAGGAAAAGATGGCTCTGTCAGTTATTAAATAGGTATTGATCCATCCATTTCACAGGAAATAATCCCTGCAACCAATGGTTCTTGCTCAATGATAACAATTCTTAAGTGAATCATTTACTAGTTTTGAAATGACTGTTTGACCTGTGCATATATAATGGAAATATGTGTTGTGTTATATCCTATATATTTTTTTATTTCCCACTGATTTCAATCTGCAAATGAAATCATACAGGTAGTCCTTGACTTACAACCACAATTGAGCCCAAAATTTCTGTTGCTAAGCAAGACAGTTAAGTGAGTTTTGCCCCATTTTACGACCTTTCTTAGAATAGAATAGAGTAGAGTAGAGTAGAGTAGAGTAGAGCAGAGCAGAGCAGAGCAGAGTAGAGTAGAACAGAACAGAACAGAACAGAACAGAACAGAACAGAACAGAACAGAACAGAACAGAACAGAACAGAACAGAATAACAGAGTTGGAAGGGACCTTTGAGGTCTTCTAGTCCAACCCCCTGCCCAGGCAGGAAACCCTACACCTCTTCAGACAAATGGTTATCCAACATCTTCTTAAAAATTTCCAGTGTTAGAGCATTCACAACTTCTGCAGGCAAGTTGTTCCACTGATTAATTATTCTAACTGTCAAGAAATTTCTCCTTAGTTCTAAATTGCTTCTCTCCTTGATTAGTTTCCACCCATTGCTTCTTGTTTTACCCTCAGGTGCTTTGAAGAATAGCTTGACTTCCTCTTCTTTGTGGCAGCCCCTGAGATATTGGAACACTGCTATCATGTCTCCTCTAGTCCTTCTTTTCATTAAACTAGACATACCCAGTTCCTGCAACCGTTTTCATATGTTTTAGCCTCCAGTCCCCTAATCATCTTTGTTGCTCTTCTCTGCACTCTTTCTAGAATCTCAATATCTTTTTTACATTGTGGCGACCAAAACCGAATGTCATAAATATGAACCAGTTGCAACACATCCAATTTTTGATCACATGACCATGGGATTGCTGCAATGGTCATAAGTGTGAAAAATAGTCATGTCACATTTTTCAATGGCATTATAACTTTGAACAGTCACTAAATGAATAGTTATAAGTCAAGGACTGGTTGCTGACATGGGGGGAGCAGGGGGGGGAGGGGAACAGTTTTCTTAAAGTCAGTTTGACTCAGGTAGAGGGAAAACATGTCCTTCTCTACAATCATTCATTCACTTATTGCAGTTACATCTCAAGTTCCCCTTAAGATTTCAATCTGTCCTTCCATTTTATTCCCAAACGACTCCAAAAATAATTTGAGAGGTAAGTTGAGTTGAGATAGAAACTGGTTCAAAGTTCCCAAATAAGCTTTCATATTGAGGAATGGACTTGAACATTATCTTTCATGGTCCTAATCCAATAGTTTCATCACTATTCCATATTGGCTATCTTCAGTTAAACAAGATTGTTAATATACTAAATTAAGTAAGAAGACCCTAAACTAACTTGTTGATATTTTTTTAACAAACCATCCTAATTTTTAATTTCTGTTCTACTTCATGTCCATCAAAAGCAGAAATCCATGTCCTAAACTGAATGGAAAATTTCTGATCCACTGAAATAAAGATTTCAATCTAACTCACAGCAGGAATGGCAAAGAAAAAAGGCATATGCTTTGCTGTAGACATGGGAGCAGTTCAAGAGCACACTGACATTCAGAAAGTATATCTCCAAGACTTGCTTTCTTCCTATGAACTGTTGCTTTCAGAGCCTTGAGTTCATTATTTTACTGCTAGAGTTCACATTGCTGGATTCACTTGGGAAGAGGAACCTGAAAAGATTTTTAACCAGAGGATGAATGAAAGATAAGGACATGAAACTCATCCTACGGAAGAAAATGGACAGAAGACACAAAAGTAAATTTTATATTTGAACAGAAATTTTGAAGCTGTCTAAAAGAGAGTTTTGAAGCCTCCTATAAGTCTATTACAACAATTTACATAATTAAATTAAGAGAGAGTTCAGATCAAATTACCGTAAGCAGGGCAATAAATTTACTATGCAAGTCTATAGATTTCTGTTCAAAAATCTAACAAAATTTATTAGGATTTATTCCCAGATAAGTAATCTTAATTATTCTATTTTTTAAAATCCTAATGCAATGTACTTTGCTTTCTTTTAAGTATTTAGGTCACTTTTGTAGCCAAAATATTTGTAATAAATTTAAACATATAACAACATCACCCACAAATATAAAGCAGGCTAACACTAAAATTTAAAATTCATAAACAAGCTGCAATACTTCAAGTTTTCAAGAACTGAGTCAATATTACCCCCTGAACCTATCTATATTCATTTAACTCTTCCTAATCCCAAATAAATTCCCTGAGTAATATTGAGCAGACACAATGGTGATAAAGAAATAGATTTTTTTTAATCTCTCCATCTCTCTCCATCCATCCCAGATCAAGCTTGATTATCACAGGTCTTTTTTCCATTTGTAGTCTACAGAATTTTTTCATTACTTGCAACTACCTATTCCTCATTCAGTGGCCTCAGTTAGAACTATTGGCAAAAATAACGGGGATACATGGTAATAAAAAATCATTTTCCAACAGATGTGTGCATCTATGACCAAATTTTGTGCATGTTAGAATGAACATGATAATGCATGTTACAGTGAAAGTATTGCTGACATAGCATAAAGAGAACTTTATCTGAATGAGATGGCAGTGATCTTTGTGGCATCTCTCTCTTTCTCTCTATCCCCCTCCCTCCCACCCTCTCAGTCACATATGTTCACTTAGCAACCATTTCACTTATCAACCTGGTTGCTGGAATAGAACTATCTTGCTGAATGAAGAATGAGTATATTAGGTTTGTCATCGTTTTTCCTGAAAATCAATCTTGATATATAAAGTTTATTGTCATTGTACATATACCCATACAACAAAATTCACATAACACCCAGAGACCAAGCCCAACACACATGACAATCCCCAGACACACCCCCACCCACCAAAAATCCCCCACCAAGCATCCATACAGCAGACCAAGTAATGCTGTCCAACAGCTCACTGATGGTGGCCCTTTAGTTCATTGTTGAGTGCAATTATAGCTCTGGGATAAAAACTATTCAGAAGACGTGTGGTCCAAGTTTTAATTGTTCTGTATCTTCTGCCAGAAGGCAACAATCCAAAAAGATTGTAAGCAGGATGGGAAGAGTCTCTGAGAATGTTGTGCAACTTCCTCAAACAGCGAGATGTGAAGATGTCATCCAGGGCTGGTAGCTGGAGCCCGATGATATTCTGGGCAGTTTTAATAATTCTCTGTAGAGCTTTTATGTCCACTGCAGAGCTTCTTGCATACCATGCAAGAATGCCATATGTCAGGACACTCTCAATGGTGCTGCGATAGTAGGACAGAAGTAGATGCTGAGATAGATTTATCTTCCTGAGCATTCTCAGGAAGTATAGCCTCTTCTGTGCCTTCTTCTCAAGCATTCATAGTCCATGAGAAGTCCTCCGAGATATAAATGCCCAGAAATTTAAAACTACCAACCCTCTCCACCTCCTCACCATTTATGTACAATGGTAAATGTACATCTCTCTTCCTCCAGAAGTCAATTATAAGTTATTTAGTTTTTTTGGTGTTAAGTATAAGATTATTTTCTTTACACCACAATGTCAGCCCTTGTACTTTCTTTCTATAAGCAGACTCATTGTTCTTATTAATAAGCCCCACCACTGTTGTTATCCGCAAATTTAATAATTGTGTTGATGTTATACAATAGGGTGCAGTCATGTGTATACAAGGAATAAAGGAAGCGATTTAGCACACAACCCTAGGGGGCTCCTGTGTTTAGTATCAGAGTAGAAGAATGGTGAGATCCCATCCTTACTAACTGTGGCCTATCTGTCAGAAAATCTTTTATCCACAAACAAATCCTCTAATTTATACCCAAATTGGTCATTTTAAGAAACAACCTGTTGGGTAGAATGGTGTTAAAGGCATAGCTATAATCCACAAATAACAACCTTACATATGTTCCCTGTTGTTCCAAATGATTCAATACAGTATGGTCACTAGACATAGCATCATGGGTGGGTAAGCAGTGGTGGGTTGCTACCTGTTTGCCCTGAATCAGACGAACTGGTAGCGATGGTGGGAGGTTCCATCCACCTGCCTGGACGTCTCTGCGCATGCGCCCACAAACAAACCAATAGCGACAGGATTTTAATCCCAGTACTGATCTTAAGTGATGGATACAATTCAGATGCCATAATTGTTTTGTTAAATGTAAGAATGGAGAGGCATAATAGCTAGAAAAAGGTAAGAGATATTTGTTACTGCTAATGTTATCCATAATAATGGATATACTCTCCATTATTAAGTTATTTGAGATGTGAGATAATATGATGACTTTACTGTAAGGATGTTGATCCATTTCCAGTAAAGAGAAATCCCAAGCACAAGCCAAGAAAACTCCAGCATCACTTGGGGATTCCAAGTGAGAATAAAAGGGATGAGCTCATTCTGATTGCCTCATTTCTCCCCAAGAATTATGGACTTGGCTATGAAAGATCATGTTGAACATCATTTTTCTGTATGTATTCTAGAGATATTTATTTTCAAACTTTTCGTATCTTTCAATTCTCACTGCATTTAATAGATAGTTTCTCCTTCTAGCAATAGTAATAGCACTTAGACTTATATACTGCTTCATAGTGCTCTCTAACCAGTTTACAGAGTCAATATATTGCCCCCAACAATCTGGGTCCTCATTTTACCCACCTCGGAAGGATGGAAGGCTGAGTCAACCTTGAGCCTGGTGAGATTTGATCTACCAAACTGCTGGCAGCCGGTGATCAGCAGAAGTAGCCTGCAGTACTGCAACTCTAACCACTGTGCCACCGCGGCTCATTCTATATCGCAAACTCTTTTCAACCATATTCAAAGACTTCTGGGAGTCCAACTTTAAACCCTGATTACATGATTAACTGTAGGCATTATATTTCAAAAATATTTAACTGTTCTATTGTTAATTAAATGTTGACAGAATAAGCTTGATCCCTTTCCCTGGTATTGTAGGCCCATATGGTAAATGCCAGGACTAAACTAAATATAGTAACACAGTGATCAACCAACATAAACTCATTAAATTACTTCATAAATCATTCTTGATATATAGATACTAGGACTTTCCATAACTCATGAGAAAATTATCCATTGGCATGATGAGGCACTTCATCATAAATACTATGGATATCACTGTAGAAGATTCACTGAACATTGTCGTTAATAGAATAACAGAGTTAGAAGGGACCTTGAAGGTCTTCTGGTCCAACCCCCAGATCAATAGGACACCCTGTAACATTCCAGACAAGTGGATATATAGACTCTTCTATATATGCCTTCATATATATATGAACTCTTCTATATATGCCTCCATGGATATATATATACTCTTCTATATAAAAGCCTTCAGTGATGGAGCACCACAACTTCTGACAACCCACAACTTTTGAAGGTAAATCTTCTTCTACATATGTAATAAAAAAGAAAATATCTGTTATTGTTTTGTTCACCTGCCTGAATTAAAAAGGGAAAATCTTCTATAGTGTCATCAAAGATATTAACTAAGAACTATGGAAACAAGAAACATTGGAAAAAATGATACCCAAAACACTCATTTTTTTTTGTTCCTGACTTTTCCCCTTTTCCATTTCTACATATGATTCAGCCACTGAGCAGCTTTCAGAAATAGCTTATATAATGCATTAGGTAATCATTTCACATTACAGCACGCAATATAATGCAATCACCCACCTAGTCCTCTGGGTATTTAAAACTGATTGTTTCATAATTTCTTTAATATCTTCCCACATATCCAAATCATGCTCACTGCTGTGTTATTCCCTGGCTTGCAGTTATTCACCTATAAAACAAAAATAAATGAGTCCCACTTTGGTACTCTCCAATCTGTTTGAGTCTACAAAATATACTTAAGAATAATGGCATTATACTTATATTGCACTTTCCCTTTGGAAAGCTATGAACAGCTTTTAGTGTAATCCATTAGTCTACAAATCCATTGACTCAGTACCTGCTTAGCAGCAGCATTAAAACAACATTGCACAGAAGGTGTCATTGCATTAAACTGAAAAGGCCAATTTACTCATTGTCAAATTACATGACTGGATGTAATACCAATATTTTATCACTAGAATTTATTAATGAGTGCAGAAGACTGGAAGTATGGAGTTCCACTGTCACCCTAACATAACCATCATAATGCAACATCCATTTCCTTGACTACTATTAGTTATATAGATAACACATAGGGATTCAGTTGTTACATGCTATAAGCAGGATATAGTAGCTAATGGGGCTCAACTAGAGTAAAATTGCTGCACTTTAGATCACTCCAATTTTCCTTAACTAGAAACATGTCTACATTTCATTCCTGTCAGTTCTAATAGCAAGATAATTTCTTTCAAAGAAGATAAGAATCTTCTATATAAATTCTTTCAAAGAAGATAAGATTCTGAGTGAAATTCTCATGTACGAAGTTTGGTTACCTTACACTTACTTAGTTATAAAGTAAATGCTTTCACGGTATAATTAGCTGTCCAGTAATATGGGATCTCTATAGCTTTTCATGCTTCCGTTAACTGTGGAAATGCACTTTCCTATGGACCAAGCAGCTCACCCTTTTATTCACACAGCTTTATTTCATGTCTGGGAAAAATTATGTCTATTTAGTGCCAAAAATAAATGTCACATCCAAAGAATCTTATATGTGTCAATTAAGGGTAAATGAACCTCACCTACATTTGAAAATACATTCCGCCTTGTTTACCTAGACTGATTATCCTTCCTTTTTGCTTTATTTTCTTTTTAATTAAAAAAAACAAACCTATGTAAATATAGCTACATTTGACTTCTTTTTTCAATTTCACCTTTTAAACTTTTCTCACCCAGCTACTATCTCTCATACTAAGAATTTAAGCATGGCGCACTGCCAGTGTCATGCTACTTAACAAGTCCATAATATTTTCTTTTTCACTCTATGTTTGTAGCCTACAGGGTGCTTCTTCTTTTGTGAATGTATGCAGAGGGTTATAGTGAGTACAAAATGGCAACACCACTGATAATCATCTCACTCTAATAGTACAGATTAATATGCATAATATTAGAAAATGTATTCAAGTCCTCAGCAACCATCTCTAATAATTCTAAATTTAAGCTGGAATTTCAGCCTCACAGTTATTGAAGCAAAGACAGCCTTTGTTCATTGTCTATGAACAATCCCCCAAGAAGGGCATCCAGACTCCAGCAAGTATCTCAAGATATGCCCATATATTTGCATTCTGTTTTGATAAGACTCAGATCTGGCTCGAAAAAATAACTCTCCTATGATCTCACTTCTTTCAACAATCAGATATCAAGGCCATATATAATGAGAAAGCCTACACTTTGCAGGTTACCTTACTTAAAAAAAACTTAAATCAGGCAGGCTAATAATAGTTTTTTTTTCCCTTTCCAATTGAAAGAACACATCATTTGTTGATGTTTTGTTTTTGTGCATTGTATTAAACACGTTTGGTTTTGTATTCTTGGAGTCTGTGTGAAAAGACGCATCAGCAGATCACTGGTGCGTGTCAGGACATGAGCCATAAAGCATTGCTTCATTTCACTCTTGAGTATTTGGGGTTCAAATTATAGGCCAGTACACACAAAAGAGACAGCATTATAATTAGGATCAGGATTCCTGAGTGGTGAATCACAACACATTTTAACATATAATGGAGTCATGAATAAGCTAAGGGGCCATGGATGTTCAGTGAAGGAAAGAGAAATTACATCAATTATATATATTGTTTCAAACACCCATGTGGCTGCTCCATCTTAATTTTTGTTGATGTGTTTTAAAGTGATATCACATATTAATCCATAATATGGGAAGTTATTCTCTGTGGTATCTGATACAAACAATTCAGTTTGCTGACAGGGAATGTTGCTGCCATTTCAGACCCAGCAACTATCCCTGACAGATATAACAAGTCTTTACGTTCTTCTGCTTTCCTTCATAATCATTCACCCAGACCTACTGAATGTTGTAAGGAATGGTGTTTCAGAGTCAGCGGCCACGTAACTTTATAATATTGTTAGTGCAAGTATATTGATTGATTATGGGCTGTCAAGTTGGTTTGATTCATAGCAGCCATACTCATAGTAGATAGAGTTGCAAACATATAACAGGGGATAAATTATGAAAATGAAATGCTTTGTCTAAAAGCATATTCCAAAATTTACTCCTCCTAAATTTACAAAAACACAATAGCAGTAGCAATGGCACCTAGACTGCTTCACAGTGCTTCACAGCACCCTCTCTAACCAGTTTACAGAGTCAGCATATTGGCCCCAACAATCTGGGTCCTCATTTTACCAACCTCGGAAGGATGGAAGGCTGAGTCAACCTTGAGCTTGGTGAGATTTGAACTGCCAAGAATTGCAGGCAGCCGGCAGGCAGCAGAAGTAGCCTGCAGCACTGCATTCTAAGCACTGCGCTACTGCAGCTCATATATGATATTAGACTAACCAAAATTTAAATCAAAACAAACTTATTATACACAACTAACAAAAGACTTAAGTACTAAGCAAGCCATTCAAAGGGTGTACTTGCTGTTTCCTTCTAGAACTTTCACAGTAATCTGTGTATGATGCTTCTTCTATATTATATTTTTCATCTCAATTAGTGTTTGCTGTAGGTCAGATGCAAAATATGAATTATTGTCATTAGATTTTAAGTTGGTTTTATTTTTTTGTAAGCCTGTATTATTAGTCTAATCGTATAGTATCCTTGGCTTCCCATCCTTCCATTAAATCCCAAGGAAAGAGCTAATGAAAGAACACCTCCACTTGGTGAATAGTAATGCTATTGTCACTATCAAGGTGGGTTCCTGTTCCTTATAGAATTTATTAGAGAAATTTTCCTTCCCTTGGAGAAATTTAGAGCACCCATCCTTCACATTTCTTTGTGACACATTTGGTAAAATGTTTGTGCTCAGGCTTAACTAAAACTCTGGCAGATTCCACATGGGGCAGTAAAATGCTTACAATATGAATATCCTTCTCATCTTTTCTACTACCTTCTCTTATTGAATCAGAATAGAGGTGGAAGGGACCTTAGAGGTCTTCTAGTCCAGTCCTCTGCTCAAGCAGGAGACCCTATACCATTTCAGGCAATTGACTGTCCAGATTCTTCTTTAAAACCTCCAGTGATGAAGCACTCACAACTTCTGAAGGTAAACTGTTCCACAGGCTAATTGTCTCACTGTTAGGAAGTTTCTCCTTAATACCAGGTTGCTTCTCTCTTTGATTAGTTTCCATCCATTGTTTATTGCTCTGCTCTTTGATGGTTTGGAAAATAAATTGACCCACCACTCTTTGTGGCAGCCTCTCAAATCCTGGAATACTGCTATTTTACTGATATTCCCTCATCTAAGTCATTTATGAAGATCTTGAAGAGTACTGGGCCTAAGAAGGAACTTTGTGGTACTTCACTGCTTACTTTCGTAGATGAAGTACCATTAAGGATTATTTCTTGAGTATGGTTTGTCAGCCAGTTACAAATCCATCTGGTGGTGATGTTGTCTACTGGTATCTTATGATTATATTACTTTGTTGTTTGTATATACAGTGAGAGTTTATGCACAGTTCCTTGTGTGTCTAATCACATTTAGTCAATAAATCTAATCTATTCTGTTCTGTTCCGTTCCGTTCCATTCCATTCCATTCCATTCCGTTCCATTCCATTCCATTCCATTCCATCATATTATATTCTAAAACCCTTACATGTTCTTATTTTCTTTTGCGCTTTCGTTTTCGTTATATTTCAACTGACTGTGCACTATCTACATAAAGGAGGCAGTCTTAGACATGGCAATAGGGAAGTAGACTAAAACATTCAAAACACAAGGAATACTGTATATACTCGTGTATAAGCCGACCTGCATATAAGCCGACCCCCCCCAATTTTACCCCCCAAAACTGGGAAAACTTGTTGACTCGCGTATAAGCCGAGGGGTGGAAAATGCAGCAGCTACTGGTAAATTTCAAAATAAAAAAAGACTGGTCAAAAGTGCGAGGACCTGTCAGAAATCACTTTTTTCAGCCCTCTGGGTAGTCCTTTCGTGTACATGGACTACTCAGAGGGCTGAAAAAGTAATTTTTGACTGGTCCTCGCACTTGTGACTAGTCCTCAAACTTACGACTGTCCTCACATTTTACGTTTTTGCCCTATCTTGTCACCATGGTGAAGAGAAGCAGTTGTGACATGAGTGACCTGGTTTTAAGAATGCTGCACAGGCATAAATGTGAGGATGGTCATAAGTGTGAGGACCAGTCAGAAGTGCGAGGACTGGTCACAAGTGTGAGGACCAGTCAAAAATAACTTTTTCAGCCCTCTGAGTAGTCCATGTGCACAAAAGGACTACTCAAAGGGCTGAAAAAAGTGATTTCTGACAGGTCCTTGCACTTTTGACCAGTCTTCGCACTTATGACTGGTCATCATTTATGCCCATTGTAGCATTCTTAAAAACGGTGTCACTCATTTCACAACTGCTTCTCTTCACCATGGTGACAAGATAGGGCCAAAACGTAAAATGTGAGGACAGTCGTAAGTTCAAGGACTGGTCACAAGTGCGAGGACCAGTCAAAAATAATTTTTTCTGCCCTCTGAGTAGTCCATGTGCATAAAAGGAGAGGGAGGAAGAGAGGGGGAGAAGAAGAAAGGAAGAGGAAGTAGGGAGGAGAAGAAGGGGGGGAAGAGAAAGTAAGAAAGAAAGAAAAGAGGTGGTAGGTTTGAGGAGAAAGATTGCTGTACAATAAAAAAGATGAAAGGGAAGAAAACCAACCCCAAACACATATAAAGATATTAAGATAAAGAATGAATTGTTAAACTTTAAAGAATAAAAGAGAACAAATATGAATAAATAGCAATAATTAGAAACACACATACAAACATACAATGGATTTTCTTTGAACAGAATATTTGGC
Organism: Ptyas mucosa; assembly: GCA_012654045.1. NCBI lineage: Eukaryota > Metazoa > Chordata > Lepidosauria > Squamata > Colubridae > Ptyas > Ptyas mucosa. The sequence continues at coordinate 6,185,778 of WNWU01000162.1, read as the reverse complement.
CGGTTCACAAATTTAAACAGTGTTTAGTCATTTCACTTAAATTTACAATTTCTATATTTCCTTTTTGCCATATTTATTCCTCATCTATTTTTTAAAAAACCAATATTACCCTTCATTCTCATCTCTAATCTTAATCAAATTCAATTTTTCACTTCTATTCTATATTATACCCCTTCCCATTATCATCTATTTTTATATCAATCCTCACATTGCTTAATTATGTAATATTAGTTGTTTAATACAAATTCAACATTTTAATATAAATCAATTAGTTATATAACTATCTTTTTTGTATATTAATCAATATGAACATGAATATTCCAATTATTTCCATGCAATCCAATTTCTTAAAAATCAATTAATTATATTTACCAATAATAATAAACCAAATAATTTCCCCCAATATTCTTCCAAACCACAACTTAACCATTTCTGCTTTCAACACAATATACAATTAATAATATCTCAATTATTACAATTCCCTATTTATATAGAGCTTTTTTTCTTTTGTGTTTTAAAATCTTGAACTCCCCTCTTTTGCCATTTGCCATAAATTTCCCATTGTTTGCACCAACCTTTTTTGATGAGGAAAAAGAAAAGAAATTTGCCTTAGCAAACAGCAAAGCCAACAAGTTGTTTTAGTTTCGCTTTTGGTTTCAGCATAAGGAGAAAAAAAAAGTACTCTTTGCAGCAGGCACCTTTTTGCAGCCGGCACCGATCTTCTCATTTGTTTTCTTGATGATCCTGATCAGCTGTAGGGGGGGGGGGGGGGGCTTTGAAGCCCTGGGCAAGAATTTAAAGGTTTTTTTTTCCTCTAGTCATCAGCTGGAACTCAGGAGGCAGTCCCAATAGATTGGGAGTGGGCGGGGTAAGCAAACCCTGTTCTCCTGCTGTTTCCTAGCTTGCAGGGAAAAAGTCATTTTTTTCGTGACCCGCGTAAAAGCCTAGGGGGCATTTTTCAGGCTGAAAAACAGGCTGAAAAACTCGGCTTATACACGAGTATATACAGTAAGCATTTTTATCATCTGGAAACTGTGAAGAGTCTTTTTTCAAACATAATTTAGATATTAGGGGGCTATGCATCTATTTGGAGGCATTCACAAAGTAATGCATTCTGATGTGAAGACAAAAAAACTAGTTGCTGATATTTTATTGCACGTCTTATAGAAACATCGCCTCCAGAAGAGCTGTAAGTGAAAAACAAATGTCCTTTATAAAAATCTGCAGGAACATTTGTTTAATGAAATAAGGAACCATTGTTATGGAAATTTAGGTCCATTTTAATATAACAGCATTGTTAAAATAAGTTTTCAGATATAATTAGATTATTGGACTAAGTAAGAAGTTCCATGTTACCTAGAAACACTTATTTTAAAGGGATGGTTACAATTAGTTCTCCATGTTAAGAGCCGTATGCTGCATACATTCATCCATTATGAAATTACCTTGACATTTAGGTGCCAAGAGACTGTGAGATTTCACACTATTGCTATTCCTGACTGCACAAACTATCCTGATTTTTAAATATATATATATATATTAATTTGAAAGCTAGCTATTTTTTCCCCAAAAGTTCAAACAGCTCCATATAAATCCTCATATAAAGGAGGACTAAGTGATGTATTAATGCTCCATCCATTTCTGTACAGTTCTCTCTCCAGAGGTTTTATAGTCTCTTTGCTTATTGATTGATTGATTTATCAAATTTATATAACTGCCCAACTCTCCAAAATGTGATTCTAGACAATGTATACAACAATAAAAACAGAATTACAATAGACATGAAGTATCTAAAAATACAATAAGCAGGTACACATTTGAGACATACATCCCTACCTCACAAGCTGAATTTATCTAACATCTTGTCTACAAACATGTCTTCTAAGTCTTCTTGAAAGGTAACAATATTGGGGCCAGTTGAATCTCAGAAGAGAGATAATTCCACAAAGCAGGTGTTATCACAGGGAAGGCAGATAGAAAAGAAATGCAGCCCAAAAGGCAGATTTGTAGCTAGAGATGATAGAAATAAAAACAGAAGTAAATATGGATAGACACATACACCTCAACAATATTTGCTTCTTGAAACAATGGAGTAAATTTTAGGGGAAAAAATACTGAAAGAAAACTAAAACAAATCAAATGAAGCTAATTTGAAGCTGTAAAAACAAAACTTTTCCAGGAAATTGTTGTAACTAATCAATAATGTTTTTGTTAGGGTTTTCTTCTTTCAAATTAAAAAAAAATTATTTCTGCATTTAAAACTTTTCTGAACATGATGCTAAGGGGGGGGGATAAGACTTTCGTGGACAGCAGAGAAATGGGGTTTTTAATTTCAATGCTTTGTAAAAAAAAAAAGCTGGGAAAAGAGCTCATATCTAATCTTAAAATGCCTAGCTCAGCTAAGCATTTTTCATGGGCCAAGGTTATCTAACTAAAGTTTACAAGTCAATTACTCACTTCATTGAGAGATTGATCAACTTCACCAACAGAATTGAGATAGAGTACTCTAAAGCAATAAGAATATGCAGTATAATCTGAAACATGAATGAGATGTATTAAATTTCACATCAAGTGGACTATTAACTTCATTTATTAACTGTCTCATTTCTAGAGTTCATCTGCCTTTTGGGAGAGAAGCTTGACAGTTATTTTCAAAGGGAACACACAAGAATATGATTCTTAAACTGTTAGTTGTAAAATGACAAACATTGAAAATTGCAACTGAACTTCATGAATTCCAAAACAATGGGACAAAACCAATAATTCTCAGATTACTAAAAGTAATAGTAACGTCCAACATTTGTATAGCATTTTAAAACACAATGATTTCTCATATGATGTGCAATTCGCCACTGGCATTTTCAGATTTGGAAAAGTAAACAGTCAGGGAAGCCTGAAACTGTTTCCATCTGTGAATTGCCTTTCCACCAGCCATTAGAACCAATCCTGTCTCCTAGATTTAGGATGCTTGTAAAAACATAACTTTAAATATGGGACTAGGAACCAAATAGATGTGTTTCATTTGGTACGAATCTGCCTGCTTTGGATTTAGAATATGTTATGATTTTAATATAATGCTATGTTGCATCTAGTTTGATAGCACCTTGAGCCACAGGGGCGCAGTGGTTAGAGTGCAGTACTGCAGGCTACTTCTGCTGCCTGCAATTTGGCAGTTCAAATCTCACCAGGCTCAAGGTTGACTCAGCCTTCCATCCTTCTGAGGTAGATAAAATGAGGAGCCAATGAGGACCCCCAACAATTGGGAGAAATATGCTGACTCTGTAAACGGCTTAGAGAGGGCTGTAAAACACTGTAAAGTGGTATATAAGTCTAAGTGATATTGCTACATGCTGTTTATTACTATTTATGATTTTTAAATTACTGTACTATATTGTGTTTTATTGTATGCCATGTACACCTGCATGACTGAAGCAGTATAGATGCTTCCCTTCCTCCTCCTCCTCCTCCTCCTCCTCCTCCACCACCACCACCACCACCACCACCACCACCTCTTAAGTCACCTTTGACTCTGGACTCTGGAGACTGTCTGGACTAGTCCCTGCAGTTTTCTTGGCAAGCTTTTTCCTTGCCTTCTTCTTTTTGTTTTTTTAGGCTTTGCGCCTAAGGCAGGACTAGAATTCACAGTATCCCAGTTTTTAGCCTTAACCATAACCCCACCTCTCTCATTACTAATAACATGAATAAATAACCAATATTGGCATTAATATCCTCCACTATCTCTTGTAATAAAACTCAGAAACATTGCCCATGGGTTTTGAAAGACAATCTCCAGTATTTTGGTTGTCCAATCTCTTCTTAAAAACTTCCAGTGTTGGAGCATGCACAACTTCTGGAGGCAAGCCATTCCACTGATTACTTGTTCTAACTGTCAGGAAATTCATCCTTAGTTCTGGGTTACTTCTCTCCTTGATTAGTTTCCATCCATTGCTTCCTGCCCTGCCTTCAGGTGCTTTGGAGAATAGGTTGACTCCCTCTTCTTTGTGGCAGCCCCTGAGATATTGGAACACTGCTATCATGTCATCCCTAGTCCTTCTTTTCATTAAACTAGACAAACCAATTCCTGCAATTGTTCTTCATATCTTTTAGCCTCCAGTCCCCTTACCTTTGAAATCAATATTAAGTTCACTCTTATTTAGCACCTAGTCCATCTCTGAATGTCCAAATCTCCCTTTTTCTTTCTCTAAGTCAATCTGCCTTGTTGCTTGGAGAAATTTGTATGGTCCTGCAGATCCAGATAGGAAGTTTTGATTAAATACCTGCTGCATCTGAAAACTGGCTCCATACTCAGCATCTCTGCTGAGGTGAAAACAGCTTCTCTGTTTTCTTTTATGGTATCTCACAGTGACTTTCATGTATCATGTAAGTTGCTGGCTCTGAATCCATTAATGACTTTGTAAGAATGATTATTATTCCTTCAGCTAGAGGTGTTTCCTGAGATGTTTACATGAGGTTTATTTAGTAATATAGAGGTGAAGTAATTATATTAGTAAAGAATGTCTTTCATTAGTAAAATACGGGGGAGAGGTATAGATGAGTTTTTCCTTAAAACTGGTAAATGGTTATTATAATTAGGGATGATAGCAATAAGTTCTGACTTTTATCAGATCTGCTTAGGAATTCCAGTGCCCATAGCAGAACAATATACAATAATTTACAAGGTAAGCTTATCCCTGAAAGCAGACAGTTTATGTAAATTTTGAAGACTTTTCTGCATATAGAATATTAGGATGTCAGTGATTTGCAGTATTTAGGATTTGGTCTTATTTGCCTTAAAATGAATTTAGACTATGCCTGCTTAATCTCAGCAGGTTGATCTAAAATATGCTCTTAAGAAAAGATGAAAATTGAAAGATACATGCTAGAATTGTGTTAGGTTATTTTATAGTTTGATTATTTTAAAGAACTGCCCATAATTTTTCTTTGAAATCAACTTGTAGTTTTTCCTTTTCTGGGACAAATTGCCTTGTGAAAAGGCCAGCCAATTTCATATGTATTAGAAACCTTTGTGTGTGTGTGTGTGTGTGTGTATGTGTGTGTGTGTGTGTGTGTGTGTGTGCGCAAAAGCAGTCTTTATAATTCCAAAATGTTTTCCTTTTAGTTTTTACATAAAGTCTACATTTCCCATGTTAGCTGTGTTGTAGACTTGATGGTAAATAATTATGAAAATGGCACATGGCACTGAAATTGCATTAGCTATGACATTTCAAAAAACAGGTGAAGGATTAATGGATTATGATAGATGTAAAAAGTTTAAGGCTTTTTGGCTTTTAACTCAATTAGTACTAAAGTCATAAAAATGCACTAGGACCTGGTTGGGTAAGAAATGTGGAACCATCAGTGTCAAGGCGGAAGGATTTTAGCCAGCCTGTTCCAAATATTCAGTGCAATATATTTTCCCAGATCTCATACATGCCATCAAACTTTTCTTCCTGAACATTGTACAGTCCTATTATGCAGTACTTCAGCATCCTGTTCCCCAAAGCATTATGATTTATTTGGTTAGCTTTATATTCCACCTTTACTCCCGAAGCTGAAAATAGCATGCATATAATTTCATCCTTCCAATTTGACCCACAAGAACCTTGTGATGTTGACTGAGATAAAGTGATAGGCCCAAAGTCACTTACAGAGGATGGACTTGAATTGAGGATGGACTTGAATAAGTAGTCCAACACCTTCACCATTTTGCCAGATGAGCTGTGCAAACAGTGACCTTTCCTAGTGATTGATAAGCTTTCCTGAAACCATTCACTGCTAAAATCATTCATTCTGATCAAAAACTAGAGATGTCATTCAGGAAATGACAGCCCTTCCCCTTCTTTCTTTCCACCCTTGAAGAGAAATAGATCAATTTCTTCAATATCCTATCTCTGTGGTGCTCTGAATCATTAATACTTTCAAATTTGTCCTGCTTTTGAGACCCTTACTGTGATTGTGATCTGTTCAATCTAATGTAGGCATCAGGAGATGGCCTAATTTGGTATAGAGATTAAAGGACTGTAGGTCCTAGGACTGTAAAGATTCATTAGGAACCTTTGAGCTCTCTCTCAGCCCAATTTATCTCAGAGTTATTGTTGTGGGATAAAAATGGAGGGAGGTTCTCAGGTAAGATGCCTGAATGAGGCCTATAGAAAAGGCAGGATATAAATTTAATAATCAAATCAATAATGCACACCCCTAGTTCTTTCTGAGTTGATCAAATTTGATCTGATAAAGCGGGGAAGACTTTTTTAAAGCCCTTCTTTTGAAATGCTTTAATTTGTAAAGTAAATATACATTATTATACATACAGGTAGTCCTCAACTTACAACAGTTCCTTTAGTGACTATTCAAAGTTACAAAGGCACTGAAAAAAGTGATTTATGACCGTTTTTACATTTACGACCATTGCAGCATCCCCTTGGTCATATGATCAAAATTCAGATGCTTGGGATATATTTATGAGAGTTGCAGTATCCCAGAGTCTTGTGATTCTCTTTTGTGACCTTCTGGCAAGCAAAGTCGATGGGGAAGTCAGATTCACTTACCAACTGTGTTACTAATTTAACAACTGCAATGATTCGGTTAACAACTGTGACAAGACAAGTCATAAAATGGGGCAAAGCTGACTTAACAAATGTTTCACTTAGCAGCATAAAGTTTGGGCTCAATAGTGGTCATAAATCGAGGATTACCTATACATGATGAGTGAATACTATGCCCACAAAAGTGTGTTTTTTTCTGAATGCTTGCAGTACAGTGAATTTTTCTAGGCCACCAACTACCTGTAGATTCAATCAGTCTGAATCTCTCAAGCTTGTTCTAAAATTTAAACTGTTTAGCAGTATATACTCACTGCGCCTTCACTGATCCCTACCTCAAATTTTGCAGTAGTTCCATGTCACCAATGAAGGTAAGATTTTCAAAGGAACAGCTACCACCTGTTCTTATTGTTCTGTCAGTTAGATATGTTGCTGTTGCAAGCTTCTGAACTGTGTACAAATATAGCATGAGGCCTCCAGCTCTACAGCCTTTATTCATCTGATTTATTTACTATTTTCTTCAGGAACAAAGCAAATGATATTGAAATTCAGTCTACGCAGGACTGGCTAAACTTTTTTTTTCAATATTTTAATATGTGCAAATTGAAATCCCCTTTTGAATGTACTCTGCCTGTAGCACAGAATTTTCTTGTCTATATATGCAGATGCACACAACTGCATATTTCAGTTTTGAAAAGTTTCCGTTTCCTAAGCTCAGGTGATTTTGTTGTCTTTGCAGCTATGCTGACAGTGAGCAAGTTAAGAGGTGACTATGTTTTCTAATGCCTTGTTCCTTTGTTCAATAATGCTGATTAGATGCAGTGATCAAATAAATTGGACACAGGGCCAGTAGTGTTCATGGGCAGCCCAGTTGGATGGTTGATGCAATAAATTCAAGCATCAGGGAACAAATGTGCATTTAGGCACTGGGCATTTTCTGTTCTCAGAAGGAATATTTATTTCTGCATGGATTGTTCAGAAACCAGAGAAGGAAAATATCCATCCTGATTGCCCCATTAGTACAATCTGGAAATAGTAAGCACTTGAGTTTTTTAAAAATTAATATTATGATATAAAATGCAAATGAAGATAAATACAGTAGGGAAATGAGAAAGAGAAAGAGAAGGGAAAGAAAAGGAATCAGAAAGCATTTGTGATGGGAATAAGAGCTTGGGAAATTTATTTGATTCTATATTTATTTAAAAACTCACAAAAATCTACTGATCATTTAATAATCCCAGAATAACACTATATAAGGAAAATAATAATGACAGAGAAAGGATAACTAACAAATACTTCCTTCCTTCCTATCTATGTACCTACCTACCAGGGGTGGTATTAACTTACCTTTGCTACCGGTTCACAAATGTGAATGTGTGTGTGTGCTTGCTTCACTCGCGCATGACACCTCTGCGCATGCACAGGACCTTCTGCGCATGCGCAGAGCATCAAAAATGAGACGTGATGATGTCCGGGCGGGTGGCCAGAGCTTCTTGTAGCTGCCACTACTGGTTAGCCCAAACTGGATAGAACCAGCTGAATACCACCACTGCTACCTGCCTTTCAAAATCCTGAATTAGCTTTGAATTTCTATATCATCTTGCAAGTTTACCCTACTATCAGTGTTGGTGAAAGCAATTCTTCCTTGCACAAGGTGAGTTCTGCAACTGGAGCTCAGTTTCCCTCAGATTTCGTGAGCAGACATGTTCTTTGGACAAATAATATATCCCAGGTCTTGAAATACTAGAACTTCAGCATTGTCTAAGGATTGATGGTATGTTGACTGCAGTGTTTGATACTGGCAAAGCCTGGAGCCTTCTAAGCCTGGAACTGCACTTTCTGAGCAGTGGGTTGTTATATTCTTTTGAATACTCTTTCAGCCAAACAAGCTCAATATAGCTTAAAGGGATACTTTGAACATTGCTAAACTTCAACATGATTCCAGAAGCTGTTTGTTGTGATCTAGGCTTCCTGAGTCATTAAAACACACGAGTAGTCCCAAAAACCTCTTTTATTGCAACAGCTGTGAATTACGTTCATTCACAGCTGAGTTCCAAAAAGTCCTTCAGGAGAAGTCCTTTGGGATAATCACCAACCTTTATCTCCCTTGACACGCTGCCAAAGTCCTACTTGGCAAAGCCACATGGAGTCCAGAATCAAACAGAGATGCCTACTGGGAACAGAATTAACAATGTTGCTTTCCTGCAAAGGGGCCACATGCCTTTGCTCCTCTTTTAAGCCTTATCGGAGGTCCCAATCATTTCCAGCCCTTACTCCCGAGTCATCCCTTTTGTTTTAGCTGTTCTTGCCTTCTGGCAGCTCTGTGCATGCGCGCACTAGGAACAGGCTCCTCCTGTTCCTCTACCTCTCTGATGTCCAACTCTGGAGGCTCCGGAGTCCATGCATAACTCCCAGATGGCCCTGGCCCCATCTCTGCCTCCGATGTTCCTCCCCAGCCTCCTCACTGTCTGACTCTACTGCCAGCATCGCAGGCTGCTGGTGAACCACAACACTGTTCTATCTGCAAATGAATAATTCCTGGTAATCTTTTGTTGTTGTTGTTGTTGTTCCTTATATTTTCTCTGTGCATTTTGCTAAGTCTTCTTGTTTGTTCAATACTGAAGTTGTTCACTTGCTCTTATATTGCTAGACTGACTGGCTTCCATTTTAAGGCTTGTAGGATGTAATGTGGTTCATCTTAAAGTCTTATTGGGATTCTTCCAAGGAAGTTATAACAAATGTTATAATATTTTAATTTGTTTTAAGTTATTGGGGTTTTAATATTTTTACAGCCAAATTTATTTAATTGGATTTTAATTGGGTTTTAAATGTTATACTTGTGTGTTTTATTTATGGCTGTTCACCGCCCTGAGTCCTTCAGGAGGAGGGCAGTATACAAATTAAATAAAGTGAAACGGAAACTGAAACTGAAGTGATTTTTCAACACTTGTTTGGGTGGTCAATAGAGCACCATAATTGTTTATTTTTTCCTTATGATGTAGATTTATTCATAGAATTCTAAGGATACATGATGCAGTAAACTGGAAATGACTTTGTTGATTTTCCCTTTCCAATTTGGAAAGGAAAATTATTGGTATGAAGGAAGAAAAAGGCTTTGAAACCTCCTTTGATACAAGATGGGTTTAAAACTATTAAATAGATGTGCTTATTTATCTTTCAAACATATAAAATCATATACCGATTCCCAGTTATTAATAATATGAACATAACAATATGAGTATCAATATCATCAGGCAATAATATCATAAATTAGGGGTTATAGAATGAAAAACTCTGTTTCCAGACTATTTATTCCCCTCAGGAACAATTAATCCTTTTCCCATGAGCAGCCAAGCCATATAGGACTTTATAACTTAATATCAGCTTTTTAAATGGCATCTTGGAACCTTCAGAAATCAGTACAGGACCTGCAGCACAAATGTAATATGTCCATACATTACATTATTGTAATTATTTACCAACAACTGGGCTGCTGCATTTTGCATCAACTGCAGCTTCCAGATGGTCTTCAAAGGCACCATGCAATTGGTTTTGCTTCAGAACTTCTAGAACTAGTAGATTAACCAATATTTACAATGGATCATTATTATGATCCACATTCTAAAATAATTAGCATTGTTCTAAAGAAGGAGCCTGAATGGCGTAGGAGGCTAATGCCTCCTACTAAGGCAGCATTTAACATCCAGCTGCCTGCAATTACTGTAAGTTCGAATCTCACCAGGCTCAAGGTTGACTCAGCCTTCCATCCTTTCTAAGGTGGGTAAAATGAGGACCCGGTTTGTGGGGGCAATAAGCTGACTTTGTATAAAATATACAAAAGTATGAAGGCTATTGCTTAATGCATTGTAAGCCTCCCTGAGTCTCCGGAGAAGGGCGGCATATAAATAAGAATAAAAAATAAAATAAAATAAATAAATCTGTAATCAAAATATGTTCCAATATGTGCCATTTTAGTTAAAATGAAGGCCCACAGAAAACGAACTTGCAGCTCAAAGGAACCAGGGGCAGGGAACAAATTGACAGAACAAGGAAGTAGCTGAAAGCTAGTTGAAGGAGACAGGAGATAACTGTTTGAACTCCAACTCATTTGAAGACACCAGCCTGCATTCTGTTTCTATAAGACCTGGAACCATTCCCAGGAGTTGATGAAGTTGATCTAGTGTAATCAAAATTTCAAGTCTATCTCATACATACTAGCAAAGCAGGGTGACTGCCAGAATCTTGCCTTCCATATAATACTAATAGACAGCTTGTTGGCCTGGGCCTATATCCAATAGATCTATTTAACAATTTAAATTTAAAACATTTTTCCTACTGAGAAAGCACCAGGACTTTGCCTTCTATTTTGCCCTTAATTTCTCAGTTGCTGAAGAATAATATTAGAAGACCAGAGTGCCATCTTTAATTAAGGAGAGAATAGCAATAGCACTTAGACTTACATACTGCTTCATAGTGCTTTACAGCCCTCTCTAAGGAGTTTACAGAGTCAGCATATTGCCCCCAACAATCTGGGTCCTCATTTTTACCAACCTCGGAAGGATGGAAGGCTGAGTCAACCTTGAGCTTGGTGAGATTCGATCTGCCAAACTGCTGGCAGCCCGTGATTAGCAGAAGTAGCATGCAGTACTGCACTCTAACCACTGCGGAATCAACCTAGAAGTAAGGAGATATTTCCAGACAGTGAAAACATTTAACCAATGGAACATTTAACCAACTTGCCTTCAGAAGTTGTGGGTGCTCCATCACTAGAAGTTTTAAAGAAGAGATTGGACAGGCATTTGTCCAAAATGGCATAGGGTCTCCTGCTTGAGCAAGAGGTCGGACTAAAAATCTCCAAGGTCCCTTCCAACTGTTATTCTGTTATATTTTCACAACAATGTTTCTAACTCAACCCAGAATTGTGTTAGATCTTTCATGCTACTGACTCAAGATTAAATTTTTTTTTTTAATTTGATTTATATGCCGCCCTTCTCCGGAGACTCAGGGCGGCTTACAATGCGCTAAGCAATAGCCTTCATACTTTTGTATATTTTATACAAAGTCAGCTTATTGCCCCCACAAACTGGGTCCTCAATTTACCTACCTTAGAAAGGATGGAAGGCTGAGTCAACCTTGAGCCTTGGTGAGATTCGAACCTGCAATAACTGCAGGCAGCTGATGTTAATAACAGGGTGCTTTAGACCACTGTACTATCCAAGGCTCTTTGTCAGTGACTGCATCCAGGTCCTTCTCTGATGTATTATATCCAGACCATGAATCCTGATTTTGTGTGTGTGTGTGTGTGCGCGTGTGTATTCTTCCTCCCTGAATGTAATACTTAATATTTCTCCTTGTTACATATCTTGTTCTCCTCAGCCCTCAGTTCTTTTATTCAACTTGCTAAGGCTGGACTTGACTTTCATTTTATCATCCTGGATATTGACCAGGTTTCCTGGTTTTGTGTCATCCACAAATTTGATAAGCAGCCCATCAATCTGTTATCCTGGTCATTAATAACAATATTGAATAATACTGGCCTCAAGTCAGTTCCCTATGATATATACTGATAACTGCTATAGATCCATTAACATTAACTTTGTGAGTGTGGTTAGTAAGCCATTATGGAATGTGTTTACTGTTTCCCTTCAGGCTTTTTCCATCAATATAGAAAGCAATGTCAGCAGGCATTTCTCTGCATTTCATCTATGATTTTGTACTGTCTGAATTGAGATAATGTTTATATAATAATACTATTATCATTAGAAGGCAGTGCAAGGCATTTCTATATAAATCTTAAGAACATGTACACGGAATCACAGAGTCAAGTTCAATTTGAAAGAAACTTTAATTATGGAGTTCCTAATTCCTAAGGAGCTGATGTAAAGAGCAACAACCATTTTTTTAAAAAAAAATAAGGATTTTGTTGACAAATAATTATAGACTGTTGGTTAGAGAGCTATTGTACCAGGATTTTGAATTCATGGGTTTGATGCATTAATTATTTCCCTAACAGGCATGAATGAGATCCGATCCTTTTAAGACTGTTGAATATAATTATATCATTGGAATCACAGGTTCTGACAGCATTTGCAGCTATTCCCTGGGTTATAGCACTCCTATCAGACTTAATTATCTACACACAGAGACGGCTTTGTTATGGCCCTTGAGGAAGGGTACCAGATGTACTGCCTAATGTCACATCCATAGAATCACCTTTGTTACTGGTTGGAGATTTTTTTAAAAAAACATATTTCTAAAGCAAATTCAGAGCAAACCTTGAGTTAAGTAAGAATGTTTCACTATGTAAGGACAAAGTATTCAGGCACAAACACTGCTACCATTCTTCTAACTCATGTTTCATTCTGTAAACATTCCCCTAGCAAACCTCTGGTTCTAGTCTTTGAGTGTAAGAGCTAGTTGCAAGCAATACTTTATTTTTGAGTTACTAATTCTTCCTTGTAGCATATTTGATATCAGTTCTTTGTCTATTTATTATCTGAGTTCCCAAAGACTCATAGGAACCTTATCTCCATGTTGGAGTTGGAGACACACTGCCTGGTTCCTGAAAAGTTGATTTCAATGGCCTTTCCATTTGCAAATCTGAGATTTAGAGCACAGAAATCTGTCTCTGAGGAAATCATTCTTCTACATCGCTGATAATAACATAGGGGTCGGATCTTCTGTAGGAGCTATGTCCTACAGAAGATCTGGGTGCCTTTGGACATGTTACCCAGGAAAAAAAACCATAAAGGTTTGCAATGCCATTTATGTAATATAAACCAACATAATTATTTTTTCTATGTTAGCATTTTTGTATACATCTCCCACTTCAATTTAGTATGTTCTTTCACACTGTCTTGCACTTTGGATCTGTCCTTAGGCACACATATTAGTACTGCCTTAGACTAAACATAACATTCCCAAATAGATAACACTCTGTAGAGCTTCTTATTATTTGAAAAGTCTCTGACTGGGTTGTATCAATTCAGACTGTAGATAATGCATGGCGTGGTGCTTCTCCATATTAAAAAAATTCCCTGCACTTAGAAAATCAGGTTTCAAGGAGAAAAGATCTCACCTAAGGTTCTTTTTGCCATATCCAATCTTCTTCACCTGATGATTTATTCAATTTGTAAGAAGCATTCAGTTATGAACTTAGGTCAGAAAGGGTACCACCCAAATAAAAGTACATCAGCATTGAATATTAGTTGCTATGTATTTCAGTTTAATCTGATACAGATTTGTTCAGAAATAAATTTTCCTAATTTCAATGGAGCTTTCTGTCTGATAAATATGAACAGGATTGTACCCTTAAACCTCAAGGAATGACAGCTAAATAGATCTCTTCTGTTAGATGAGTCACAAGCATGCAATTTCAACTCCTCTCTTAGTGAGAATTCTATTACAGTGTTGCAGAAAGGAAGATTATGAAAAAGAGAGAGCCAGAAGCATGCCTGGCTTTATGGTGGGTGGAAAAACTACACATACACAATTTATTTTTCATTGCTCTATCATGAATATGAATTCAATTACACATGGAAGAGAACTGTGTGGCAGTCCATCAGTATTATGCTCAGCTACTAGTGAATATAATGGCTTTTACCAAGGAAGAGCTTATCATTCAGTTTCAGACAAGCTTGAATCCATGTTGGAGCAGATGAGCCCATGAAAAGAGATGGTGCCAATCAAAACAAAGGATTAATGAGGCTTTTTTATATCCCAGAAAAAGTGAATAAGAGGAAAATATTAATGAAGAACTATATCCTCTATAAAGGGACAATGTTGTCATTTTCTAATATATAGCAGATGATTGGTCAACATTAACTATAGAAATTATTATTCACCATTTCTACTGAAAATGTATGGTCAGGAGTAGATATGCACTGTATTAATATATGGCAAAGCCATATACTGAGCTATAGGAAGCAACAAAACATGAATCTGTACATTACAAAATGCTAATTCTCCATAATGTATTCTGATTTCAGTTCCATGCATAAGAAAAAGGAACTATGCAAATTCTGGCTATGCCTGGGTCCTAGAAAACCAGAGGACCTAATGAGATTTATATCTTAAAGTTTATAAAATGGCCTTTTAAACTACTTAATACTAACCTTTGTTAAATACAAGCAGTCTAGATCTAAGGCATCTTAAAAAGATTTCATCACAAATTCTTTCGAATTCCTGCAACAAGGGACAGCCCACCAGTCTTCTAAGTCATTTGTTTCTTTGTCAAGATCCTCTTGTCATCAACAAAGATGTACTCTATTGCCCATTGGATTTAATCCTGACTTGGGGTTGATGATCTTTGTCTTTTCTTTGTTACTGTCCTCAGGTATTTTGAGATCAACAACTGTGCAAATAGCAGTGTAAGATTAATGTCAGAATGAATACAGAAATCTCTCCTAGATTTTCCCCCCCCAAAGAAATCTAAGTATGTCTAACAGTGATATTATTGATCGATATTATTTAGAGGTAGTAGAGGATGCAATACTATTGTTTTCTGTTTTACATCTCCCATCACGTTCTAATCTGAAGAAGCCCATGGAAGAATGTCTACCTGTCAGTTTTAATGAAGTGTGGGAAACCAAAGAAACACTAATTAATTGTACAATATATATTGAAACCTTGGACAAGCACAAGAACATATTTCATCCATGCAAGTTTTCATCAATATTTCCTTCTGTAAAAGAAATTTCTGAAGCAGGTTTTCTTCATCATGCAATCTTATGGGGGAAGGGATAAAGCAAAATATTTTTTCTGCAAAAATTGGAACAATATATATGGGCAGATTTAGCAGCAGGCAACTCAGCCAGTCCCCTGTGACTCTGGATTTGATGAAGCATCTCTCAGAAAGATAAGCTCTCTACTCAACAGCTGAAACAAACAGGAGCATGAATAAATAAAAATTACAAATTCTAGCAATGGGATTCTATCATTTTATCAGGCAGAATTAAATCATGCATGTAAACAATGTGCCCACATCTGAAGTTGGCTAGAAATATAATTAAAAAACGGCATTCAAAGGTTGAACAAAAGGAAGGCAGTAAAGATAGGAAGTCATTTGGTTTTAAGCCAACTGTGACAGCATTCAAAACCAACATCTGAACAAAAGAGCAATAGATACATCCAATTTTTATTCTAGCAATAAATGTCCTTGTTATTTTCTTTTTCCCCCAATCCCCAAGTTATTTAATATTATGTTACTCTTTTTAAGTATTTAATGCATAGTATTGCATTCCACCTGAAATCTCAGTATGTAGATTAGAAGGCCAATTTTGGAAATTCAGTTGCCTGCTTAAAGACTGGAATGTGATAGGGAGTTGAATAATATGATATATCCTTCAGCTGAGTCCCTTTTAAAGGGAACAGATTCCTTTTCTCCTGAGAAGGCCCTTGCTTAAGTTTTCAAGGGAACATAAGAGACAAAAATAGACAACATGTTTTTCCTTCAGAACTGTCCTTAAACAAGCCTGTAATCAAAACCTTAAGTCCTGTTTTAATAGGTCCAAATTATTTAAAGATCCATACATTGCACCTTTTACTTTAGGGTTCTGGTCTGACTATGGGACAAAGACAACACTGATTGCTGTCTTGGATGACCTATACCAGGAGATGGATGGAAATAATGAGCCCCTCCTTGATTTTTTAGTTCTTTCAGTAGCTTTTGGCACATCAATTGCACCATCTTATTGGAACTTGGGATGGGAGTTGGTGTTCTGCATTGTTTCTGCTCCTTCCTGTGTAGGAAGTATGGATAGAAAATCTTCCAGTGGACAGCATGAGCTCTTCCTTCCCTTTGTTTTCTTCCCTAGGACTTTAAGGCAACTTGAAGAGTCCTGGACCACAACCGGTTTCCAATTATAAAAGGAAAACACTGCTATTACTTTATTGTAGATGTGTGTTGGAGGAAAACTGGAGTTGTGTGGAAGAATTTGCAGCTGTTGACTTAACAGGTGACTGATGGACTGATGAGGAGTAGGCTTGGATCAGTGGTGGGTTTCATTTTTTCTTTACTACTGGTTCTGTGGGTGTGGCTTGGTGGGCATGGCATGGCTTGGTGGGTGTGGCTTGGTGGGCGGGGCAGGGGGAGGATACTGTAAAATCTCCATTCACACCCCACTCCAGGGGAAGGATACTGTAAAATCTCTATTCTCTCACCAATCCAGGGGAAGGTTACTGCAAAATCCCCATTTCCTCCCGATCCAGCTTGGACTTGGGAAGCAGAGAATAGATGGGGGTGGGGCCAGTCAGAATTTTTACTACCAGTTCTCCGAACTACTCAAAATTTCCACTACTGGTTCTCCAGAACTGGTCAGAACCTTCTGAAACCCACCTCTGGCTTGGATTCAGCAAACCAACAACAAGTAGACTGAATGAGGAAGAAGAGCCTAGCATCCCTGCAATTCCAACAGCAATGGTCTGCACCAGTAGAGATGGAGTGCTTATGCACATTTCTTTTCTATCTCTCCTCCAGCATAGAACAGGCTGAGAGAATGCAAAACCAATGCTTCAGCAGTTCAGAATAGTAACTGACAGCATCAGTAGCCAACTAATTTGAAGGTGGCTAAAACCTTTGTTATAAACTTAAGCAACAAAAGGTGAACAGAATTGTCCTTGGGTCTGTTTATGAATTAGATTAGCATAGACATAGATGGTAGCATTAGTATAGCATAATATAGCATAGATTTAGTGACCATGTTAAGGTAAAAGCTAGGAAATAAGTTTAACAATTTTATATAATAAAAGCCTCCTGAAAAAGCAAGAAAGGTAACAAGAGATTTTTGTTGTTGTTGTTGTTGTTGTTGAGGAAAGAGGAATAAGATATTGCCCTAGTGGCCTCTAGCATGTTGCAAATCTCGTCCTCTTTCTTTTATTTTTAATGTTAAAATCTTGTGGGTTACTACAAGGCTCCACCTTAGGCCCAATACTCTTCAATATCTTCATAAATGACTTAGATGAGGAAATAGGAGCAGAACTCATCAAATTAACAGGCACTAGGCTGGCAGGAATAGCCACACCCCAGAAGACACTCCAAAAAGAGCCGAGGTGGCGCAGTGGTTAGAGTGCAGTACTGCAGCTACTTCAGCTGACTGCTAGTTCAGCAGATCAGTGGATCAAATCTCACCGGCTCAAGGTTGATTCAGCCTTCCATCCTTCCGAGGTGGGTAAAATGAGGACCCAGATTGTTGGGGGCAATATGCTATTTAGTATACTGTCTTTGGTGTAAGCCGCCCAGAGTCGTCGGAGAGTGGGCGGCATAGAAATATGACTAATAGGACTTCCGGTTGAGGACTGAGGTGACATGGCGTGGTAAAAGCGATCGCTCTTACTTAACGCCACTAATCGCTGCATTTTGGGGACCCTTCGAGGCGTGGGAGCTTGAAGGGCTCCGCGGGTAATAGTGAAGTACCGGCAGGCTGAGTGGAAAACTGCAAAACCATTCTGCTGGACCGGCTTTCATGGCCGAACTAGCGCAGCGCGTCTGCTGTTGAATGGCGAACTCGAAGCCTCGCTAGTCAACGAAGCAGGAAGCAAGGAATTCCAGCAAGAGGGGTGCTCAAGAACATTCATACCATCGCCCTCGATGCACGTTAAATGTGATCCTAAGTGAGCCGACCGGACTGGGCAGAGAAGTAAAAGCAGATCGGAACTAAGCGGCGACTGAAAGGAAATAGAGGAGACAACGAGCAGATCGCAGAACGGTTGGCAAGAGATCGGTGTGGAGAAAATCGTAAGAAAGAGTGGGGCACTAGCAAAAATAGAACGAATCCGACGGGAGAGATCGTGAGGAGAAATTCGGAGGTGGAAGGAGATAAGACGGCAGATCGGGCGAAAGGAGAGCCGGAAAACCTCGGACAGGAAGTGCGCCCATCTTGAAAAAGCTAAAGAGAGGACGGGTGAGTGGCTAGAGTGGCCGGAGTGACGGGAAGAACCTCCAGAGAAAACGACTGAAGATTTAGAAGGAACTTAAAATATAGATTTCAATCGAACTGAGCTGAACATTCCAGCAACCGATTTTTCCCCTCTGGACATTGACAAGGGAGGGCAACAAGTAATTAAACAACTAAATAAGAACAATTAATCAACAACTCCTGACTTTTTGTCCTACCTCCATTTTCATAAAACTCTTTTAAAACCTTTTTAAGCTACTCCCTCTTTTCTACCCCCCCCCCATTAGTATTAGTATCAATTAATTGGTGCAAATTATTTATACTTGTATTAAATCGACCTATATTGATATTTATATTTATATTTATACTATATTTATTGCATTTATATTAAGCATATATAGATACCTTTTTAAAGTACTGAATTATTAGTATATCAATTTTAAGAAATAGTTAAATACAGTTTAGAAACTTAAGAAATAATTAATAATAGGTTATAGTAATAAGTTTTTCTCTGTTCCTTCCTTTCTCTTCCCTTTTTTTTCTTTTTATGACTTAATACTATTATAAGTTGATAAATTGCCTATAACTATTATTTATATTTAGAGTAACTTTATAAATTAGATGGTTTGAGATTTGTATCCCTATTGATTATAGTGAATAGATTATACTACATTTATATTGTAATTGACCCATAAAAGGACTAATAAGTTATTGAATGATTTATTAAGTAACAAAATTATTATTATTTGTTTATTAGCTATTTAACAATACTATTTATTTATATATATAGTTGCTACTATATTAAGAGTACTTTTAGCTGATTTGTTTTGAAATACAGCTTTACTGTTTTTACTAGGAAAAAAAACTAATTAATTAACAGAACAGATTGAGGGTTAGAGTGAGTAGTGAAATACTAGCAATATCTATAATAGGCTAATAAGAAATAGATATAACAATATAACAACAAGAAAGGGAAACCAGTGGATGACTATTTGGAAAAATATAGATAGGATCATAAAGGAACAAGTAAAAGTCTTGAGTGAGATGACAAGCTACGCAGCTACAGTAACCAAAACTGGGAAAAAGACAACGACAAATATCCCAAATCCAACAATCGCAATGTCATCACCAGGAATACAAAAATCTACAGAAAGTCTCGCAACTATGCTACCCACAATGCAAGCGATGCAACTATCGCTAACATCGATCCAGGAAACGATGTTAATGATGCAGGAGAAGATGACCAACAACCATTTAGAATTGAAGACCGATATTCAAACAATAGATCAAAAAATGAACAACTTCCAGCAGGCAATCCAAGTGAACGAACAAAAAATAAAGAAAATTGAATCTAAGATTGAACAACAGGAAAGAGACCTGGACGCGGTGGATCAAAAACTGATGGCGCAGAATAGGGATTTGGAAGATTCAATTATGCAGCTGGAAATGGACAAAGCATCCTTCTACCTGCGTTTCCAGAACATAGTGGAGGAGAAAGAAGAGAACCTGGGTCAAGTCATGGCGGAATTGATCGGAGAGATTTTACAACAGGACAAAGATCAAATAATAAAAGAACTGGATGAAGTATACAGGGTCCAGACAAATTACGCAAGATGAAACAAGCTCCCGAGAGAAGTCCATATAAGGTTTGCCCGGAGGAAAGTCAAAGACATCTTTTATAATATTGCGAAAGGAGAAACAATAAAATATAGGGGCAAGGAGGTAATAGTATTGAAACAGGTCCCGAGGAGGGTAAGGGAAGTAAGGAGGGACTATAGATTCCTGGCATTGCAACTAAATAAAAGAAATATCCCCTTCCGATGGACCTTGCCAGAAGGGATGCTGATAACCTGGCAAGGGAAGAAAATAAAGATAAATAGTCTGGTGGAGGCACAGGAATTTGTAGACCAATTGAAAGGAAGCGAAGAAGACCTGAGCAGCAAGGAAGAGTTAGGAGGGGCTATAATGGAGGAGGACCCTAGACGACGAAAAGGATCGAAGGAAGAGTTATCGGAGGAAAGGGAAAAGGAGGAAAGAGAAAACAAAGAAGGAAAGAAAGAACCAAGACCGCAGAGAGTTACCAGGGCAAAACAGTACTAGAAGGTATCAAATTTGAAAATGGACTGGAGGTTGCTATCAGTAAATGTGAATGGATTGAATGACTATAAAAAAAGGAAATTTTTTAAATAAAATTAGCTAAAGAGAATTTGGATTTAATATGTTTACAAGAGGTGCATATTAAAAAGGGAAACGAAAAATATTTGGAATATAAGAAATTAGGGAAATTATATACATCATTGGCAGAGAAAAAAAAGAGAGGGATAGCTATATATATCAGGGAGGGAATAAAATCAGAGTTAAAATATACAGACCCCAAAGGCAGAATTCTGGTAGTGGAAATCATGAGAGAGGCCACACCAATCCTACTTATTTCTATCTATGCCCCGAACAAAAATTTAGGAAATTTTTATAATAAACTTAGAGAAATAATTAGTGCAATGGAAAACAATAACAATATATGTATAATTGGGGATTTCAATGGAATAGTAGATCCAAATAAAGACCACAAAACCCCTAAAGGACAAAAAGGAAAAAGAAAAAGTATACCAAAACCCTTCTTCGAGTTAATCGATGAATTAAACTTAATCGACATTTGGCGAACCTTAAATCCACATAAAAAACAATACACCTTTTATTCGAATGCAAAAAAAACTTGGTCGAGAATTGACATGATGTGGCTGAGTAGGAACCTGGGAATGGATATTTTATCAGCTGAGATTCTACCCAATATATGGGCAGACCATAACCCATTGGAACTTAAATGGAAAAGGAAATATAGGAGGGGAAATACAAGATGGAGGTTGAATACCCAATTCCTTCGAGACAAACAAAATGTTGAAAAAATAAAGAAAGAAATAAAGGACTTCTTTGAAAGAAATGAGAAAGAACCGACGGAACAAGGGATAATATGGGATTAGATGAAGGCCTTTCTAAGAGGTCTCGCTATTGCATATAGTGCACATAAAAACAAGGAAAAAAGAGAACGTCAAAGAACGATATTAGAGGAGCTGAGAGAAATAGAGAAAGAAATACAACAAGTCCCAGATAATGAACCGGCAAAGCAAAAATGGATGATTATACGCCACAAAATAAATCTAATGGACCAAGAAAACTTAGCATATGAAATTAAGAAAACCAAACAATACTATTTTGAAAACGCCAACAAACCAGGGAGATGGTTATCATATAGATTAAAGAAAGAAAAAGAAAAAGGGATAATATATCAATTGGAAGACCCTGAAGGCCATATAGTGAATAAGGAGAAGGAGAAATTAGAATTAATTTACGATTATTATGCTACATTGTACAAAGGGGAAGAAATATCCAAAGAGAAAATAGAATGATACTTATTAGAAGAAGGGCTTCCACAAATTGAGGAAGAGGAAAAGGAGCTGTTAAATAAGGAAATTACAATGAAAGAGTTAAAGATGGCAACCGCTAAACTTAAGAAAAATAAATCACCAGGTCCAGACGGATTCCCAGGGGAATTATACCAAAATTTAGAGCTAGAAGATGTTTTGCTCCCAAAACTGTTAAAAATATTTAACGAAGCCCTAACAAAATCTGTAATACCAGAATCATGGAGGGAGGTGTATATTACACTCCTCCCCAAAGAAGGAACAGATACAAAGTCTATTAAAAACTACAGGCCAATTTCTTTACTTAACACGGATTACAAATTATTCATGAGCATTTTGGCAGAAAGGTTGAAAAAAATACTGAATAGAATAATACATAATGATCAAAATGGATTCCTCCCAGGGAGACAAATTAGAAATAACATAAGGACGATATTGGATGTAATAGAATATTATGAGGACCACCCAGGCCAGGAAATGGCATTGATTTTTGTAGACGCCCAGAAGGCCTTTGACAATCTAAATTGGGAATTCATGATACAGCAAATAAGTAAAATGGGATTTGGGCCGAATTTTGAAAAAGCAATAACAACCATCTATAAGAAGCAAAAGGCAAACATCTTGGTAAATGGAGAGCTAACGAAGTCATTTTTAATTGAGAAGGGGGTGAGACAGGGATGCCCACTATCACCATTACTATTTATATTAGCTTTAGAAGTCTTATTGCAAAAAATTAGAGGGAATAACCAGATTAGGGGTCTTAAAATTATGAAGGAAACCTATAAAATCCAAGCATTTGCGGACGATGTGGCTCTAATTATAGAAGACCCATTGGAATCAGGCATACAAATATTAGATGAATTTGGCAAATATGGAGAGGTGGCGGGACTCAAACTTAATAAAGCTAAAACGAAGATACTAACTAAAAATATGACCAAAATTCAAATAAGAGCCTTAGAGGAACTGATGGGAATTAAAGTAGTTAAGAAAATCAAATATTTGGGAGTTTGGGTTTCAAAAAGATATTCAGCCATTAAAGAAGATAACTATACACCCCTGATTAAAAATATTAAACAGGACCTAGAAAAATGGGGGAAACTGCAGATATCCTTTCTAGGGAGAATCTCAGCAATTAAAATGAGTATCCTACCTAAAATATTATATCTGTTCCAAACAGCGCCAATTAAATTGGATAAAAAATTTTTTCAAGAACTTAATTTGATTACTAGAAAATTTATCTGGGGAGGGAAAAAACCGAGGATCGCAATTAGAGATATGCAAGATAAAAAGGAAAGGGGAGGACTCGGACTCCCAATCTGGGAGACATATTATAAAGCAGCAAATCTAATTTGGCTAAAAGATTGGGCAACTTTAATCAATAAAAGGATACTGACATTGGAAGGATACGATCTTCAAAAAGGCTGGCATTTCTATCTCTGGGAAACAGGGCAAAAAACAAAGACATATTTTCACAAACATAAAATAAGAGACACCCTCATGGCAACATGGAGAGAGATAAGGAAAAAGCACTATACCAAAATCCCTAGATGGCTCTCCACAATGATATATTGTGGAGGCAATGATATATCCAAATGTTCTAGAATTGGGAAAGACGGCCAGATACAAAGAGATCCTAGACGGGATAGGGAATATTAGGACAATAGAAGAGCTAAAAGAACAAGGTATCAATCTAGAATGGTGGACGTATGCCCAAATTAAATCAAGATATAAGAAAGACAAAGAAGATCCGGGAATAGAAATAAGTATGAACGGCCTAGATAAAATTTGGATGGGCACAGATGACAAATTACTAGCAAAAATATATAAATATCTAGTGGATTACGATTTAACAGAGGAAACGGTGAAGAACACTATGTTGGCATAGGCCAGGAATATAGGACAGATTATAACATTAGAGGAATGGGACCAAATTTGGACTAACAATTTAAAAATGACTAAAGCCATAACATTTAAAGAGAATCAATACAAAATGATTTATAGGTGGCATCTGGCCCCGGCCAGGATCGCTAAAATATACCCCAAAGCAAGCCCAAAATGTTGGAAATGTGGGCACCAACAGGGTTCGTATTACCACTGTTGGTGGACCTGCCCTAAAACAAAAATTTTTTGGAAGACAATAAATAATTGGCTGAAAGAAATTTTGGGAGACACTTTGGAACTAGATCCAAAAATATTCCTCCTGGGAATCCTTAAAAAGTCATATTCAAGAAAGAAGAAATACCTGGCGATACACATAATTACGGCAGCAAGAATTACTTTTGCCCAATATTGGAAGGAGAATAAGTTACCCCCCGAAGACCATATCATTAGGAAGATATTAGAGTGTGCTGAACTGGATAAGTTAACTCTAGAGATAAATGACAGAGAGGAATCAGAATATTATAATGCATGGGATTTATGGTATGAATGGTTAAGAAATAGAAATCTAAGTAAGACTCGCAAATGCGAGAACTAGATAAGAGAACTAGGATACTGTACATTATACTGTACATTGCTAAAAGGATGAATAGACGTATGAAACAACTTATAGTTAGCACTGTCTTAGCACAATTGCTAATCTTATATGAAGATTAATGTAAATATATAACATAAATATGAATTACTTATATACAATGACACCTCAAAGCTGGAAATGTTGAATTGATATATATGAAAAAATTTTATTTTGTTTGTTGTATTTGTCTTTCAGTGTGGTTTTGTCTTCTTTTTGTTTTCTGTTTTGTAAATAATAAATGCTTTAATAAAGAAATTAAAAAAAAAAGAAATATGACTAATAAATAAATAAATAAATAAATAATAAAGACAAGCTCAGGATCCAAAAAGATCTTGACAGACTTGAACAATGGGTCCTATCCAATAATATGAAATTTAATGTGGAGAAAAGCAAGGGAGGAAAAACCAAAAGTACAAGTACAGATTAGGTAAAACCTGGCTCAAAAACAGTAACTGTGAGAGGGACCTTGGAGTCCTAGTGAACAATCATATAAACATGACCCAGCAGTATGCGGCAGCAGCCAAAAAAAGCTAATACAATCCTTGGTTGTATAAATAGAGGCATAGAATCAAAATCATGTGAAGTATTAATACCACTTTATAGATCCTTAATAAGGCTACACCTGGAATACTGCATCCAGTTTTGGTCCCCATATCTCAAAAAAGATGTTGAGACTTTGGGAAAAGTGCAAAAAAGAGCATCTAAGATGATTAAGAGCCTGGAGACAAAAACATATGAAGAATGGTTGCAGGAATTGGGTATGCAGAGTCTAGAGAAAAGAAGGACTTGTGGGGACATGACAGCAATATTCCAGTATTTGAGGGGCTGCCACAAAGAAGAGGTGGTCAACTTATTTTCCAAAACACTAGAAGGCAAGACAAGAAACAATGGATGGAAACTAATCAAAGAGAGAAGCAACCTGGAATTAAGGAGAAACTTCTTAACAGTGAGAACAATTACTAATCGAGAGGTTGCCTTCAGAAGTTGTAGGTGCTTCATCACTGGAGATTTGTAAGAAAAGATTGGACAGCCACCATGTCTGAAATGGTATAGGATCTTCTGCTTGAGCAGCGGGGCTGAACTAAAAGACCTCCAAGGTCCCTTCCAGATGTATTCTGATTCTGATTCTTATTCTTATTCTAACTGCTGGGGACAAGCCATTCAACAGTTTGGATCAACTTTAGTGGAGTTGATGCTGAACTCTTATCCTAGTTCATTGGAGACAATGAACTATAAGGATCTGGAATGGAGAAAAGAGGCTGAAGCTGAGCCTGAGTAAGAAAAATTTGTTTTGTATATAGCGTGTTTCCCTGAAAATAAGACGCTCTTATATTTTTTGAACCCCGAAATAAGCGCTTGGCCTTATTTTCAGGGAGGTCTTATTATTTTGGGGCGAATGGAGCAAGATGGGGCTCCTCTTGCCATTTTACCTGATTTCCAGCTCTGTGTTTAAATATTTTCGGGAAGGGCTTATTTTGGGGGGGAGGCTTATTTTACTGCATGCACTCAAAAGCCTGATTGGACTTATTATCAGGGGATGTCTTATTTTCGGGAAAGCAAGGTAGGCGTTATCTATTGACAACACTGTTAATTCTGGCTGGTCAAGCACTAGCCAAGACACAATAGGGACATATTTTGAGAGTTCTTTAGATTCAGGCTTCTGCTTGAACAGTAGATATCGTAGTTAAGGGGTTCTTAACTGATAGCTGATACACTATCCTCTCTCCTTACCCAGTGCAGGAAGATCTAGCTGTTGCAGAAATTGAACCCTAATTACCTCCCATAGTATCTGCAGGACAACATGTTCCAACCAAAATTAGCCTGACCCACTAGCTTTTTCAGTCCTCAAAGGTGGCAGGATGCTGAGACTAGAAGATACTGCTTTTCTGTAGCCCTGATGTTTTGAAATAGTCTCCCAGCAGAGATCAGACTAGCCCCCTCTGTGCTGTTCTTCAATAAAATGTTAAAAATAAAGTTGCACTGGAAGGCATTCTCTTAGCTGAAACAATGCACCATCTTTCATTCATTTCATTCCTTTATGTCATTTTTGCTGCTTTCCTGTTAGGGGGTTTATGATGTTACTTTTGTCTTTTAGTTATGCCATGACTGTTTTAACTTTTTTTTATGTTACATATTATGGAAGCCCCCAAGGATTGCCAGATTTATAAATTTATACTGAAATCAGATCTTACAGTCTAAATATTTTGGAAAAGGACTTTCCCCTCACTGCTGGTGAGCAGAGAGATGTGGTGTGCAATAGTTTCCCCCTTATCAAAAATGTTATAGTTAGAGACCATTTATGTAATACAGGGTATCAAATACTAGACAATTATTATTTTGCCATAATATAATTTGACAATGCCTCTGTTTGAAGTATTCTGAATTCTAGAAATCGGTCTGAATTCTTCAGTACTTCAGAACCTCTTTTATTTATAATGGATCTAACCAATTCTATAGAAGAATAACCCCAGAACTATTATTTATGGTAACTGTTCAGTTATGGTAAGATGAATATTCAAGAGTCTAAGGAGGAAGGTAACAGTAACAGAGTTGGAAGGGACCTTGGAGGTAATTTAATCCAACTCCCTGCTCACGCAGGAGACCTATACTAGGGATTCGAACCACTGAACTGCCAACCTTTCTGATCGACAAGCTCAGTATCTTAGCCACTGAGCCACCTAGCCAGGCTCAGGGAATCTGACTAGTTAATACACATATACAAATGGAACACTGTTTTCGCATCCATCAGTTATATTTCTCTAGATTTAAACTTAGTATTAATTCAACCAAAAATACTGGGCACCTATGTGTGTCCTTTTAGGAAGAATAAGAAGGATTCAGCTAATTGCTGGACCAAGTGCTGGTTCCTAAAATGAAACGGTGGTTCATATTATGTTGCGATCTGCCAAATAGCTCTTTTCTGGCTAGAAGTTATCTCACATATTAATTTTGTTTCCAAATAATCATTGATTTTTGCACAGACTCATGCTGATTTGAAATATATACCAATACTCTGGAAGTTAAAAAGAAGAAAAAGGAAAGAATCTCTTAGATGAAGTTGGCAGCAAAATGAACAAAAGATTAAAAATGAACTTTGTACACTCTTAAGATTGAAAAGGATGGAACGATACATACCCTTCATTAGTTGTACAGTAGTCTAAAGACTAAAACTATTTTCCATACTTGAATCAACTGGGAAGTTATGAATTTGGTTCACATATATAGTTTATGTGTTTAATTGTCACTTCTGCTTTATTTTTTAAAATTTGGATAAGCTGATTAAAGAATTAACATGAGATACTCTGATAGCTGAAAATTTGAGTTGGAATCTTTAGCAATGAAAATCAAGGAATATGGAGGGAAAATGGACTTAATATTGAATATAAAGAAGATCAACATGATAACTGGAATAGCAATTAGCCCTAGATCTGACAATAAAGGTACTGAAATGGTGAATTGCTTCTACCTTTTAGGATCACCTATCAGCAGTAAAGGAATTAACAAAATAGGCTGTAAAGGTAAAGTTTCCCCTCACACATATGTGCTAGTTGTTCCCAACTCTAGGGGGCAGTGCTCATCTCCATTTCAAAGCCGAAGAGACAGTGCTGTCTGAAGACGTCTCCATGGTCATGTGGCCGGCATGACTAAATGCCAAAGGTGCATGGAACACTGTTACCTTCCCACCAAAGGTGGTCCCTATTTTTCTACTTGCATTTTTTACGTGCTTTCAAACTGTTAGGTTGGCAGAAGCTGAGACAAGTAACAGGAGCTCACCCCATTACGCAGCACTAGGGATTTGAACCGCTGAACTGCCGACCTTTCGATCGACAAGCTCATCATCTTAGCCACTAAGCAACTGCATCCCACTCAAAATAGGCCATAGACTAACATTGTAGCCTCAATTGCTACTAGTTTAATTATGTTAGTCTAAAATAGGCTGTAGACTGACATAATTAATCTAGTAGCAATTGAGGCTTTGGAAAAGATTCTTTAATGCCATGATATGTCTATATCTATAGAGATCAGAATCATGCAAATAATAGTGTTCTCTGTAACATTCTATGGAAACAAAAATTGGACTCACAAATGAAGGCAAATGAAGGTTGGACTTTAAGGAGGAAGGTTAGAAATAATGTTGAAACTTTTCAACTTTGGTACTGAAACAAAAAAGCCTATTCATAATATCCTAGATTGCTTAAAAAAACCAGATAAAAACAAATGGATCATCAACCAAATCAGTTCACAATTTTCATCCTAGGTCCAAATGACTATGCTCAAATTATCTTGGATGTATTATGGTAACACCCAACTTTCTTGAAATCTACAATGCTGATGAAAGTGGAAAGAGATGTAAACAACTAGCAGCAAGGTTCATCGACTTAATTATAGCAGCAATGGGTCCATTATTGGAGTTGCTGAAGATATGCCATTCTGGAGAAGGTGTAATTATGGGCCACTAAGAGTTGAAACTGACTTAATGACACATAATCATGATCCATGATATGAGAATATTGGTTGAATAGTGACTCATTTGGTTTGTTTTGGCTTGATTTGATTTATACTTTCTTTCTGCTCTGATATGCACAGATCTAAGTCTAACATAATAGTTTGTGCATGATGTAACTCTTCATATAAACCTTCTCTTTTCTTTTTGATTTATTTATTTTGCAAACTTAAATGAATAAAAATATTGCTTAAAAAGAAGTGGAGGCTCCATTTCTGTGCCCATGTTAGTTTACATAATCTGCCAAATAATTCTGCCAAATTGGTATATGTACTTAACATTTCTTTTTGGTGATGTGGTAGTGCAGTGGTTAGAATGCAATACTGCAGGTTAATTTTGCTGACTGATAACTGCCAGCAGTTTGGCAATTCAAATCTCACTGGTTCAAATTCAAGTTTGACTCAGATTTCCATCCTTCTGAGATTGGTAAAATGAAGACCCAGATTGTTGGGGAAAATATGCTGATTCTATAAACTGCCTAGAGAAGGATGTGAAGCACTGTGAAGCAGTATATAAGTCTAAATGCTATTGCTATTTTTTATTTTTTATTAAATTTATTGGTTGCTCATCTTACCACTGGGTAACTCTGGATAGTTTACAACATTAAAAGAATAAAACTATGCAAATAAAAACTACAAAAATGTACAAATGTACAAACTACATTTTTGTAATTTATTTATTGACAAAATAGTATTTTGAGACAAGGTTCAATATCGGTAGGAAAAAAACATTGAGTGAATCCTGAGAAAAAAATAGTAAATTAACTCAAAGATAAGGTTGTGTACTTCTCAAGAAGACTTTATGGAAAATATATAAAAAATTCCAGTTCCTCTCTGATGTATTCCACATCAAGAAGCAAGATTCTAGCTTGTTTTAAATTCAGTGCAATTTTTGTTAAGAGTAATAATTGTCGAAGTCATCATGTGAGATTGTTTAGAGACATGCAAATAATTTACTGCTCAAGCTCATAATTATCTGCTAGCAAGTAAATATTCCTGCATGATCAAATATTTTCAAGTCCCTTTCTGATCTACACTTACTATATATTCCTCCATCAATATTAATTATTTGTCTTTAGTATTCACATATAAGCTGTAGCTTTAATGCATATTTATCTGCTAAATCAATGCTTCTAATTTAGATACAATATATAAGCTTTACAACTATCCTTTACATCTGTACTTTTCTTGAAATACTTTAAGAGATTAATTGTAAGTGCATCTTAGAGTACTAGTTAGATGAGAGCAACTATGATAAGATATTGTTTTCTTCATGTCCTGTTTACAGATATCCTAGAGATTCATAGCCGACCACTATGGGAAACAGATTGCTGAAATATATTTGGTCTGATCCAGCACAACTTGATTAAATATAAGATGTATGACCAGCAAGTTGCAGTTTGTATTCATGTACAGCAGTTGGAACCTGAAATACCTGGCTGGGGACAGATCACACTGGACAACTATATAGTTGACAAAAATAGACACCGACTGGATGGCACACAATCATCACATGAGCTTTACTGTAGTCAACAATAAAGAAATACAAGTTTCCAAACATGAGTACATATTCAAATCAAACATGAGTTGAAAGTTTCCATTGCTCCATTTGATTGACAGCTTAAGCCACGCACACAGCAATTCTGAAGACATCATCTGTGAACCAACCCCGAGTTATATAGATCTTGTAAAATTAAACCCTTAGCAATTGTTCCTTTACAAAATACTTGGGTAATTAGAACTCCATTTCAGAGACAACTGTACTTGGAATAAATTAAGGGCATTTCTAATTATTCAAGCAATGTGGGGTGTTAAATCTCAGTAAATGAGCAAGGATGGACTTTTAACTCTCTAGCATTTTGGGTTTTTGTTCCTTATACCAGTTCAATTTATTTTTAACTTTCCATCCATAGATGTCAAAAAGTGAGAGGAAAAATAATAAAATAGCAGGGATTCCAATACTGGATATTCAGCTATGATCTTTTGATTCCCACTACTCTAAGAGCTGGAGAGTTGGCTCAAATATTTTCTTTCCAACTAATATTTTTGCTTTCATCCTTTCTTTCCAATACTTCAATTCCTTTTCAGCAAAAACACCATCAACAAAAACAGATACACCCCTCCCCCCAAAAAACCCCAAACTAATAAGAAAAAGAAAATCTCTACCCAGAAAGGGAAGTTGCATGTGTTGTAGTCAGTTGTTGTAGTCAGAATTCTTGAATTCTAGATACTGAAATTCACCTACACAATAAACCCTGAGAGATAAATTGCTATCTGTTTTATTTGCATCTCAATCTAGAATTCCTCCCTTTTAACACAATTCCATTGTCAGCCTATTATTCAAAACTCTTCTAATGTTTTCTGCAGCAAATCATTTTAATAAATTCCTACTACAAAAGGAAAAAATGTGTAAGGAAAAAAAAATTGCCAGCTGTAGTAAACAAAGCAAAATGTGGTTAATTAACACACTTCCGCCTTTATGTGCATCCATCAGAATATTTTAATCAAATGCAGGGATTTGTAAAAGTCATTTAGGGTCTACTTTCAAATCCATGGGTAATATTATTTATACTACCGAATAACCCTAACCCGAGTTTAAACCTAGTCATCTGTAACCTACTGCATAAAACAATTAATCCACCACATTTTGGCATTCTTTTAAAACCTCTGCATGTAAATATACTCTTGCTGGATTCAGATTTACTCTACATAAATATCTCAGGCAGCTTCCTTCTCAGCAGCCAATAGTCATTCTGCCTATTTCATTCTCATAAAAATAAAATAAGGAACAGATGGCATCAGATTCAAATGGCATTCCTCTTCATTCTCCATAGCTTTTTCAAGTTCAGTATACCACATATTATGAAATGCTAAAATACACCAAAATACATCAAAAGATAAAATGGGATTTTTTTTATTCGGCTGTTATAAAAATAAGATCGTCAACATGATCACCAACGTCCAATGACGGATATGGCACAAGAAGAAGTAAAATGAGAAATAATGGATGGAAACTAACCAAAGAAAGAAGCAATCTAGAATTATGAAGAAATTTCCTAACAGTAAGAGCAATTAACCAATGGAACAGCTTGCCTTCAGAAGTTGTGGGTGCTCCATCACTGGAGGCTTTCAAAAAGAGGCTGGGCAACCATTTATCTGAAATGGTATAGGATCTCCTGCTCAAGGGGGGGATTGGACTAAAAGACCTCCAAGGTCCCTTCCAATTCTATTATTCTATGTTCTACTAGCACTCCCCCAAAAGGTGTCCACGGGTATTCATATTCACCCAAAAATAACCATATGTGAATGGTGACATCACTGTGCAAAGACTTCCCTGACATACTGCAGTGTTGACATTGGACATAAGTGCATAAGCCACACACATTGCATTGGGATGTCCTGATGCACATTTCATCACTTGTCTTCCCACCTACATATACCTTTGAACCCTTCTCCCCTTATTAATTTGTGTTTTCGGTATTTATTTACTGTGGCTTAACTGCTGCTCCAATCCCCTGGGACTTTAAGTAAAATCAACTCAGAAATAATTTAAGTGGGACTCACACATTCTATGGAAAAAATAGACAATTGTAACAAATCACAGATGGCAGATGCTCCATTCAGTCCCCTTTGGCTATCAGCACTGGCAGCTTCAGAGCTGTTAGAAAGCATTAACGTGCTGCACATAAAGATTTAGCTTTGGGAAATCCCAACTGTCTATTCACATTTACTCTTCTGTAACTGTCTCAATTTCTTTTCAAGGTTGCCTATTGACCCTTCACTTGTCCAACAAACAATGTGTTGTAGGAAAACAGACAACTTTACCCTGCACCCTGGTCTTTTTTTCTTCAATTTAATTTGGGCAGTTTTAGCCGGTTCTCTTTGGACAGTGTAATTTTACGTCTTTGGACTTCTCCACCCACCAGTGACCTTATTAGCATTTGCATCACAGAGTATAAAACTATATGTTTAACAACCTTCATAGATTATTTAAATTTCTAAATTACATCATGCATATTTCCTTGAGCCATTCTTGCACTCACAGTCGGTATCTGTCCATGTAAACAGTGCAACAACATATGCCTGTCTGATATCTCATGGGTATCAGCAAGAGCAGGCCTTCAAAGTTGTATTTCAGAAAGCGTGGCAGTTCCTTCAGCAAAGATTTTTGTAATGATGTAACAAAGTTCAAAGGAACAGCCCCATCTAAAGTCACTTTTCTGTGAGCTGGCCAGCTGTATATAAATATGATAAACTCCAGTAAAAGTGAAAAGTGATCATGGATACAAATGCTGTATTAAATTATCAGGACATGAAATATTTATTAATTGTTCTGAGTTTTTCATAAGCTTCATTTTACCCCTTGATTTTTTCAAAAAAAATCTTTTTTTTTATATGGCATTCAATGTAATTTCTAACTCTAGAGAACTTTGTGCCATATATTGGTAGAAGACACAGACCCATCATTTAGGCTATCCAGATGCTTCATAGTTTTTTAAAGATTTTCCTGTTTAACTAATTTGTCAGCTGTTATATTCCAAAGATCAAGAAATAATCTGAGGAGTCCTTGGTGATCTCTAAGCTTGGTTGGTTTCTTGCAGATGTTTCATTACCCAAACCAGGTAACATCATCAGTGCATCGTGACTGATACTGTAGGAGAAGGAGTGGCAGAGTTTGGGGGCGGAATCAAAAGAGGAATCTGTCTAGAGTCTGTATGTTGCCACAAGGGGACTAAGTCCAACTTCCCCTTGAATTCCATTGACTCAAGGAAGAGTGAAGGTTCCATTGACTCTTACCCAGGGGTGAAATCCAGCAGGTTCTGACAGGTTCTGAAGAACTGGTAGCAGAAATTTTGAGTAGTTCGGAGAACCAGTAGCAGAAATTTTGAGTAGTTCGGCAAATACCACCTCTGGCTGGTCCCAGAGTGGAGTGGGAATGGAGATTTTGCAGTATCCTTCCCCTGGAGTGGGGTGAGAAAGGAGATTTTGCAGTATCCTTCCCCTGCCATGCCCACCAAGCCATGCCCACCAAGCCACACCACTCCCACCAAGTCATGCCCACAGAACTGGTAGTAAAAAAATTTGAATTTCACCACTGCTCTTACCTATTCCCAAGCAGGTCCTATCTGTTAGTTGAGAAGATTCCTGTACATGATTAGTAATAAATCACTTTAATTGGAATGTAACATGTGACCCTGGTCTTTGCACCTGACAGATACTGAGGAGACCTTTTTGTTATATAATTTTCTTGTTTCCTCCCAGAGTTGTACAGATTTTTCTCTGTTTCTTCTTGATTCAATGCTTCTGCACAATCAAGACTAGGTAATGTTAGTAATTTTTCTCCTAATTCATGAGTATTTATAACTTGCAGGACACAGTCCTGGATGATGACAATTTTGTTTAAAAAAATGAATGCAGAAATATATGACTCTTTTTTGTTTTTAGAGATGTTTTGTGGTAAATGGATATTATTTTAACTTTTCCAGGCTCTTTGATCCCTCATATTCCTTTTTAAGTCTTCAAAAAATCCTATAGGTCTATTTTTATGCTTCTTTAGCATTGGTATGGTGAGATTGCCTCAGTAAATTTATCTTTAGTTTTAGATGGTTTATAGCATGACCTGAATTTCTATCCCAGAGTTCTGATTGATTCCTGATTTTGGGATGGTGCAGGATCAAGTCTTGTTTGATACTTAATAGCTATTCAGTCATTGCTATTCCATTTTGTGGCCGCAAAATGGCTGCATGCCCTCTTTGTGCCTTTTTTTTTTGTCCTATTAAATTGGAGTAAAACTTCTATTTCCCAAGTCAAAAACCAATTTTTGACTGTACTCTCAGTATTTGGAAACCCTCTGAGATGACCTGCTGTTCCTCTCTTATTTTTCAATATATTTTTTTGTTTTATGATGCTATTTTTGTCACAGTTAGTGCCTGGCACAAGGAGCTCCAGGCTAATCTATCATTCTGTGGCAACAATGACACCATCACACCAATTACACCATCACACCTATTACACCAATCATACAAGCATTTTAACGAAAACTAAACAGGTGGGATTGATGGGAGATAAAGTATTGTAAAATAACTTCTAGAGCGGTCAGACCTCAATGTTCTAATAACATTGAGTGTCCTGCTGTCAGTGTAGATCTGTGGCTTTGTTTGATTGTAAGTCAGCTTCTTCAGGGAGATGGGAGATGAAAAATACACCTGACATTTAAAAAAAAATTTAAAAGTTCCATCTTGAAAATGGCAAAGTTATCCAAAGATTCTTCTTAGAATTTATTCAAAGAAGCTATTTTAAGCCTTCCCAATTAGGAAATATATATGCGGTTAAGGTACTAGGGATTTCTTTTCATAAGGATATTAGTGTAAACAGTTAACCATAGTTGATTTGGTGTCAGAAGCCTTGTCCTCTGGTTTTGGATCCTTGGGACATGCAAGAATAATGGAAAAGGAATTCAACCAGAATTGAAATGGACATTGTCTTCACGTGTTAAATCCAACATGAATGCATCAACAAGTGGCTCCTCCTTCTCTTAATCACATTGGTGTGTAATTAAATTATAGTTTTAATGTTTACCAAATAATTGTCAGGAGCAGAATTTTCACATATATGCAAAGGCTTCTCCATGAGCTACAATACTTCTCTATTATAGTCCCAGTTCACATAGAAACCATCACATGTAACAATCCCTATAAGTATGGAAACATATTAGATGGAACATACCAGATGAACAACTGAACAGAACCTACTTTACAAATGTAGTCCTTCTCCATGGATACAAAACTGGGGACCAAGCATGGTTCCTTTCCTTATGACTATCTCCAATAGCTCCAGGGACTAATAGAAAAATTATATCTATGGGGAATGGAAGCACAAATCTCAATCTCATTTCTTTCTTCTTCTCTAAGCTATAATAGTAGGTCTTGGGCAGGGGTTTGCAATCTTAAATACTCAAAGAGCCATTTGGACCCATTTCCCACAGAAAAGAAAACACTGGGAGCCACAAAACCCTTCTTGAGTGGCCACAAAACTAGCCTATGTAATAGAATTAAACGTTCTGTTTTCTTCTGAAACTTTTCTTTTCTTGGATTTATCCATGGTTGGCCTACCGGGGGTTGAAAAGCTCAATAAATTGTGTGCTGGTGGGTGTTGCACATTGGCTGTTGTGACATATATTTTGAGTGACAGGGAGCCGCAACAGAGGGGTGAAAGAGCCACATGTGGCTCCAGAGCCACAGGTTGCTGACCCCTGGTCTTAGGTGACAAAAAGAATAGCAAGAGATGTGAGAAGTAGAGATTCTTGTTGCATCTTCTATTGAATGACAGATGCTGTATCTGTACTATACATTGCCCTTTCTTCTAACATTCCCCTCTACATTCCCCTTTCTTCTAACATTGTGTATTAGAAGAAAGGGGAAAAAAACAAAAATCTTTGATCCCGCTTCAGCTAAGCTCTGCTCAATTCAAAGTCAGAAATATTTAATGTAGTTGGCAAATTCCAGCTGATAGTGTTTGCCTACATATACAAATGGCACTTTGTGCCTGCCAAATGGAAGCAAGCATCCTAACCTTTAAATGACAACATGGTTTTCTTTGTACCCTTGGTGCTGCAATAAACCTTCAGTTTAATGGATTAATGGGGGAAGGGTATCTGTAGAAGCAGAATGCCTGTTGAATCTGGATGGGGTTTTATGTATACATAAAATGGTGAATGTGGTATGACACATCCATATTTTATGCATTTTGCACATTTTATGCACATATAAAATATGGAGGGGATTTCATATATCCATATTTAATGTATTTTATGCATATATAAAATGGCAAATGGGATTTGATGCATGCACAGAAGCATGAACAGATTTTATCTGTTGCATCCAAAGTCTACTAAACTGAGATTTGTTACATAAAGGCTGTAGTGGATTTGTAAAATACTGCTCTGCATGCATCAAGTGATTCCACATGATTTTTGTTCAATTGGCAGTAAGCTTCAATGTGGCAAGCTAAACCACATAGTAATTTCTCATGAGTCATTGCTCAGTATCATACTTCAGTACTTTTAAATGAATATATAATTAAAATTGTTTATTTGCTAAAATAATGCTTGAACTGAAACTGAAACTAACATTTCATAATGTAACATTTTTAGGCCTGGTTTGCTTCAATTTATGGCCTATCAGCACACTTCTAATTTGGGGATAATACTTCGGCAGCTTTCACTTACATATATAAGTTTTATTGTTGTTCAATTCCTTCCTTCCCTCACTTTTCAATTAAAACTGAGACATAGCAAGAGGATTCACTTTGCATGCCATAAGGCATGACCTAATAATGGTAATGGTCATAAAGGGAAGAACCAAGCAAACTACAGCAAACATTTGGGCTAAAAGTTACTGTTATATACATAAGACAAAATTCATTCCCAACTACAAAATGACAGAAATCCAAGCAAACAAGTTAAATATATGTAATCAAAAAATATATTGAAATATGGATACAAAATCAAAGCAGAACACAAAATTAAAATTACATTAAAAAAGTAAAATATACATAATTCAAACGAAAATAACGCCTTTCAGCTCCAATCCAGGAGCCCTCAAGCAGTCACATTCATGACAAACCATTTTATACCAAATTTATATTTTGCTGATAAAGAAATAAAGGGAGACTAGTATATATCTATTTCAAGCTATTTAGCTCTCATAAGCTAGCCATATCCTTACTCGGATTCAGAGGTTAATACAACTGCCTAATATGCAGGCAGCCCAAGTTCAAACCCGAATGCTCCGGAATTTAAAATTTTAAAATAATTAAAATTTTATTTTACTAAGTTTTTGTCAGCCATTTGCTGACATCGTCAGAGTATTAAACTACCATTATAGGGATCTCTGCCTTTATATGCCATTAATCAATTTGGCCATTGCGCGTGTAATAGGCCCTTCCAGCCGTCTCCCACTTGTAATTAGCTGTGTTGTTTTTGCTGTCGTCATGCTGGATGATGGAGG
Organism: Ptyas mucosa; assembly: GCA_012654045.1. Classification (NCBI taxonomy): domain Eukaryota; kingdom Metazoa; phylum Chordata; class Lepidosauria; order Squamata; family Colubridae; genus Ptyas; species Ptyas mucosa. The sequence goes on along the minus strand of WNWU01000162.1, from coordinate 6,147,897 downwards.
CTTAATTCCTACTGTTTCCTCCCTCCTAGCTTGCTTATCAGTGGGGGATGATGTTAGCCTGTCAACCATTGCAATTTGCTGCCTTGTCTGTGATCTTGTGGTCGGCCAGGTTCATTTCTCATTAATCCTATCTGTTACAGTTTGAGACAACCCTTCCGGATTGCTCTGTGTTTGGTCAGGACTGACTATATCTTCACAGGCTTACACGCACAATGGCCAAATTGATTAATGGCATATAAAGGCAGAGATATCTGTAATGTAACGATGTCAGCAGATAGCTGACAAAAGCTTAGTAAAATAAAATTTTAATTATTTTAAAATTTTAAGTTCCGGAGCTCGCAGGATGTCTGCTTCTTTCTTTACTAATATACCTGGAACTCATATTTTTAGAATAGTTTGTTATATATATATATATACATTCAAGCCACCTAACAAATAAAGAATTATCTTCTCAGTTGACCTAGTCTTCAAATTTCCAGTATCAAACTATGCAATCTCTCTTCCAGAAAATATGCATAAAATCTTTTGCACTATTTGAATTATAGAGCATATATGCTCTAGGCATTGCGTATTATAATATCTACCTGAAAACCCCACTAATGGATTTCTTTAATCAATTTAGTGGGAAAATTTCTATTCTTATAATTATGATAATATTAAAATATTATTAATATTATAATAATATTAAAATAGCTTGGCAAATTGAAGGACACCCTGAGAAATTTCCTATCTTATCCAATAAATTAACATTACAGCACTTTAGAACTACAATAAAATAAAAATAATCTACTTTGATTCCCCCCCACACACACACAATTCCCATAAAAACAGTCAAGTTCTCACTACATATTGCCATTCCTTGGTGATGTATGTAATAAGTATATCAAATGACAACATATTTCAAATCTCCAGACAATCTCTCCCAGTAGCTTTGAAATGGGATGTTGCACAGAAGAAAGTGTCAGCTTTGGAAGCCATATTAGGCCGGAAGCTTCCATGCTGCCACCTTCTCATGTGTGGGAAAGTAGGAGGGGGGATTTAGTAGAGGAGTAGTTTGTAGACATAATAGCATTCTTCCTGTCAGTCAAGGTCAGGGCGATCCGGCATGTGGAGAAGGAGTGGTCGGAGTGCTGAATTGAGATGGGACAGATGTTGATTGGAGCATGTGATTGACTGAGGAGTGAGAGGATGGTTTTGGGGTTTTTGATTTACTGAGGGAAAACCCGAACCTTTCAGATCCGGGTTTTCCCAGATGTGCCAGTTTGCCTATTCTAGTAAAGAGAACTTTGGAAAATGCTTGCTTCTGCGTCTTTACTCGGAGTTGAGGTTTTCTGGAACACTGACAGAAAGATGATTGACCTCAGAAGCAGCACCAACAACCTAAGCTTTTAGGGTGGAATTTGCCCAGGACCATAATAATAAGATTTTCTAGCTAGCTTGATGAGGTGGAAGAAACTGGGCGACCATGAATTCTAGTCCTGCCTTAGGTAGAAAGCCAGGTGGGTAACCTTGGGCCAATTGCTCTCTCTCAACCTTACGAAGGAGGCAATAGCAAACCATTTCTGAAAAATCTTGCCAAGAAAACTGCAGGACTAGTCTTGGCAGTCTCCAAGAATCTGACACAACTGAACATAAGAAAATAAAAAGTCTAACCTTGTGATAATCAGAATATAGAGCATAGAATATCAGAGTTGGAAGGGACCTTGGAGGTCTCCTAGTCCAAATGACTGTCCAGTCTCTTCTTAAAAACCTCCAGTGATGGAGCACTCACAACTTCTGAAGGCAAGCTATTCCACTGGTTGATTGTTCTCACTGTCAGGAAATTTCTCCTTAGTTCTAGTTTGGATCTCTCTTTGGTTAGTTTTGATCCATTGTTTCTTGTCTTGCCTTGGGTGCTTTGGAAAATAGGTTGACCTCCTTCAAATGTTGGAACACTGCTACCATGTCTCCCCTGGTCCTTCTTTTCATAGACTAGCCATTTCCAAATCTACTACTCACCCCTATTTATTAGAAAAATATGCATGTGCTCTATCAGAGGAAAATTAGGCAGATAAACATCCCACACAAATTCCATATTCTCAACAAATCTAAGAATAGTTTGCTTTGTAACAGTCAGTTCAGAGGTAGCTCCAGACCAGTATCATCCAGTGGTGGGTTGCCCCCGGTTCGCACCAGTTCTATAGAACTGGTAGTAAAACTGGCGGGAGGCTCCACCCACTGACCCCGATGTCATCAAAATGCTTCTGCACATGCACAGAAGAGTGCACGTGTGTGCATACAAAGTGCACGCACGGCCCCATTGCAAACCGGTAGTAAAGGTAAGTAGAATCCACCCCTGGTATCACCTACTTGATTATGTGAGTGATCTGAAACCAAAGCAAAGCGGCTATCTACCTCTTGCCAAGCCTGATAACACTGCACATCTGCAAAGCTTGTGGGGGGTCCATTTCCCATTGGAGAGAACTCACTCCATGATCCAAGATTCGAGGTAACTCTTGTCCTTTCTCTCCACTTCCACTCAGAGCTTCTTCATCCTGTCGTTGAATTTTTGTTTTTTTGTTTTTTGTTTGTTCCAAGCAATATTTAGTATGCTATGGTTCCATAGGCATCTGGTACAAGTACATAAATGACACCATTTGTGTTACAACACTAGGATATTTTTGTCATTTGTCCCTCTTGCTCTTCTGTATGACTATGGATGCATCTTCCCATCTTCCTTACTCCAGCTATTGCAGCAATCTTTAGCCATGTTTATAACTATTGGACAAAGTGCCTGATGATAGATGCTATCTTGCTATCATTTGACAATAATTTAATCTATGTCCACTTATTTAAATGGCACTGTTCCAAAAGAGAAGGCAGAGCATAGCAGACTTAAAATACACTTTAAATGTAGAAGCATTCTTATCTTTTCTCCCTACCTCCCCATCTTCCCCCATTTATCAAATTGTTTCTTTAATGGTGCAGAATAGAGGAGAGATCTCTTGGTGTCATACTTTCAATTTTTATTTGGCTACTGTTATGTACATAAAAGAGTTAAAGATGGGATAACCAAAGCCCGCTTCTTTTTGCACTAGTCCTTATTAATTACCCACAGGATTGTTTTCAGTGCTTCAGGAAAGTGCCATTTGATCCATAAATACAGACATATAGATTATGTAAATTCATATCTGTTGTACCTGCTTCTTTCTCGCTCCATTTTTGCTTGCCCTTTGCTTGCCCTCTGTTTTTGAAATTTGATGATTTTAGTAAATAAACATCAAGTTGTGTTTTTGCTAGCTGAGTTGAGTTGTGTGTGTTCGCTCTGATCTGGGAGTGTGTTTGGTGCAAACTAAACTGGAAATTACCCCCAGTATATTTTCCACAATCCTGCTGTCCCACCTCTACCATGCAGAGGTTACAAGCAGTCCTTGGGGAAATATGTAATATCCTCTGTATTCTGTTCACTTACATGGTGCTAAGAGATATTTGGAACAAGAGTGGTCCTGACAGTGACAAATGACTCTGAGCAGCCTGGCATTAATAAAACACATTGCAAGATGAGGCAGCTACTGGTAAAAGTATCTGCTTGCATGTTTAATATAAAGTGCTCTAAATCTCAATGTGTTACTACCATACCACGGTGTGTTGCTAGCCAGCTAATGATAGCTAATGACTAATACAAGAGGAGAAAAGGTGAAAAATATATTTTGCTTCAACTCATGAAGTGTTTTTTAGCAAATATCAAGTCAGTTGCTAAACAGAGAGCATCCAAGGAGAGAAAAGGGTGAAAACAAGCTATAGACTGTTAATCAGGTTTATATCAGGTTTATAAACAAAACAAAAAAATAGCGATCAGACAATATTGGGGAGGGATTGGGGATTTATTATTATTATTATTATTATTATTATTATTATTATTATTATTTTATTTCTATACCGCCCTTCTCCCGAGGGACTCAGGGCGGTGTACAGCCTATTAAAAGCACAAAGACAAACAACAATTAAAATAATTTAAAAGTATTAAATAATTTCGGCTCAATATTAAAACTCCTGAATTTAAAACATCCAATTTAAAATCATGACATTGATAGCCCAGCCTGGTGGAACAACAGGGTCTTAAGGGCACAGAGAAATACCCTGAGGTCGGAGATCTTATGCATTTCCGGGGGCAGTTCATTCCACAGGGCTGGGGCTCCCACAGAGAAGGCCCTCCCCCTGAGTGTCGCCAGCTGACATAACTTTGCTGATGGCACCCTGAGGAGACCCTCTCTGTGGCAGCGAACTGGCCGGTGGAAAGCTACTGATGGCAGAAGTCGGTCCTGAAGGTACCCGGGTCCTATGCCATGGAGCGCTTTAAAGGTGGTGACCAACACCTTGAATCGCACCCGGAAGATTAGCGCTTTGCAGAAAAATTCTCCTATGCTATTTCCACAGTTCTTGTTTAGCATAATGAAAGACAATCTGCTTTTGAAAATTATTTCAAAGGGGAGGATATTTCTAGCACAATTTTTTATGGATGGACTATGGATTTACTCTTTTTAGCTATGAGGTGGCCAAAGCATATGTTTGAATGCCATGTTTTTTGATGTGCAATCCTCTCTCTATTGGCATATAGCTTCCCTGACTTTCCATGCTTCAATCCAAAGGACAAATCCTCCCATTGAGTTTTTTCAGATTAGGAAATATGATGGGAGGCTTTGGAGTACAAGTATGTCATGAGTCCCTGAACAGTAAAGGTGACTGACAAGCAAGTACCGAAATACATAACACCAGACATGTTACTAGAAGGGAAAATCATGAAACTACATCTTACTTACTTTGGCCATGTCATGTGAGGGAATTCACTGGAGAAAGCAATTATGTTTGGAAGTGTTACCAGTAAAAGGAAACCAAGCCATAAAAGAACACCATCAAAGTTGACACCAGCCAGAGCATAGAACAATTCAAAGAAGTAGAACAAGATCAGAAAATGTGGAGAGGCCTCGCCCACAGAATCACCAAGAATTGAACACAAGTGAATGGATAATATTATCATCATATCATGAGAGTCTGATTGGTAAATTAGTTAAACCTGATTTAGAAAGCATGCAATGTTTTGTATCAAAAAATAATTTCTTGTAGTTCAATTTCATTAAAAGAATGATTAGGTCAGTTGTGTGAATACTGTAAAAACTGTTTTAAATTAACCCAACCCTATATATACCTCACAAATTCTGGTTTCTCTCATCATCATCATCAATTCCCACCAAACAAATTCTAGAGACACATGCTTAGTTCAAAAGCATTTTCTAAAGTTGTGCATAAAAAGTTATTGGTGCCAATAAGTCTAGAAAAAGTTATACAACCATTTCCAAAGTTCTGGGCCTAAATCAATCCTCTGAAATATATTCTTGAAATAATGATTTAGAATAATAGTGAATCTTTCCAAGAGTGTCTATCCTGTCAAAATTATTTGAAGAGTACAGCATAAAATCACCCTGCAAGTTACAATGGAAATGCTAATAACTGGAGATATTTTGAAATTCCAAATCAAAGTCAAGATCTAAATACTACAGAAATGTTTCAGGATTTGAACAAGCTGTTCAGGCTAGGAAATACTAAAATATGAGTTGAAGTGGTATGTCATAGAAGAACATTCCTAACAGAGGTAGGAAACACTGATAATCAAGCATGGCAATGTTTGACTGTAATTACTGCAGCTAAGGTGTTACTGAAATTAACAGTGCAATTCCTTTTTCACAGGGCCATATCACATGTTAGAAGACTTTTTATACAACAGGCACCAAATATGGTTGTTTGTTCATTTAACCCACAGTCCAGATAGATTCAGGAAGTGCAAGCATTTCGTATTTCATTCATGCATACATACATTCATTCAATCAATCAATCAATCAATTTAGTTGATTCTCCATGCATATATAACTCCGGGCAGCTCATATTCATTTAAAACAATTCTCCCACCCAAAAAAATGTTTTAAAAGAACAAATATATCACACCTGGGTAATTCTAATTTAATATAAGGTACACAAAGTGGACTCATCCAATGTCCTGAGCCAATGCCCAGGGAAACAGCCAGGTCTTCAGCATTCTACAAAAAGCCAGCAAAGACAGGGCTGTCCCAATATCAATATACTGTTCCAGAAAGCAAAAGTAGTGACAGAGAAGGCATGTGTTTGGGTCCCATAACATATGCTTTTTAATTGAAGGAATCCAGAAGAGGCCCACCCTGTTGGGTCTTATAGGATGGATAAAAATAATTGGAGACATGCTGTCCCACAAATAACATGGCCTTGTGCCTTGAAAGCCTTTATAGGGAGTAACTAGCACCTTGCATTGTACCTGGAACTTGGTGCAAGCCAATGAGCTTGCAAAGTAGAAGGATTACATGCATACCAAAAAATACCTGTAACTACCTGCATGTATGCAGTGTAATGACTGCTCCCATTCAAGTGGATACTAGAACTCACATGAAACTCTAATAACATACCATAGGAAAAAGCCAAAAGAAAAAAACCAAGTATAGGGGAAATACACTTTCACAGACCTATATGTGAAAACATGGGATGGATCAAGAATCTGTAAGAAGACCAACAAGAAAAAATTTCTATTACTCTGAAAAGCTTGAACAGACAGAAGATTTATTTGTAGATATATTGTGTTCTGTCTACTGAAATTAGTGACCAAAGAAGTATGAATGTGTACCCAAAATACTGAAATAATTATGAAATATTTTAATTGATTACATTTCTTGTTTTGAATAAAACTACTGTTGCATCAGATCATCTTACAAACATTTTAGATAGTTTCTTTCCATGTTTGGGATCTGGAACAATTTCCATCCATTGTTCTCATGATACTGTTCTAGAAGATGGCCTTTTCTTTAAAAAAATCTCAAATTATATTGCAGTGGATCAAAAATGAAGGAAAAAGCAAGTATTGTTGTTTCTCTCTAAGAGTGTGTTACTCGTTTTTATTTAGGCATTCGTTTTCATTCTGTCCCGCTTATTTCTTTCACAGTTTTTGTAACCTGAAATGATGCTAATCTCGTGAATAATCCCAAAATAGATTAGGAATCAGGGGAAATTATGTTTTGGTTCTCTAGAAGATGTCAGGGAGGAAAGGAAATGAGCAACCAAATAAACATTGTTGCAAGACTTCAATAATATCAACTTTTTGTTAGTCCCTGCAATCTGTTAACTTTTTGTCTTGATTAAAGATTACAGCAAACAATAGAATTCACATTATTGTGATACTAATTTTCATTTGGTTATTCCAGAATTGATCATCTAACTGCTAGACACACAAGCACAGACATCCTTAGGGCTACCAATTAGTGGCACCAGCTGCTAGTCTAGATTCTAGTCCAGGAATTATTACACACAGACCATTAGCTCTGAAAGGCATTTGGAAGTTCTCACTATGCTGGAAATTCTGAATATCGTGTAACAACATACTGCATGGCCATATGCATCTCAGCTGGCCTCCCTTGAAGCCATTTCACAACCCAAAGTCTGTTGTTTCACAGTCTAGTGATGCAGGAGGAATATTCATATAGTTCAGACAATTACCATCCCAGAGAGAGATTTTCTTTCTTTTGGATTATTCAGTTGTTGTCATCTGTTTAAAGTGGATACTTAAGAAAGCCACTTGGGTGTGATGGTCAAGGTGCTGGACTATCCCAGGAGACCTATGCTGAAGTCTTCTCTTAATCATGGAAATTCTTCAGGTGTCTCCCTCTGTTATTTTCCTGCATTTGGGACTTGGAGCATGGTGCCTGTATAAACCAGAACCAACAAGGAGTCCTCGAGGGTGGATTCCTCTTTATATGATTCTTCTTGGTTTTCTGTAAATTCCCCTAGGACATGTAAAAATCTACCTCATTCCATAGATTTTCAATGAGCAGATCTTCTTAATGGATCCTTCATCCCTGAAGCGGATAAACAGCATGAGACCAGATTTCACCAGATGCAGTTTGATAGTAACAGCTAGATAATTCTACAATCTCAGTCCAATCCATCCCTCTCGACCCACAGTGAAGACTAAACTTATAGGGTGCATGCCCTCCGCATTGAAAAGTATCAGTGGGAAGCTTCCATTTCCAGTCTTAATATTCCTCCCATTGATCTATTAAACTGTCTTCATCCCATTATTCCCTCTTGGTTCTTCCTAATAGCAATAGCACTTAGAGTTATATACCACTTTATAGGGCTTTGCAGCCCTCTCTAAGCAGTTTACAGTGTCAGCATATTGTCCCCAACAATCTGGGTCCTCATTTTATCAACCTTGGAATGATGGAAGACTGAGTCAACCTTGAGCCGGCCAGGATCAAACTCCAGGCTGTGGGCAGAGTTAGCCTGCAACACTGTATTCTAACCACTGTAACACCATGCTCCTAAATTGTGCTAAGTTACATTATGATTTTAATGTAAAACTGAACCTTTTATTTTAATATTCAGACACATTTAATCCAAAAGTTGTTAAAACAGAATATTTCACCATCCATTACCTATAAGATCACTGCCAGCCAAATTACTGTACACCATACTTTGGAATAGAATTCTGATACCTCACATGGACTTCAGCAAACCCATCCCTGAATGACATTGTCAGGAGACAGACAAAGGCTAGCATGGCAACAACTATACCTTTTCTCCCTCAGTCCCTTAGGAAGACAGTGACTATGTTATTAACAGTGAAGCAACGTTCCTCCTCAATGCCTCTGACTGCTAAAAAGCTTCTTGCACATATATTTGTTGTCTCCTTTGTGCTTTAGGCCAGGTACATATGAAGCATTCGATGTAAATGTGTCATTTCCCATTACAGAGATCACCAGGCACATGCTGTGACCATGTCTGGGAGATTTCTAGGAGTTTTCTCAGGGCACTGCATTCAAAGGACATGCTGATTTTTACAGGCTGTTAAAGAGCAGTCTCTCAGATCATTCTTTTCAGTTTGATTTGTTATGATGGTTACCCCATGTGGCAGCAGAAGATCATGGATCTCCATATAAAAGATATAGAGGCATGGCTGACTTTTAAACTGTGCCCTTTTTATGTAACGTTAACTGCATTGGACATCCTCTTTGAGGAAAATCTGTTTCAAAAATTATGAGTGGAATTAAAATGCAAGCTTCTTTTAAAAAGCCAGTTATTTCATTTTGTTTATATATCATTATAGATCACGTAAGTTGAACTACATCCAACGATCTTTATATGATACTGTGTGTGTGTGTGTGTGTGTGTGTATACAGTGTATATATGTGTGCATGCATATACACAGAAAGAGAGAGGATGTTCCCAGTTACACAATTCAGCAAGCTTTTATTACATGTAGAGCATTTTTATTAGATGAAGCCAAGAACATTGAAATCAAAAAAATACCCACTAACATTCTACATAAATCAAGTTCTGAATCAAACACTTCATATATCCATCTTGACATTTTTCATATATTTAAAAATATGGTAAGCAGAATCTTATGATTTATTTATACTGCAGATATCTGTGGCAGTGTAAGTGGCAAAATGTATGTTATGATATGATGCAAAAATTTATGTATGTGTACGAAACTGAGACACAAATACGTAAAATTGGAGTTTCCATCATGTCATCACTATGCCTGATTCTGTAACAATCTGTTTGTTATAGATCTGTATGGATTCATTCTTGCATTTTAAAAAAAAATTAACTAGTATGTACCCAATGTTATTTCTTATACCTTGACCAAAAATCCAGATATATATATTTCCCTTCTCCTTCCTGTAATGGCTATTCTAAGTGGGCAATACTACTTGCCTGCTAGGAAAGAAAGAGAATGAGCACAAAGCCTAACTGAAGATCCTAAAATTCATACCTGTCCCTAATTCCTTTCTGGGAGACACATGGCACAATGAAGGCTCCGTGAGGAGTGTTTCAATGCAGGTGCACATTGACAGACCATTCAAAAAGCTGAGCCTAATGCTACCACATTGATAATGTGCCATGTTCTTTGCTCTTAATAGCAGTACAACTTTCTTACTGTTAGATTCCAAGTATTGAAAAAAATATTTTTAGAGTAATGAGAGGTTGTGGCTGGGGTGTCATCTTCAAAAAGAATCAGCATTTTGCTTTGCCCCTAGTAAGTTGACATATTTTATTTAGAGACAGGACAATTTCCCAACCCACTTCTGCTGTGTGTGTCTCTCACCCATACAATGTGCCTATCTCAACCAGAAAGGGCACAGTTATCATATAAGAGTAAACTTGAGACAGGAGTTGTTGAAAACTAAATTGGAGAGGTTTTATTGTCTCAGAGGCATCCTTCAAAAGCTGCTATTTATAAAATTGTGGTGGCTGTTGTTTTGTTGCTTGGTATTAGAACTGATTGCCAAAGAAGAACTACAGTGCTACACTTTGATGAACAGAAAGAACTTGGACTGTCTGACGACGGAGTTGTCAAGCAAACAGCAATTGCATGTTTCTTCTTTATATTAAGAGGAATTCTTTTCTGTACTTGTATGGGAGTTTGTCGGAGGATTCTAAAAAGACTTCTCAATTCTTTTATTGTATATGTATATGGGTTTAACTCGAGAAGTTTTGTTCAGTTTAATTGTTAGACACTATATTTCACTGAACCTATTGGCAGAGAGGCTAACCTGCCTTAAAGATAATAAGCACTGCTGTTGTGACTCTGCAGCAATTTGGCAGGTCTGTATCTTTAATGGTGAAATTTGCAGCAGAAAGTTAAAGAGAGGAAGGTGGAAGGAAAGGAAGATTCAGTCTAGATAACAGGACTCTACCTAAGGCTTTAATTGACTGGAGAAGGCAGGGTGGCATGTGACACACCACAGAAGATTTTATTATCTATTGTAAACCATGAGGTCATTATAATCCGAGGCACTGAATTCTCCATTCTGCTATGGTATGAGGATAGAGTACTGGAAGCTACATCTGGTTGCTTATAGCATGCAGTCAGACCAAATATGTAAGAATGAGAATTGCAGAATCTGTAATTTGTACCTGCATGGGAGGACAAAATATATGTTGTGAGGTTTCACTGCAAACTCTGCCTCTTGCATATTTGTATACAATGTTGTAAGCATGAAAGAGCAGAACTTGCATTTTGAAGTTATAATGAATGTTTCATCATTTTAACATTGCAGTAGTTAGGAACAAAAGCAATGTGCAGTGGATATGATGAAAATATGAGGCAGCTGCAGCATCTGAAAAAATGCTGAATCAATGAATTAACTGTCTTCAGCCCTAATCTATGTTGGAACACAAGCAAGATGTTGTGCCAAAGTAAAAAGCGAAGATGGGAAGATAAGAATGCAGTCTAGAATATGTGCCATCAATTCATGGAGCTTATCATTACGTTTTCTTTAGATGTCAAGCAAGTCTTATGATACCAACATAGCTAAAATAAATAGACTTCTGCCCCTGAAGGGGATTTTGTATGAGCAGGTGTAACACCAATGAAATCTATTGTGCAACACTTGGCTTTGAATTATTCTTGGCCTGACATCTAGTTCTGTGAAAGAATGGAATGGGAATAGATATAGATTTTTTGTAATCAGTTGGCAAACAAGGTGGCTGCATGCCATGTCTACCAATTTCACAAGTCTCTTATTGTTCACTGAGGATTGGACTTGAAAAATGGTTCCATGCCAATATCATGTCATTGTGTTGTTCTCTTGGCCTCAGAAGTTGATGCTAGCAATGACCATGATTTGACGGTATTATTCAATGTTGTATACTCACTAAAAGGAAACTATAACCCACAAAAGCTAGAGTTGTACATTTGTGTCCACCTAAAGTCTTGTCACTAAAAATCATTTCAGCTTTGACATGTTGCATATTTTTACTAGCAATTTGCCCTGACTATTTGATATAAAACAAAGCATGTTTTCTTTACAGGCTAGCCATGTACTATATTCAAATAACAAGATTTGTGGGTCTTTCCATAGGATTAATTTTCAAGACAATAAATGTATGTCTCTTTTATTCCCCAAATTTGTTGCAATGATCTTCATGTTCCTTTTAATCAAATATTTGCTACCCTGTTCATCATAATTACATTCACTGGTATCTGGACTGCTTTCTGAAAAAGAACTACCATTATGCCTGAATTATTTCATAAATTTTTTTCAGTGCCCTCTTACATTTTTTATTCAAATTCAAGGAATAAGTGTGCACAATGCCATTACTGAAGTATATCCTTATTCATATTTAATTAGAAACAAGTTTCACTGATTTCTACTTCCTTTCAACTGATGCTTTGACAAAGCACTCTTTCAACATGCCTCCACTAAGCAAGATAATGCCATGTTTCCAGCTGTCAGATTGCAGCTGCTGCACTCTATTGATTTGACAGGTTCAGTGGCCTTTTGGCTCCAGTCGTTAGCACATCTACAGAAGATGTTTCCACCAAAGTGAAGTACCTGGCAAATTAAGCACAATGCTTTGGACTGGGGGTGTTGAGACAGAGGCCCTCACTGTTTGATGTTGAGGTACCATTTCCGAACATCATTCCAACTACCAATTCAACCTACTCAGGCATAATAAAGGCACACCATCCAGTGATTTTAAAATACTGAGCTTGTGCTCTTTTGTTTGTTTTATTTGATTTAAGGCATTATGTATACTTTGAACTTGTATCTGCCGGTATTTATGTAAGAAGCCGCCAATAAATGATGAGTCGTAGTTTGATTTCCTTAATTAAACTCTGAGAGATGAAAGCAGACTAGAGTGATTGAACAAAATAATAACTCAGCGTGCTTTGTTTTTATTTTCTGGATACTTGGGTTCTACAAGAGCTAAAAATGTCTCTCTTTTTGTTACCTTTTGGAAGCTAACAATTTGAGCTAGCTATGGACTCCTTGTAAAATATCTATTCCTTAAAATAGGAAATTTGTTTCCACTTGCTCTATGATAGGACAAATAATGCCACTAACAAATTCTGTCTAGTATTAATATTTTGCTTTAAGGTATGATTTAATTTTTCAAATATGCAAAATAGTAGGAAAACATTTTCAATTGTTTTACCATAAAATATTTTGCATGCTTTTAACAGTATAGGGTTTTTCAGTTAGTGCAGTGCTTTTAAAACCTGGCAATGTTAAGAGGTCTGGACTTCAACTCCCAGAATTCCCATGCCAGCATTCTGGGAGTTGTCCACATATCTTAATGTTGCCAAGTTTGAAAAAATGTTAGACTAGGGACTGTTTATCCTACAAAGTTTTCCCTTTAGTCCAATGGTTAACCCAGGACTGAATTCCAGTATTTTTCCTTTAATAACCATTCACTATTACATTTAATTTCTGCTTCTTATTTTAGGTTATGACTTAAACTATAATACATTATCCTAGCAATATTGGTCAGCTCATTTTTTTTTAAATCCTGCGAATTTTATTCCAATCAGTCAATTTGTTTGCTTACTGATTAACTCACCGGTTGGTTATATACTTAAAAGACTCTGGATAGCTTCCAGCATACAATAAAATATAAGTATATTTAATAAATAAAGTTTACAAGTAAAGAACTATCAGAAAGTATTCTCAAAGTTCCCTTATTATTATTATTATTTTTTGCCTAGTCTAGTCTTTAGTTCTCAAATAGTTGTGTTCACAAAGGTTACTGTATCTATTGGACTGACTTTTTTTTCCTTTAAAAACAAATTTATATATCAACCTTTCTTGAACAAAAGGACTAACAGTTTTGCTTTTGGAAAAAACACATTTTTAGGGGAAAAAAACCCAAAATAATAGGTTCTCCAGAGGAAATCAGTTTAATCTGAACTTCCCAAAATGAGAACATTCTTCAAAAAGTCAAAGACCAAATGTCAGTTTGCATCTTCTATAATATTCTTTAAAGTAGAAAAATGCATTTCTTTCTATATTCTTCCTTGTTTCCCTGACAATAATGTTTCAAATGGCACAAACACTTGAAGATTACACATGCTTTTAAAAATCTGACTGAGTTTCTGCACACACTATCCAACAATTTTCTCTCGAACTATTCATACACTATCTACTGAATTGGTTCCAGCTTGTAAGAAAAAAGTTCACCTTCTATTCACAGCTTGTTCCCTAGGAGACTCAGCTAGAGAAATGTCTGTGAATATGTTTATATAAAGAAACTGAAGTTCTTACTTTCCTAACTTTCTTTCTCTTCATAGTTCACTCCTGATATTGAAACAATTCAATTCATTCACTGCTGTGGACAAGAAAGGGGAGTCTCTAGTGCCAGAGGCCAGAATGTATGATGAACGGAAGTTTAGTCTACAAAGCATTTGGTGGCATCTATCCTCTGAGTTTAAAATGACTTGCTAATCCTACTGCAGAGTTGTTATACACAATAGCATTCCAAAGATTCAACTTGTCTTTTATTATTAGTAATGGTTTTTCCAGTTGCAATGTATGGCTGTGAAAGTTGGACCATAAGAAAGGTGGAGTACCAAAGAATTGAGGCCTTTGAACTATGGTGCTGGAGAAGACTCCTGCGAGTCCCTTGGACTGCAAGGCGATCCAACAGGTCAGTCCTAGAGGAGATCAACCCTGACTGCTCTTTAGAAGGCCAGATCCTGAAGATGAAACTCAAATACTTTGGTCATGTATTTTTATAACAGAGATGTTATTCACATGTCAGAAGTAATTTTAATTCATTGTATGTCTATTGCTGGTTGATGACCATAATAAAGTTTTATTCTATTCTATTCTTTGGCCACCTAATGAGAAGGAGAAGAGCCTCACTGGAGAAGAGCCTAATGCTGGGAAAGACTGAAGGTAAAAGAAGAAGGGGACAACAGAGAATGAGGTGGCTGGATGGAGTCACTGAAGCAGTAGTCATGAGCTTAATTGGACTCAGAGGATGGTAGAGGACAGGAAGGCTTGGAAGAATGTTGTCCATGGGGTCACAATGGGTCAGACACGACTTTGCAACTAACAACAACAAATTAGTAATGATAGCAATAGCAAATGGCAATAATCTATTTTAAATAATGCTTGTGTCAACAATGTATCAGTGGTTGTGAAATATCTTTCAGACATTTATCAAGATCAAACTTTTCCTTATAATAATTTACGTAGGATATTTTATATCTTCTCAAAACAAATGAAGACATTTTGAATAATCACATAGTATAAACATATCATTATCGATGCATCTTTGCTAGCCAGCAATTTTGGGAGTTACAGTCTCAACATTTTTGAAGATCACTAAGACTGGAGGTATTAAGCTTTATTAGTTTCAAGTATCATAATAATCTTAAGAGCTGTGATGGCTCAGTAGTTAGAATGCAGTACTGCAGGTTATTTCTGATGACTGCCGGCTTCCAGCAGTTCGGCAGTTCGATTCTCACTGGTTCAAAGTTGACTCAGCCTTCCATCCTTCCAAGGTCAGTAAAATGGAGACCAGATTGTTGAGGGCAATATGCTGACTCTGTAAACTGCTTAGAGGAGTATGTAAGTCTAAGTGCTAATCCTATTATGCATAGAAAGAAGAGCTGCAACCAAGACAATGGTCAGGTAAAGAAACATGAGTTTAAAGCAGGTCTCCAACAAGACCTAGTTTTCATGAAGATGGAGGGAGGGAGAAGGTGCATAAATATTTCCAAGGTTCTGTTACTGTTACCTAATAACAAGAGTAATATTGGTTTGCATGACTTTGGCTTCCAAGTCTGGTCTTACCTTGAAGGGCTACAGAAGTAAGTCAGGTCAGGAAATAGATAGCAGAAGGATTGCAGGAATAATTAGTTATTATTGTAGGGTATGATAACAGAATGTTAAAAGCTTTCCAGAGTTTCCCTCTGCCCCCTTTGATACCAAAGATTATCAAGGCAGGATTGTTTTGACTTCTTTGTCATACCTTCTGTTTTTTCAGCACTTGAATTGTCTCATATTTTTCCAGAAAAGCTTCATCACAGTTATCTCTGCAATCTCTGAACTAAAAAAAGCACACTTAGAGAAAGTGCTTGAATATCACAAGTGCACTGAATATCAATATGCTAAGTTAAATTAAACTTTGGATTTTGGATTGATACAGCAGTGCATTTCATATTTTCTTATGTTTGCTTCAAAACATGCAAGGAATAAAACTACATTGAATTTCTGCATGTTAGTCCGAAATATAATTTGAAAGCTTTAAAAAAATCTAACAATATATGTTTTAAAGCAGATATTCTGTGATTTCATAAGGAAATCTTATAATGAATATGTAATCCATGTCAGATTTCTATAAAATTATTACCCAAGTTCAAAAGATAGCAGGCAGAGATTGAAAGACATAGTGATAAATTAGTATTATTATATTATCCTAGAAAAGCCCTAATGAACAGGAACCAAGCAAGTGGTGTAGGGGTTAGCTTATAAAGAAGTTTAGTAAGAACTGAGGAATTGGGCATACTTTATGTGAGCATAATACCTTTCTGCTGGGACCCAAGCAAAATAACCGTAATAGCAACTGTAACTCTGTGCTTCCATCTAGCAGACATATAGATATTAGGTAGTAGCAGGGGTGAAATCCAACCGGTTAGGCCCAGTTTGGACGAACCGGTAGAGAACATGTGGCCTAGGTCGCCGAACTGGTAGTGACCACTGGCTGGCCACATCCCGGAACCGGTCTCCTGGTCACAACTCGCTTGCCCCGCCCCACCCTGTTCCTGCAAAGGCAGAGCTCCCCCTTGCAGGGTGATTCAAAGAGGGGAGGGGAATGCTGCAGAAAAGGCTGTCTTCCACGTGGGCCCGCCTGCCTCCTGTGCCAGCTCCATGGAGTTTGGGGCTCCGAAGTAGCCCACTGGCTTCCCACCTCCCTGCTCTCTTTGACTGCTGGCACCACTCCTGGAACTCAGCCCGATGAGTCCAGCGCTCCAGGGGAAGGAGGCTCAGTCACGGTGCAGCTTCCCGCTGGTGAAAAAGTGGAACGAGGTGCACGAAAGCTGAAGGAGTCTGAGTAGAGGGCCATGCCCAGCTACGCCACTGCAGAGCCCGCAGCACTTTCCCTTTGGCCTGGGCGGCAACGCTTACCCAGATGAACCAGTGTGGATAGCCCTTCATCTTGCCAAAGACCAGGTAACCACACTTGTAGTCGTGTGGCCAGCTGGAGCGGGACATGGCGCGGGTGGAGGGGCCAATGCAGCCCCCATTGAGGCCACCCTGGCTGAGCAATTCCCAAGCCTCCCCAGCAGCTGGCATGCCAGGGCCACCTTGCCCGCCTTCATCTCTATGCGCTGCACTTGGAAGAGTTGCCACCACCGCTCTCCCTCCCCGCCTGGCTGCAGATTTCCTCCTGCCCTCCTGAAGCAACTCCACCACCATTTGCTTTCATTTCATGGCAGGAGAAGGAAGAAAATGAACAGCGCCACCACAGCACGTGCACATCTGCATCTGAAGCAGCCGCAGGACGTCTGCAGCCTGCCTGTCCTCCCAGAGCACCACCGTGCCACCGCGGTTCACTTTCTTCCTTCTCCCACCGCGAAACGAAAGTGAACGGTGGTGGGGTTGCTTTGGGAGGGCAGGAAGAGTCTCTATCTAGGCAGGGAGGGAGAGCAGTGGTGGCGACCCCTTCCAAGTGCAGCACACGGAGATGAAGTTAGGCAAGGTGGCCTTATCGCACCTGTTGCTGGGGAGGCACGGGGATTGCTCTGCCAGGGCAGCCTCAGTGGAGGCTGCATAGGCCTCTCCACCTGTGCCATGTCCCACTCAAGCTGGCCATATGACTACTAGTGCAGCAACCTGGTCTTCGGCAAGATGAAGGGCTACCCGCACTGGCCCGCCCGGGTAAGTGCTGCTGCCCAGGCAGAAGGGAAAGCACTGTGGGCTCCACGGCGGCATGGACAGGCCTGGCCCTCTCCCCACATGGGGGGCTGACACCCCTCTGGCCACTGGTGGCTTCTGCACCTCTTGCTCCACTTCTTTGCTGGCAGGAAGTGGCGCTGCGGCTGAATCTTCTTCCCCTGGACCGCTGGACACCATGGGCCAAGTTCCCGGAGTGGCACCAGTGGTAAAAGAGAGCAAACAGGTGGCTGGGTGGAAGGCGGCCTTTTCTGCAGCATCCCCCTCCCCTGTTTGTTTTTTTGGTTGTTTGTTTATTTATTTATTTATTTATTTGTCAGATTTATATGCTGCCCTTCTCCCATAGGACTCGAGGTGGCTCACAACAATAAAACAACCTGACAATAGATAAAGATTAAATAATATTAAAAACCAATTTAAAATCCCCAAATCCCCAAGTTAAAATCCATGGCAGATCAGGGAAGTTGCTGAAAGAGCCATGTCTTTAGGTTGGGGCAGAAGGTGTGGAGGTCGGAGGCTGTCTGGGGCCTGGTGGGCAACCCATTCCAGAGGGTCAGTGCAACCACAGAGAATGCCCTCACCTTCTGGCCGAGGGGACCCAGAGGAGGGCAGCCCTATGTGAGCGCACTGGGCGGGTTGAGGCTGGTAGGAGGTGATCCTGCAAATACCCCGGACCCATGCCATGAAGGGCTTTATAGGTGAGTACCAGCTATATCCGGAGGACCACTGGCAACCAGTGCAGCTCGCACAATAGTGGTGTTATATGGGAGTAGCAGGACGCACCCGTAACTACTTGCGCAGCTGCATTCTAGACCAGTTTGAGCCTCCGGGTGCACCCCAAGGGCAGCCCCATGTAGAGGGCATTGCAGTAATCCAACTGAGAGATAATGAGAGCATGAGTGACTGTACAGAGGTCGTCCCTGTCTAGAAAAGGGCATAACTGGTGCACCAGGTGAACCTGTGCAAATACCCCCCTTGCCACGGCCGTTAGATGGTCCACTAAAGACAGCCGTGAATCAAGGAGGATGCCAAGATTACGAACTCTTTCCAAGCAAGCAAGATACTCCCCTCCCATCAACAGTGATGGGGAAACTAGATCATGGGACGCTGGTATCCACAGCCACTCTGTCTTGGAGGGGTTGAGCCTGAGCCTGTTCCTACCCATCCAGACCCGTACCGCCTCCAGGCACTTAGACATCATGGAAAGGGCATTTGGATCGCCCTGCAGGGTGGGGCTCTGCCTTTGCAGAAACGGGGCAGGTGTTTGTATGGAGGATTGGCGGGGGGGATGTGCAGCCCTCTGGAATGGAGAGTGTGGCAAGAGAAGGCTCTGAGGTTTGCTTGGACAGTCAGGTCAGATGGCAGAGGGAAACTCAAAGCATTGGGGGCTTCAGAAGGACAGAATGTGCTTCAGAATGTGCAGCTCCTGGCTCTAACAGTGAGTGATGTCAAGTTGGCCATGCCCACCCAGTCACATGACCACCAAACCATGCCCACAGAACTGATAGGGAAAATTTTTGGATTTCACTAATGGGTAGTAGACTTTTACTACTATTGCACAACAAATAGATACTGCAGCACTAGATAGCAATTTTTGGGCTTTTTCTCAAGCAAGTTGCTCCACTGAAATTAAGCCTAGGACAAAGCTATCTGTCAAACACAGGAAATCAGGAGTTGAGGCAGTTCAAATGAATAAATGTTTAATGCATGCTAACACTCTGTACAAGAATCTGAACTACCAACAGCAATATGGAAATTGCTTTTAAAAACCATTTTTAAAAAGAAAAAAGGCAATGCAATATTCTGGGGGGTATTTGGAGAGTGAGAACTGTCACCATTTTATTTAGTTGCTTAGTTCTACTTTATCTTGGTTTTCCCTTTTTGTATGTTCTGCAGGACATAACTTGCAGGGAATCATTTGGAATCTGGTGATATAATAATACAATCAATAAAATGGTAAAATAGATTATGACAATATAAAATCAATCTACTTGATTGGGGCTGCAAAAATCAAAGTCTTGAGATGGCAGCAAAGACTAGAAATTTTCCATACCTATTTGCTGTCATCTAGTGGTCATTTATGTTTTTCTGCCAAAAGCAGGAAGTCTTTAATTGGTTAACATAGAAATTATATAATCTTCTATTAAAAGTTTCTTGGATAATCTACAATAACACATTTCTTCTTCTTTGCTCATCTGAACTATCAAACGCAAACGTATTTTCCTATTTCTTCAAGGATTACTCAATGGCATGGAACAGCGTTCAATGTTCATCTGTTGATCTTGCTGCTCCAGCCTAGAAAAGATAAACTGTGTGTTTTTGCAGCATCTGTAAACTCTGCATCAACCTGATTGTCATGAGTCCACATGGGACTCTTAAAAGCATTTGGAAGTTGTAATTCATGCAAAATGCAGCAACCAAGTTGTCAAGCAGTAGTCAATATAAGGATTGCATGGTTCACACACTGAAAGAGCTCCATCCGTTCTCATTTACTTAGGACCTGAGTACTGAAGGGATCATCTCCCTTGTTACAAATCTCTATGATTGTTAAGATTTACAGGTATGAACAGGATTTTTTTTTTCAAAAAGGCCTCTTCTACAAAATTGAATGATTAGATATGTCTGGCTTTTTGTCAGAAGACTGTCTTTCTAATACATAAAGGTAAAGGTAAAGATTCCCCTCGCACATATATGCTAGTTGTTCCCAACTCTGGTACTCATCTCCATTTCAAAGCCGAAGAGCCAACGCTGTTCCAGGATGTCTCCGTGGTCATGTGGCAGGCATGACTAAACACCAAAGGTGCACAGAACACTGTTACCATCCCACCAAAGATGGTCCCTATTTTTCTACTTGCATTTTTTACATTCTTTCGAATTGCTAGTTTGGCAGAAGCTGACACAAGTAATGGGAGCTCACCCCATTATGCAGCACTAGGGATTCGAACCGCTGAACTGCTGCCCTTTCAATCAACAAGCTCAGGTCTTAGCCACTGAGCCACTGTGTCCCTAATACATAAATATACAAAGAGGGGCTTTTTCCAGCAACGGTTCCAGGAGTTGATCTGGCCCATTTTCCCAGTGTTAACACAAAGAATACTTTCTATTTCTTTAAAAAAAATGTGTGTGCTTGGTACTTATTAGGAAAGTATACTTTTGGAGAGCAGATTGTATAACATGGTCTACAGCACAGAAAATAAATGGTTTCATTCTAAAATCAGCTCCTATAGTGAAATCTTATTTCTATTTACATAAAAGCAAGTTCAGTTCACTGCATCTAATTTCCCAGATAAATGAAGTATGGCAGTCTTAGGGTATTCCTTTACAAAGCAGAACTTATGCTAAGGAGTTCCATATCATCCTCACATTTCTTATGTACTTACGGGGAAATAAATTGTATATTAAGCTTTTCCTGTTGTATTCATCAAATAGCAGCAGGATCACTTCGATTGAAGAAGTTTCTTGTTGTCTGAGAAACCTGTGCAGAATGCCCTAAAGCTCCAGCATTAATTTTGTATAATAGGAGTTATGAAAAAATGCAATTCAAATTGCTAATCAACTCTTATTGTTTTAAGAATATTACAAAAATGAATTAAACAGTTCTTTTTCCCAGTAAGTTTAATAATTTTGTGGTTTAAAACAAAGGAAAAGAAAAAAATAGGAGAGTGTCCTTACATTTTAGCAAAGTGATAGCTCTGGGCACAAACATTTTTTGAGCCAATAAGGGATGATAGTAGACAGAGGATCATGTGCCTTCTATTCTCCTCCTGGACCTTGCTATAAATTAGAAAAGTTGTTGAGGTTAGAACAGGGATTCAAACAAAGAAAAATTACTTTCATTCATTTTGACCATCTTTGCAGTGACATCTAAGGGGACCCAGTAATATTTTATTGGGTGGAAGAAATATAGTTAGAACAACAGCAAGGGATTTTATGATATACTTCTAAATAATGATGCTTAGAAGGGAAAAAAAATAATATGAGGCAGCACGTTTTTAAGCATAGCACACAAAACCTAATAACTGGAGAGATCAGATGTGAATGGGTTGTCAGAAGAGTGATTGGAGGCTATGTTTTGAATTGGATGTTACATTTTTCACCAGTCCAATATGATTTGGATGAGTAATTGTGAACAGTTCACATGCCCTGACACAGAATGGTGTGGAATCTTGAGAATTTAACAACACATATCTTAAAGTAGTTGGGGATGCAAAACATTGATTTAGAGCAGGGATGGGCAACGATGACCCTTTTATGACGTGTGGACTTCAACTCCCAGAATTCCTGAGCCAGCCATGCCATCATTCCCCACCTCTGATTTAGAGCAGGGATCTCCAACCTTGGCAATTTTAAGCCTGGTGGACTTCAACTCCCAGGTTCTGATCAGCTGGCTGAGGAATTCTGGGAGTTGAAGTCCCCCAGGCTTAAAGTTGCCAAGGTTGGAGACCCCTGATTTAGAGGGTATATATGATCAATCTAGACCACTGTAACCATGTACCTGTAAAGGAGGGGAGATGGGGGAGAGAGATGGAGGATTGTTATCTAAATTTTTCTTTTCTTCTCCCAATGTTAAGTTAAAATATGTATGTAAGCTTAAGTTTAAATTAGGTTTAAAAGTGTAAATTAAAACTTTAAAAGAATTTAAAATAACTTTGAACGATTAAATAAACCTTCTACTATGTCCTTCCTCCCTCTAACTAACCCTAACCTTGTATATAAGGTCAGAAGCTTTTGAGGGCATTATGTGTTTGACAGGATAGAGACTTCCCATGGAAAAAGTGGATTTTATTCTGCTAATAATTTTATACATGCTCAAGAATTGGGAAGGAGCAATTTGATTCAACTGTGAGGAAAAGTCCTAACAGTTTTGTAACAACTATGAAGTTGCTATAAAAATAGGGGGGGGGGAGCCATACAGTAGTTCTAGAAATTGAACTGCAAGCTCAGGATGTCCTCAGTGAAAATCTAGCCTCTGTGAGCTCATTATATAGCCTCAAGGAAGTCCTTTTCTTCCAGTTTCAGATTCCTTCCTCTCGTCCATCACACGAGATGCATAAGAAAATCAGTGTAATTTACATAATTGATGCAAGGGTTACAACTACATAATGTGGGTGAACATTTTAATGTTTGACAACACCAAAAAGAAACTATAATTTGATTAAAAATTAAATTGAGAAAATTAAATTAGGAAAAGAATGTAAGAGAAGAAAACTCGGGGTCACAGACATTTGATGGATGTGAACGCAGCTTATTCATCACACTTGCAGTTTGAGCTCTTCTGCATTTCTTTTTGCATTCCTTCCTAACAGCAGTGACGTTTTTTTTAATAAAGCAAGATTGCCATTTCAGCTCTTTTATGTTCGCCTATGCCCTGATAAGAATCAGTTCACTTTATGACAATGTTTGTTGAGTGTCCAAATATTTGCCAACTCAGTATGCAAGTTTGCATAAGCTATGCAATGAATCTGCATAGCAGAAAGTCATATTTGAAGAAATCTGAAGAACATTTTCTCTCATGGAATGAGGAAAATGAAAGAAAAAAAATGTGTTAGCATCTGGCAAGATAGGGGCAAAAACCAGAAGTGCTAATTTTGTACTACCTTTTTAAATAGATTGATTTGTGACTACTCAAAATGTTTACACATATTCCGGTCTCTTCTATAAGTTGTACAGTCTTGATGCTCTGATCTTTTATTAATTTTAATGCAATGATAAAGCACCTATCAAACATTCATATGGTATTCCCAGAACAGATATTTTATTAGTACTGTATATGAGATTTTGGGCATTTTGCCACAAATCTCACAAGATTTTGAGACCTTGCCAAATTTGGATCAGCTAAATTTTTAAAAAGTTATTTATTGACTATAAGACATCTATAATGACTTTTTCAGATAAATGAGAAGAAAATAAAAAAGCTAGCTCATACAGGCTTTCTAAAAATATATTTTCAGAAAAATTAAGCATACACTTCTATGGTGAATATAATACTGACGGAATATAGACTTTTATCGATGGCCTTTCTATAAACATTCCATCAGGGATCTGTACCTGGATTAAAGGTATGGGAATGTTCTGTGTCAGGATAAAACAGACACACTGTGTATAGACCCCAACTATTACTGCAACATTTGTGCTCACAGAGGGAATCATATTGCCTTAAAACTCCAAAGCTCAACTCAGCATGGTGATTCCATAGATGTTCTGTCTCCTAGAGAGAATAGCATATATAAGCTATCATCCCAAGGATGTTCAAGTCAGCAGAACTCTATGGCCCCCATTTCTGTGGGGCTAGGAAGGAGAACACTTCTAGATTATCTTTACTCTGTGATTTAATTTCAATTAATCTTAAAAAGCTTAGTTGTTTAGAGCAATTCATTTCCCAGCTGGCACTGAGCTCTGAGAAATAATTATCTTGCTGGTTTTAAGCTTCCATTGGAGTTCAAGTTTTTGAATTTAGATCATTAAAAATATTTTTATCATTTTCTTTGGGTTCTTGAAGTAGTATGCAAAGTAAGATTGTCTTTTTCCCACCCCCTATAGGAAAATATATGACAAATGCTAACTTAAAAGCAGAGGATGAAATCTATAATGGAAAATATAATTAATATACATAAAGAGAAAGGTGGGTATACATTCAATAATATATAAATAAACAAAATACTCTCAGCATACATGGAGGGCAGCAGAATGGACAAAGAGTCAACGCTTAAGGTAGGAGTGGAGATGTTCTTTTGCTGATAATGAATAAATCTGCATTCAATTAAGAAATGTCAATTAAACTTCTTAAGAATCTTTTTCTTCAATTTAGAACTACCCACTCTGGACTGACAAAAAAAAGTATCCTATGGTTGGAAATAAACATAGTTTAGGGTTGAGTTGTTGGTTCAAATCACAAAGGGACGAAAATGGTACATGAAAAATAATGTATAAAACTTCCACAGTTCTATGGCTGCCCCAAAATACATGAATTGAGCATACCACACTACCCATTTGTTATCGATATCCTGGACTCCAACATAAAATTTAGTCAAAGAACTCAACAAGAAACTTAGATATCCCATAGAAGGAAATGAACAGTCTGTCGAATCACCACTACAGTGGCTAGAGAAAATCAAAGACCTAATAACTGAAAAAATGAAATCATATTTCATTCTATATCATGTCATTCTTCACATCCATAGATCTAAAATTGGCTTTAAAAAATCAATTTCTTTAGTATTACACAACATACCAGGAATAGCAGAAAAAATGGAACTTATAAACTTCTGTCTCATCACCCATATCTAATTTGATGGACAAATATACCAACAGATCAAAAGAGCTACCATGAAATCACGCATTTCAGGATTCATAGTAGAATCTGAAAACAATAATGTTTCCACAGATATAATCCCAAATATGGATCTGTTATGTGGATAACATATTTGTTATTATTATATAAAAAAATCAGCTAGGCAACCCACAAAACAATCAATAACAGCTTGCATGGAATCAAGCAGGCACAGCTAAGAAGTAAGCAAAGTATCACTATGCAAGATTACAGCAAATTTTATTTGCAATAATCCTAGTGATAAATGTTTATATGTTCGTCTATGTGTCTATGTATGTGTATGCACGTGCCTATGTATCCGTGTATAAGTATGGACACTAATAAAATCTAAGGATAAGGAAACTAGCTGGCTTTTTAACTAAATGATCCAAATGTTTAAATACTACTTTCTTCCTTCCTCCCACACATGCTTAATTTCAGGCTTATAAATGCTAATAATTTTTCTTGCTTGACTGAACCTTACAGTAAAAAAAATGTCCCATGTTTGCTCTTTCTTAACTCACTCTTGTCCTGTTCTCCAGAACTAGCTGACATTCTTCTTTTGCTATTATCAGCAGATCAAAGCTGTCTTTTCATTTTTACTGCCTCTTTGGAGATTTCTCCTCTAATTTCAGCTTCCTCAGCTCTTATGTATCTTCTTCTTGGCCATGGATTGTCTGGTTCCTGGCTATCTTGGCTGCTCTTTCCTTGCTCTAGATCCGAATTGGAAGTCTCTGGTTCCAGCAGCATTTCCTGCCAAACCTAGGATACATATTCATCTCCCCTTTTTTTTTAATCTAAGTGTCACCTTCAGTGGTGGGATTCAATTTTTTTTATTACTGGTTCTATGGGCGTGACTTGGTGGGCATGGTAGGGGACGGATACTATAAAATCTCCATTCCCTCTCCACTCCAGGGGAAGGTTACAGCAAAATCCCCATTTCCTCCCAATCAACTGGGACTCAGGAGGAGACAATAGATGGGGGCGGGGCCAGTCAGAGGTGGTATTTACCAGTTCTCCAAACTACTCAAAATTTCTGCTACTGGTTCTCCAGAACTGGTCAGAACCTACTGAATACTACCTCTGGTCATTTTGCAAGTGATTCTAATGAGTTTAGAATTTTTCTCTGCAGTTATCTTCTTGTTTAAGCTATGCACCTGATTCTCAGAAGCAAAACCCCAAACAAGGCTGATAGGACAAATATGAACAGCCAACAAACTCCATTCCTCCATGCACTGATGATGTTAACTAGTCTGGCATTGAAATGTCTACAGAAAATTGTTCTCTTTGCTGTCATCTGGTAGTCAACTGAAGTTTTGCAGCCTACTTCTGGTAGCCCTAGTTCAATCCGTTCCATGTTTTGTCTCATTCCAAGAGTATGAAGAATTAAAAGGGGATTTGGTTCATTTGAATTAACAATACATTCTATCTATGGAATAAATATGAGTGATCCAATTAAATGTTTTGTTTTGTTTTAATATTGCAGCCAGTTTAACATTAAATTCATCATTGAAGAAATTCTAACTTTTTGAAATTAGCAGCCAGAAGCAAATTTAATAAATAAATAAAAATAAAGTTTTAATTTTCTTTTGGAGATGGGTGTGGGAATTATGATGCAGTTGACAGTAAGCTATTGGGTTCTCAATTTATGTCACGACCAAAAAACTCATTGGTATTCTCATGACAATGTTACAGTGCTGCATGAAACTAAATAAATGTGTGACAATACACAACAGCCACCTGGTTATTTCTAATTAGTGCTGTCAACCAAGTACAGGCTGTTTTTGTTGCTGATTAGGTATGTTATTCTTAATTCAAATGAATGATTTAGATGAGATCCTCAGAATTTTGATAAAGGAATACACCTTAAATAATATCTGTGTAGGTGAATCTTATAGTTGTGGTGTAGAACCCAAGGGAGAGATGCTAATTTTGGATTGAATGTAAAACATACCTTCCCAATAGAAAGCAAAGGAAAATGAAATAGAGAATATCTAATTTTCAGAGAAATTAGATTTGTTTGTCTGAGACATAAAAACAAGTGTGTTCAAAAATGAGAACAGGATATGGCTGGAATCACCAAAGTTTTCTGTATTGATATCAGCTTGATAACAATCTTCAGTTTCTTGGGTACTCAAAATTGTGAGTGCCTGTATTTATGTTTATGTCTTTGTCTGTGGTGTTCATACGATGCTCTGCTCTGTTCTGGAACGTTGTAGATATCGACCAGGAGTTAAGGCTTAAATTAATAGCGCATCTTTCCTCTAGGAACATAAAGCAGTCTATTCTATAACTTCTTGATTTGTTTCCCACACCATAGTAACCCCAAGAGTTAGAATAGGCTGGGAAATCAAGCCTAAAGCCATTCAGAGTTTTAAAGGGCAACACTGACCATTTAAATTGTGTCCAGTAGGCAACTGGTAGCCAGTGCAAATCTTTCAATGCACAAACATCATATGTTCCCTATATTTTGCACCAGTTGTCATATTTTCTATCATGGCAATTCCAGATACTTTCGGAAAAATAATCTCATGGAAAGACAAGTTGTTATAGGTAACAAGAATTTACTTGTAATCTATCTTGTAGTAATCAAGATAGGTTACAGGTAAAGTAGGTCTGAATAATTTAGGAAATGTTGCATTCGGTCCACTAGCTATAATTATACAAATGCACTCCAGGCTGCAGTCACCACCACCACCTACAAATCCAGTGAGAGATGCAGATCAAGGACCATTCCCAAACTGAAAACCTGCCCTGTCTAATGAAAGGCATCCCTATCAAAAACATGCTTTACATCACCGCAAAAACAGTATGTCTCTACCAGATGACCCATAAGGATACAATGGCTGATGATAATGAAAAATGCTGAGAATTTCAGAGAACTGAGTAGGGTCACACTCCCTGCTTATAGCTCTGGGCACAACATTTTTACTAAAGCAATCTCAATAGCATTTCCTGGATGCAACCCGATTAAAACTGGACTAGAAAATTACTTTCATCTGGTGTATCGGGATCTGCAAGGATTTTTTTTTCACTGTAATTAAGAGTGGAATATTTGAAGTCACCTATAATTAGAAAGATCATCTGGGTGTTTATTAGCTTTCCTGATAATGGTGTTCTATTTGCCTCTTTGAAGAAGGCAAGGACATATCCTACATTAAGGAAGCAGTAATCAGCTTCCTTAACCTTGGCATCAATCCTAACCTAATCAATTTAATCTGCCAGGAAGATAAAAGGTTGAGCATACTTGCACATTCCCTATCCACATCCTTGACATCTATCAGATGAAGACAATTCATATGAAACTGACAAGTGCCAATATTCTCTCTCTACAATTGCACCTGTGCAGTAGACCAAATGGAGGCAAATCTGATCATTTCTGCAGAGAATTATGAAAGTTCACAACAAGATTCCAAATATCCTTCCCACCTTTTTTTCAGCAACCTTCTGGAAGACATAAAATATGTAAAATTGTTGTCAACCTGTTCTGTGCAGAAGGATTAAAAATAAGGTTTTTCTGCTGCAGCCAGAGCCAAGAAGCAGAATTTCCAATGGGCATCAACAAGGGCCTACTTCAGGGGTGGGTTCTACTTACCTTTACTACCAGTTTGCAACAGGGCCACCCGCATGTGTGCACGTGTGCGCTCTTCTGCACAAGTGCAGAAGGTTCTGTGCATGCGCAGAAGCATTTTGATGATGTTGGGGTCGGTGGGTGGAGTCTTCTGCCAGTTTTACTACCAGTTCTATAGAACCGGTGCGAACCAGGGGCAACCCACCACTGGCCCCCTTGAATTCCAGTACAATTCATTGAACAAATTCTCCATTTGTGTTTGAAATCTTTACTTCTCTGTTCTCAGCTCTATAGTAATCCAAGGTGCCCGATGAGTTTTTTAGGAGTGGCAATGTCAATTGCCAAGATCATCTTCATGTTACAAAGATCAGCCGGAACCTCAACAATATCATTTATGGATGGAGAGAAGCTTTTCAAATGCATTGAGATTCATCAGGAGCCAATAGAAATATTTTAACTGGTCTTCCATTTCAGAAAGCTCTTCTTTTCTTTGGAGCACTAGTACCAATGAAAAAGAATAACAAATCCAGCATGTGTCATGCTGCATATATGTTGCTAGTTACAAGTTGGGACACATCTGTAGTGATCAGGATAGATCTGAAATCTAGAATGACTTGTGAACAATCTCAACATGGACACTTAATCCTCAAAATCAAGGACAAGTCACTATCATGCCTCAGATCACTCCAGATATTCAGGAACAGAATTTATGGATGATATATAAATAGTATAGCTAAGTTATTATATAACCAGCTTTCCAAATATCAGTAAACATTCAATACTTCCAGATTATCAGATGGAGTTTCTGGTCAATTAAAGTTCCTGTAAACTACAGACATACTATCTCCTCACTCTCAAGCCCTAGACTGCATCACAGAGCATCCTGTGATAGAACTGGATGAAATTAAGCCTCCCTCCCTCTTTCTCTCAGTCAAGTGTCTATATTGCCTGTCAAGTCAGCATTTTCAACGAGGAACAAATCCTAGATAACAGATGTTTTATAAATAACTGAACTAAATTTAAAAAGCAGGACCTTTAGATAGGTAAGTCTACCACCTTTCAACTACTCTTTCTTTGTAAACTGAAACCTGAAAGCAGTGGTGGGTTGCTCCCGGTTCAGCCCAGTTTGGCCGAGCCAGTAGCGGTGATGCTATTACATCACCGAACCGGTTCTCTTTCTTCAGGAGCTGGGCCCTCCCACCCGCCTCCGCGTTATGTTGACCTTATATTTCTTCTTTTTTCACCCAGCTGAAAGGTACGGCAATTTCTTTAGTATTAAAGAAAAGGCGAAGAGGCGATCGTGTGCGAAGCACGCACAGAAAGAGAACCGGTAGTAAAGCCGGTTAAACCCCACCCCTGCCTGAAAGGAAAGAAGGCTAACAGATCAGGAACTCACCAGTGACACAAGTTAAGCTGTAATACAGTTTGGTGGCTTGTTGTAGAGTCTCCCATCCTATCTAACCTACTTGTTATTTTAATGTTGTAAGGCCTTAGTCCTTTTTCTCTCATCATCTCCTAATGATCATCATCCTCTACCACTAAGGAAGTGTATGTGAGAATGTCTCTACTCCAGAACCCAAATCTTCATTGTCATCGTTATTGTTTTCAGAAGCACATTGCCTCTTTACCAGGTTCTAGGGATTCTGCCAGAAATATTGGAAGCATGTCTCTAAAGGAAGTTCTCTAAACCTGAATATGAATTTGAACCTAAAAGCAAAACCATTGTCAGTGTGGGTAAAAAAATTGGTATAAAGAAGTCTGGTATAATCATCTTATGACAACCTCTTTGATCACTTTAAGATTGTACACACTATTTTCAAGAGTAGCCCCTGTCTGAGCCAGTAAAATAATTCATTAGCTCATGGTAGAGCTGGGAAGTTCACTTACAACCTGTGCCCAGAAGGTTCTGCTATTAGGATCATTTTTATTCCTAGGCATTTTCTTTGTACAAATAGGGTGGCTATATTCTGGTAGACATTCGATCTATGTAATGCAAATGGAGAAGGGTTACTGACATAAAAGATTGGGAAAATCTAACGGTCTTTGCCTCTTTGCTGTTGCCTTCCCCTCCTCTTCTCTGCAGACCTCCTTATTTGACTTCCCTGAGAAGGCTGGGAATAAGTATGAAGCTTGCAGCGTCAACTGATTTCTGCCTTCCCTCTCTGCCCCTGTTTCACTACCTCAATAAATTAAGCCGAACAACAATAGAGATGAAAAGAAGCAGGACAATGTGGTAAATGTAGCAGAAAGAAATTTGAATTGTAATGAGGAGAGCTAATCAAGAAAAGAATGGACTATGTAGAAACCACTAATGAGTTTCTAAATAAATTCAAAAGGTTAATATTGCTCTAAGAGATATGATGAGAATCCTAATGTGGAGAAAAAGGAGCTTTAGCTATGGTGTTGTTCTGGCTGTATGTCCTTCTGTATCATATGGAGTCTCAGATCCCCTCTCTTCAGTATTAGCAGTGTGTGAAGTGTCCGTATCCCAGTTCTAACGTCAAGAATAATTTCATTTTACTTCCCTCCTTTACAGAAATAATTTTCCTATATTTTACATCCACGCAAACACATAGATACAGAGAGAGATGTTTCTCCTTCTTGGAATTGCATGCTTCCCCTCTCCATGCTAATAAGTGCTGAATTTGTATAGCTGTTTTTGTGCTTCTTTCTTTTGCTAATTAGAGTCTCTGCCACTTGGATACTCCTAAGCAGTTGCCGTGTCACCAGGGCATGACCTGGCACACAACAAGGAGTTAAAAGTGTGGTCCAGGAAATCAGGAGCACATCAAGTGACAGAGTTCACACAATACAGAGACCCATTATGTGGCTTCTTTGGTTGGGGCATGCTGCAAAGTGTGAACTTGGCCATTGTGGTTTGGAAACCACATTTTATGGAATAGCATGCTGTTACAAATCCAGCCAATTATAGTTATCAAGAAATCTCAGCTTGCCATATTGAACCATAAGGGCACAGAAGGCAGTGAAAGCTTCACTGCATTCTATCTGGACAGAGTTTGATAGAGTAGATAAGAATGTCACATTAAATTACCATAATTATGTAGAGTTTATAAAATGTTCTATGTCATGCACTAACTTGTATTTCAGCCCATTCTCAATATTCCTTACAAAGTTATTGGATCCACCATAAATCCTTTAGAGTTCTTCAAAACATGCTTTGTTTACATATATAGTATTAAAGAGTGTACCGTAGCTTCACTATGGTACATGGTCCTCAAGGAAATCCACTAGAATAAATGTCAATAACTTTCACAAACATTTTTTGAAATGGCATTTGTCAATACCCTTGTTGATTATTGTTGTTTTTACTGTTGCCAATAACATGCTGTTTGTCTGTTGTATGGCTTTGACTATTAGGCTGCCCCGGCATTTTGACCAATTTAGTGAGGTCCTAATTCAATTTTTGGACAGGATATCTACCTTTTTGTCTTCTATGACGATAGTCCTAGTTCTGGGACATGCAGCCAAGCTTGAGCTCTATGCCATCTTTGTATATAATGTTCATACTTCATAGTGTCATCAGCATAATATTGAGTTACACTCTGCAACTTTGATCAGAAGTAATGCTGGCTTCATTCTATGTTCAGTTCACAACTGAAAGGAAAGGAAACCATCAGTATTTCCACTGGCAACGATGAGAACGTTAATGTTAAGTTTACATTCAAATTTGACAATTTACATTTCTCCTGATAAATACATGGTGGCCATATATGAGCAGACTGCCCAGAGCTTTGATAATATCATCTATGCAGCGCCTGAAAATCGATACCATAGACAGCAGCAGAGCCAGTGAAAGTAACAACAGTAGGTTAAGTCTCTTTGGTACCTCTACCTTGAAGGTACCTTATTTTTCGGAGTATAAGACACACCTTTTTCCCCAAAAAAAGAGGGTGAAAATCTGGGTGGTCTTATACTCTGAATGTAGCCCTGCCCAGCTTCTCAAATAGAGGTTTCAGAGGCTGAAAAAAACATCAGAAATGAAGCTTCAGAAAAGAAGCCCCCAAACAGAGCTTCAGAAAAGAAGCCCCCAAACAGATCTTCAGAGGCTTTTTTTCTGAAGCTCTGTTTTGGAGGCTTTCAGAGGCAGGAAAAAAAGTTTTTTTTCTGAAACAGAGTTTCAGAAGTTTCAGAGGCAGGAAAAAAAGCCAAAAAAAAGCAAGGCACAGAGCTCACCACCAAAGAACCTGTTGCTAAAATTCACCTCCGGGAACAGCTGATTGGGGGTATTCCCAGAGACTGATCCACCTGCCAATCAGCTTTTTTCTTATTTTCCTCCCCAAAAACTAAGGTGCGTCTTATACTCCAAAAAATACAATAATTGTGCTGATGAAAGGAGAATTTCATTTACATACAATTTTGTGTCCCTTCCTAGTGGATATGTGCCATTCAGGATGACAAAGAGCCCTTCAATGTAAGACAATTTAACATATTATTAAAATAAAAAGGCAAACATTGACAAAAAGATAATCAAATAAAAGTGGGTATTATTAAAGTTGTTGTTATTATTCAATAGGAGACCCTAGTGATGGTCCAATGATCTTAATATATGGTTCCTATTCTTGTTTTTAGGATGTCCAGATGAATAATTACTATGGCTTAAGTATATCCCTAAAATCTCATTGGTTTATATATTCCATGTACAGTATTTGGGGGTGGAGGGAAAGGAAGAAAAAGTGGAATTGCTAACTGTGAATAAACAAATGCTTGTGCTGCTTACCATATCCCTAATGAACCTCTTTAAATCATACAGGGCTGTCACCTAGATCTATTGGCTACATTAGAAGACTGCCGAGCACAGGAAATGCACAGACAGTGATTTTAAAGGAAGCCTGGAGCTTATTGAGGACTAATCTAACCAACTGTAAAGCAGATGGTAAATTATGAAACATATGCTAATCTTTTGGCAGCAGATGTAAATAACTATAGATCTATATAGAACTACCTGCATATGTATACACAGGGAGAGAGAGAAAGGGGGGGGAGGGAAAGAGAGAGAATACACATGTTATGTGTCTCTATTATATATATCTGTTATTTTATATCTATTCAATTGGTCCAGAAAGTGGTGGCGCAGACAGTATTGGGCATGCCTGGGGGACACCTTGGGTTTCCAAGCAGCACTGGTTGTCAGCTTGCTTCTAGCTGTGATTCAAAGTACAGGTTGTTAAATATATTACTCTATATGGCATAGAGTCTGGTTACCTTAGAAATCACTGATCTTGCATAATATCTGCCCAGCTGGTTCAATCTTTACAGGTGTCATGCTCTGGGCTACATCAGTTAAACAACAGCATCAACTGCTTCAGAAGTGTCGTGACCGAGGCCCATGTAGTGATTACCAAACACAGTTCAGTCTTGAACAAACTTATTTTATTAAAACAACTGAGATTTAATTCATTCTCAGCTTTAGTCCAAAACAAAGTCTTCGGCCTTATCACCAACCTTTGATGTCTTTGGCAACCTGCCAAAGGCTTTTCTTGGCAAAACCCCCACAAAGTTCAAGAGACACTGATAAGAAGCACTGGAATCAATGTTGTTTTTCTACATAGAACCCAATGGCTCGTTGCTGCTCTTTTAAGCCTTATGCTCTTCTGGCCTTACTCCTGAATCGTCCTTTTTGCTTCAGCTGCTCTTGCCTTCTGGCAGCTCTTCGCATGCGTGCACTAGGAACAGGCTCTTCCTGTTCCTCTGCCTCTCTGCTGTCCGCCTCTGGAGGCTCCAGAGTCTGTGCATCGCTACCAGATGGCCCTGGCCCCATCTCTGCCTCCGATGCAGAGCCCTCGTCCGGGCCTTCCCCTGACTCCAGGACTGGCCCATTGTCCTCCCCAGCCTCCTCACATCTGACTGTCTGGTTGATGCCTCTTTTTCTTCATTTTTCTTGTACTAGGTTTGCTTCTTTTCTTTTCTTTTTTTTTTTTGCCATCTTGTTTCTTTGTATGGTTGTATTGTTATTTATTTTTAATAATTGTAAGCTGCCTAGAGTTGCTAGCAGATGGATGTTTTGTATGATTATATTAAATTTAGAAACTGTAGTTGCACAGTGGTTAGAATGCAGTGTTGCAGGCAAACTCTGCCCACTGCCAGGAGTTCGATCCTGACAGGGCTGAAGGTGGACTTAGCCTTCCATCATTCCAAGGTCAGTAAAATGAGGACCTAGATTGTTGCGGGAAATATGCTGACATCTGTAAACCAGTCAGAGAATATAAACCATTATGTATGTATGTACGTATGTACTGTATGTATATTTATAAAATATCCTCTGCTTACCACACCCAATAAATGTAAAAATTATATTTCAGAAAGCTTGTTGATTCACTGTTTTAGACATTTAGCAGGATATCAAAATAGTAGATGCAATCCTGTCACTAGTAAAAGTAAAGCAACTAACCCATAGGCAGCACAGTATGGTAGTAAATTGCTAAAAATGCAACAAATTGTTCATCTGTTAAGATAAAAAGGAAATATATCACTGCTTATCTTTAGCATATCTATATATCTATATCTACCTAGATATATACAGTGTGTGTGTGTGTGTGTGTGTGCGCGCGCTTGATGGGAAGAAATGGCAATGCCTTTATTAATATGTAATTTCCAACATATAATTGAACTCATGTCATGTTCTGATGTGCACTTTTGAGTGTGGCAGGGAAATTCCCTTGCCACAATGTCACACTTAACATCAGCTGCTTTAATATAATGACTTTGAATAATAAATCTCTGAGACTGCATGGATTTTTTTTATCTAAATATTTTGCACTAACTGGATTTGTTAACCTCTCCTTAATATCTATCTCTGAGGACATTTTTTTAACTTATTCCTAGTTATCATGAGTTAGAGGGTATTTATTTCTTTATTTTTTCTCCCCAACATCGTGCTTGAAGGACAAACTATATATATTTCTCCAGCATGGGTTCCCTCAGATATGTTTGACCTTATCACACATAATTTCAGTTAACATAGTTAAGGCTATGCTGACTGGAGGATTATGGGCAACGAAATCCAGCACATCTGGAAAACATCCAGGTTTGGGAAAACAGTCCAACTGGTATTACATAAACTGTTATCTTTTTCTTCTCTCTACTTTATTATTAACCTATTTTGTTGTCTATTAAACTCTTGACCATCAATTCCTCAAAAAAAGAATTTATCTCATAAAGATTCCTGGTTGTGTACATTTGGTTCAATTTCTCTCCTTTGATCAGTATGCATTATGGATCATATATTCTGATAATTTATAATCATGAACAAAAATTCCATGGCTGCTTCGGCTACTTTATATACAATGAGCATTTTTGTTGTTAACAAGCTTTCTGTGAATCTAAAATTTCCGAAAACCATTCCGTGCAGCCGCTGTGCTATTTATAACTTGCAGAATATCAAAACATTACCAACAGAGTGATAAGATTATTTCCTATTACAAGGCTTGTAATGAAACAAATCAAGTGTAATGATTTCTACTGCCCTGTGGTGGTTGCTGTTATTGATTGTTTGGGTATGCAGGCACATACCAAGGATTTGAGACAAAATGAACAGTGATTTCCAAAAGTAAAAAAAAAAAAAAATCCAATTCCTAAGCAGTAAAAAATTGGCTCAACTCCACTGAAGCATTTGCAGAAAGATTATTAACTTTATTATTTTTGCACTACTAGTCCAAAATCCTTGTCAACCAAGTAGCTTAATTTCCCAAAACATAGCTGTAGATATAAAACTCTAGAAAAATATAAATGCATCAATTTCCAAAGTGCATATTAAAAAAAGCCAATATTGAATAATTTGGGGAGGGGTTGTTTGTTTGTTTTTTTAATTATGCTCTTTTTAATTTTCATTCCTTCTTGTTCTTTTTTAATGATACAATTAAAAACTTTTTTAATCAAAATATGAGCCAAACAAAACTTTTACCCATCTGCATCAACTGAATTTTCAATCAGGAGAGGAACTTTCACAATTTGCCATGATATAGCAATAAGGTGGTGGTGTTGATGATGATGATGATGCACCTGTCAGGGAAAAAAATAAACCAAAACCAAAACCAGTGGCTCTACCAATCGAGCATAAAAACATAGATTGAAGATGCAGTTCAAAGCTATCCACCAAAAAAACTAACCTTGTACTTAGAAAAACCTCTTTGTTTCAATTTCTTACACAGTTATGGGGCGTGGAAACTCCATCACAAGTTCTTTTTTGCTTGTTTCCTTTGTTCCTATTTCAAGGTATTCTGTAAAATGTTTGCAACAATCCAGTAATTGTGATAATGCAAATTTAAAACACTTCATGGGAATTCTGGAAATTGAAATTTTAATCTTAACATGTACAGCAGGGCCCAAGATAGGCAAGACTGACCTATTTTATTAATATACAATAATAAAATGTATATTATTACTGACTTATAATATACATACATCTGCGATGTAGGATTGAGGAAAGTAGAAATAAGCCACTTTTGGTAAACATTGCATTGCATGTTCCTTTGAGAGCTATTTGATACAAGCCATCTTAAATATTGCAAGAATAAATAAACACTTAGCAAAACACATGGAGCATAGTTTCCTATAAGCCTATAGTAACCAGCTTTAATAGCTCTTGTTTGAAGTTGGTGGCTAATCCCTGCTTCTATGTAGAATAATACAAATCTGGAATCCACAAATTATGCAAGAAACTGTATGTATCTGGGTGTATGTGTGTTCGTGTGTGTATTAGTTTTCACAATGGTTTTGATATGATTGTTTTGATATGATAGATAGGGGTTTTCTTATGCAGGGTATTTTAAGGTACAATAAAGGGAAAAACAGAAAAAGGGAGAGAAAAGAAAAAGGATATAAATATATTATACAGAAAGAAAACTGTTCCGTTTTTTAAACTCTCATTAATTTTTGACTGCACAGAGTGATAATGCTCACTTTTTCCACTGCATTCCATTGTTTGTTTGTTTATTTATTCATTTATATGGCTGTCCCTCTATTCAAGAAACTCTGGCCAACAAACAAATAAAAACAAACAACTAAACAAACAACTAAAAATACATAGAGGCTCCGTAAAAATACAGACCATCAGACAAATGCATCCATGCCAGAGCTGCCAAACAACAACTAAGAAAAGAGCCAGATTTTCAAGGCCAACAGAGTAGATTGTTGCTATTTCAAGAGTGAAGCTCTTGAAATCCACAATCCAAGACTGGACAATTCATGATTATCAATGAAAACTAAAACCATTTCTCCGTTGTAAAAGAATGAACTATTTATGAGTATTTTTAACTATGATTTCTGAAACAGCTATGTGTCCACTAACTTGTCATGCCACCATCCTACACTTAAGGGGCTTGTCAATCAGCATGTTGTGGGATGGTTTGTCAAATGCTTAAATCAAGATATGCTAGCTCTACAAAATTCTATATAGTTCTTATAATCTATCAAGTAATCTGAGAAACAGAAGGTAAAATTTAACCAGCAAGATTTGTTCTTGAGAAATTTATGCCAATTTGCATATTATTTCCAAGACACCATCAACCTTTTTATAATCTACTCTAAAATCTTCTCAGGTATCGATATCAGACTGAGTAGGCTGTAATTGCTGGGGCTTTTTTTCCCCTTTTAGTTTTTTAATTGGTTTCCTCCAGTCATTTGACCCTTCACCTCTTCTTCGAGATTTCTCAAGGTTAATACATTCAGCCACACCAATGGTGAAATCCACATTTTTTTACTACTGGTTCTGTGGGCGTGGCTTGGTGGGTATGGTGTTGCTTTGTGGGCGTGGCTTTGTGGGCATGGCAGGGGAAGGATGCTGCAAAATCTCCATTCCCAATCCACTCCAGGGAAGGATACTGCAAAATCTCCATTCCCACCCCACTCCAGGGGAAGGATACTGCAAAATTCCCATTCCCTTCCCACTCCTGGGGGAAGGATATTGCCATTCCCACCCCATTCTTGGTCCAGCCAGAAGTGGTATTTGCCGGTTCTCCGAACTACTCAAAATTTCCGCTACCGGTTCTCCTGAACCTGTCAGAACCTGCTGGGTTCCTGAGCCACACCATCAGCTCCAACAGTATCCGAGGAATCAAACTATCTGGTTTTAAAAAATTTTTAACTTGGACAGAATAAAGAGGCATTCCTGGCCATTTTCTATCCCTCTCAAATTCCAGTCATATCCCTTTAAAATTCCCTGGTGGGATTTAGAAAAAACGAAAGGAAAATTCTGCCTTTTCTTTTGGAACTGTTAGCAATTTGCCTTCTTAATTGAGCAGATGGTTTATTGATTGCTTTCCTTTTATTTTGAACATCCCTTCAAAAGGAATGAGAAAGAGCCACTCCTTTATGAATTATTATCCTGTAGTAGTAAAGGAGCAAGCACTTCCAGTGAGCTATTTTTTTTAGAAGAGTATATTCCCAAAAGAGTTACTGTATCCATGATGGGCAATGAGGAATATTCCATATGATTATGTGTTTAAAATAAATAATAGATGTAATGGATTTGATATGATTTGATAAATACATTAGTGGCCAAAATTTTGGAAACCCTTTGGGAAAAGTGTATTTTTGAGGTGTGATGGCTAATAACCCCCTTTTTTTTTTTTTGGAGTTTCAAGATAATCATATTCCACTGCTGGAATGGCCTGAGAATAGCCCAGATCTTAATCCAATTCAAAATCTATGGACCCAACTAAAGAAACTTGTTAGTCAGAAGCGATCCAGCAATAAAACCCAGTTAATAGAAGCAATCATTCAATCTTGATTTCACATTATAACAACTGCAGAACTAAAACACTTGGTTCCATGGGAAGACGTTGTAAGGCCGTAATTCATGCTAAAGGTTACCCAACTAAGTATTAACTGACGTAATAATTTTGGTATATCACATTTTTTCCATGGTGATAATTTTTGTATATCTCATTTTTTCTACATGTTTCAGGGTTTTTTTATATATTGTAACTGCTATTCTAATAGCAAATCCTTCATAAAAGTTATTGCATTACATTCTTGACTAAATTATCTTTCCATTGATATATAATTGTATGGTACTACTCCAGGGGTGAAAGCTACTTACCTTCCCAACCAATTTGGAAGTGCCCGCGCTGCCTGCGCACAGACCCTCTGCGCAAGTGCAAACCCTTCTGCGCATGCACAGAGGGTAAAAAACAGGTTACTTCCTGGTTAAAACCAGGAAGTAACAATGACCAGGTGGGTGGGTGGAGCCTTGCACTGCTATCGCTACCAGTTCTCCGAACCACCAGCCGCCATCGCTACCGGTTCAGACGAACAGGTCCGAACTGGGAGCATTTCACCCCTGTACTACTCCCCCCCAAAAAGTGGAGTTATTAGCTAATTTTAGAAAATGCACTTTTCCCCAAAGGTTTCCACAATTTTGGGCACCACTGTAGAATGCTTGAAGAACTCTGGATTGACATTATTAAAGAAAAAGCAAACCACAAAATGCAAAAAGAAAAAAAAAAGGCAACATGACTCGCTACTGATTCTTCTGAGCTCTTTTACCATAATGCATTTCCGGCAATGGGATCCTCTCAATCATTATTCTAAGTTGATTAAAACCCATTCCAGTTTGAAATGCATATTTGACTGTCTTTCATTTTAATTGCCCTTTTATTCAAGAACTTTGGCATTATAAAGTCATATTCTTCCATGTTCCTGCTTCTTCCACTTCCTCATCTATGTCATGTTCCGGTGTCTTCATCTATTCCCCGAAGGAAGAAACTGTCAGCAGAATAAGTCAGATTTCTTGTAAGGTTCACAATTGGCAGAATTTGTCTACCAACAGATGTTGGAGTAATTTAAATCTCCCATCACTATGACATCATTTCTCTTTGAATGATCTGTAATTTGCTTTCAAATAATCATCCCCATCTTTGTTTGGAAGGAAATAGTGGACAACGGCATCAGCAGTATTGCTTTTCTTTGTTCTTCCACTTGTTTTAACACACATGCTTTTTGGCATCTCCATGTTCCTTAATCTTGATTTCTGAGCAAGACTAGATATATTTTTATACAGTGCAACTCATCCTCCAGTTCAATGGCTTCTGTTATTTTTGAACAAATGTTATCCTAATTTCCAGCAAATGAGCCATCCCACTCATTCTCCAGTGACATGTTTGCCTTATTGCGTAAAACATGTTTGCCTTATTGTATTGAGAGTTCAAACTTTATCTTGTTTGCTTCCCATACTCTGAGCATTGGTGTTAGATAATGTAAGCCATAAACCAGTGTTGTTTCAGATTTTTCCTGGAATAGTTTAAGCAGCACATTTTAGCAACTGACCTACTTTCTACTGCACAAAGACTTTTATCTGAATTCCTGACTATAAAGTATGCATTTCTCCACAACTGCAGGATTAAGTTTAAAGCCTTCTTAACCAATCTCAAGGTAAGGATCAATCAGGTGGACTTTTCCTTAACTGGTAGGCAATCTCAATTTTCTTTTTTCTTCTTCCTTGGGAATAATCTCTCCTCTATGGCTGGCTGAAACTTAGGTTAGAAAAGAAGCCTCCAACCCATAGAAATCAAAATTCAGCAGTGTACCAGTAAAAGCTAGATAAAGCAATTTATTTCATAGATTACATTTTGAACCCTGGAATTTTTAATATATTGGGGAAGCGAGTGGGAGAGAACCCTGGTGGAGGATCTGATGCTGAATTCAAGGTCTCAAGAAATCATTGTTCTTTGCTCACTCTTCTTCATTCTCTTTTTGTGCCTTTTCAATTTCTTTCTTTTTTTAAAAAAAATGATGTGTATAATAAAGGGATGAATTCTTAATGAATAAAGGGTGCTCATTTAACACATAAGTTTTTCCTATTCTAGCCATTACTTTTGCTATCAGATAACAGAACAGATTTGGAAGAGACCTTGGAGGTCTTCTAGTCCAGGGGTCTCCAAC